>OX439484.1:33651311-33971186 GCA_949320155.1 Melangyna quadrimaculata | reverse complement strand
AAATTGTAATTATAGACAGTGATTTGAAAAATAGGTATTTACCCATCTAGCTATACATTTAGAACTTAAGACATTTAAAAATCCCCCCAATTTATCGTTTACTTCAAGAATTACGATAAACGATCTGTAAACAACTTATTTGAGTAATGGCACCGCAGACCCCGCATATACTTTCCACATGCATCAGCATCTTCATATTAGATTTTTAAATTTCAGGTAACTTGCTTGTTTTCGAAAAATAAAAGTTCTTAGGAGACATAGTATTTTCTTCTTTCTCAGTAAATTCTTAAAAGACAGAGCTATAAAGCAACGGATTTACTGACCTCATTGGTACCAAAATTGATAAAACTTTGGTCAAACACAGATTTATTACCACCAAATGCCACAAATACCACTCTGACAGTGGTGATCCGAAGGGACGGAGAAGGGAGACCAAGGCAAGATTCCTTACGTTCAAATTAAATACGTTTTATATATATTTCTAAATCCGCGTTATTTATTATTTTATGTTTTTTGAAAGGCTGTATCACTATAAAAAATTGTGGTATTGGGATTAAATAAAAGTCAGCGGAACGTGGAAAACAGCGAAGATTGTGGCAATCCAAGAAGAAAGGTGCTTCCAACCTAGTATCCAACTACATGCCAATATCACTTCTCAACAATATCAGCAAATTACTGAAAGAGATAATCCTCCGGAGACTGAAGAAATTCTGCAGTGAAAACTCCATCATTCCTGACATGCAGTTCGGCTTTCAAGAAAAGCACTCAACGCTGCATCCGCTGCTGAAGTTCCAACACGACATCACCACCTCCCTCAACAGTCATCGTGTCACCGTCGGGTGCTTTCTGGATGTCGAGTAAGCATTTGATAGCGTTTGGATAGAAGCCCAAATCCATAAACTTCATCTGTTACAGGTACCTCCGCCACTAATAAAAATTCTTTTTTCTTTTCTTTCTTTCAGGAAATTGTTCGTACAGCTAAACAACTGTAAATCAAACATGAAGAGTATCAGAGCCGGAGTCGCCCAAGGCGCAAAAGTAGGCCCCTTCCTCTACAGCCTGATGACATCTGACCAACCTGTCCCAATTGACTGCCAGAACCTGCTTTATGCTGATGACTCGCTCACCTACGCCTCATCAATGTCACCACTTATCGCTGTCCGAAAAGTAGAGGCCCACATTAACAGACTCTTCAATTTCTACAAGAATTGGGGTATCTGGATCAACACTTCCAAATCGGAACTTGTCTGCTTCAGGAGGTCTTCAACTGATAGAGGTAGTCGCACCGCAGCCAATTGCAGAAACCTGGTCTTGAGACTCCCTGACGGATCCACCAAAGCTGCCAAACAGAGCGTGAAGTACCTGGGAATCCACTTCAATGAGTTGCTAATGTTCAACCCGCACTCAAGACAAGTACTCAGAAAAGCCAGCTGGGCCTTTCACCGTCTACACCCTTTGATGAAGAGAAGAACAGGACTAAGCCAGCCAACGAATTTACTGATCTACAAGCAGCTCTTACGACCAATCATCAGCTACTCCTTTCCAGTCTGGTTTTCAATCTCGAAGACAGCCATGAAGGAGCTCCAAGTATTCGAAAGGAAGATTCTCAGAATTTGCACCGGACTGTACTTTGACCGGCAGCCGCGGAAACACTACACGAACTAACATCTCTACTCCGAAGCCAACATAATCCCGCTGGACAAATACCTAGTCACTTCAGCGAAGAGACTAGTACGGAACCTCATCGACCACCCGAATCAACTAATGAGAAGGATGACCACCGAACAGCGACATCCAGAGCAAAGGTACCTCAGCGTGATGGAAACTCTGGATAACAACATACTCATGGACAACGATGAAGCAGTCTCGTTCTACGCTGACACTGGGTCAGCCTACCACCGCGGCTAAATGCCAACACTCCCCCCAACCAACACCAAAACACCATTGACAACCGGGTATGAACACCCTGAGGACGATCAAGTCAACCGACTTTTTAATTTAAATTTTTTGACATGTATTTTATATATTTATAATTTGTTAAACTTAAGCCATTGTATAACGTTAGGCCCCCTATGTGCCAACAAATGTAAATTTATCATAAGTATCGTATTAGTAATAAGACAAATTGTATATATTATGTTCAATAAAAGAAATCTAATCTAATCTATTAAATAAAAGTCATTCTCCTTTTAATCTCTGTTTTTGAAATATTTTGCAAATATATTGAGTACTGATGATGTACCTTTAAAAACACATTTATTGCGCAACCATAAGAAATATCGAAATTCCAATTTCCAATTTGTGATATACAACATTGGTTAAGGGAAATATTTCCTGGGTGATTGAAAAATTTAAGATAAATAAAATATCCTCACTAGATTTTGCCGGGACGAATTTTTACGAAAATGCGGTGAAAATTACAGTGCTGACAGAAGGCCAAAGTTTTTTTAGTTAATTTTTCAATCTTTTGGTGATAACTTTTTTATAAGAAAAATAAAAAAAATATCCCCAATATATCTTGCCGAGACAAAGCGATTGCCGTTTAGTTTTATTTTTTAAATCGAACAAGTATTACGACTTTGGTGATTGTTCAAACTTCAGCGGATGCATTGTCTGCAAAGTTCAGGATCATTAATAATTATATACCGTTAACGAGTAAATTATAAAAACATATTAAACTATCAGTTTTTATTTTTTTTTTTATTTGTTACCAACAAATTTGGAAAAAAAGTTAAAAATAAAATAATTTGACTTTTCTTTGATATTATTTTTTCGTAAAAAAAATTAATTTTACAAATTTTAAATGCAATATTTTTTAGCTAGCTTAGAAATAGTGAATTGTAAGATAATAATAATTAAAATAAAGGCGTTTTTGAGAAAGCTTCCCGTTCTACTTGCGAGCAAAAAAACGGAATCACTCAAGTTTTCCTTCTAAAAACAACAATCGCGATGGATACAATATCTAAAATTAATTGTTAATAGGCTCGTTTTAAGGCTTGAACTTAAAACTTTAAATTAAGGGTAAAATCATAAAAATCCATTGGTTGGTGTTCGCGCTATCCGCCATAATAACAAAAATAACAAATTATGCTTGTTTGATTTGGCAAGACTTTGAAACATTGATACTTAATAAATAAATGCGCCCATAGTTGGTCTCTGGTTTTGAGTGTGCTGTTAAAAGTGAATTGCAACATATCTTGACCCATTTGGCCTCCTTATCTTAGCAAACAAAATGGATACCACGCCTGTAGAAGTAAGTCCAGTTGACACACTACTGCAACAAGGAATACCAATGTACTGTGGCCCATCAGCTCGGTCTAAGCCGATCTTGCACATCAAAGACCTATAAGGAAGGTTCAGACAAACCTGTAGGTTAGTGTAAATGCCAGGATCCGCGTGGCACCGGATGTTATGACTGATTCATCGTCATCACGCCATCACGATGAATCAGTCATAACATCCGGTGGCACACAGATCCTGGCCTTTACACTGACCTACAAGAAAACTATCCAATGGATTTTTATGATTTACCCTTAATTTGATGTTTTAAATTCAAGCTTCAAAACGAGCCCATTAACATCTAATTATAGATATTGTATGCATCGCGATTGTTGTTTTTGGAAGTCAAACTTGAGTGATTCCATTTGCTTAGCTCGCGAGTGTAGATGAGTTAAAACAAAAATTTCAATCTCACCTGTAGGGAATCACAATATAAGCTTTATACCAAATTTGAAGCCAATCCGTCTTACGGTTAAGGAAAGGTTCTAGCTAAATGTTCATCAGGACACATAGACGCTCCTAGACGCACCGACCAACAGACCGACGGCCGTTTTGGGGAAAATCAATTTTTTGGACTTTTCCATCATCCAAATGTTAGTTTTGATTAAAAGCTCGAAATTTGTTTTGACACGAAACTAATACTTGCCCTTTAAAGCAATACAGTTACAGCCGTGTTCATTAGAATCCGCTGAACAGATGAATAGTTATGCACTGCACAAGGATTTATGTAGCCACTATACAACGTTGCATAAATTGCTATGCATAAAATATTGTTCAACCCATTATAGTTATAATGGTATAATTTTATTGAAATCACGCCTGCCTTCGAGCATTTGCAAAAGTTGCAAGATTTGATGGAAAATCTTTAATTTTTGCACATTTATTAAGCAGCTTCTATAAAATAAAGTGTACAAAAAAATATTCTTTATTTTTTAAACAATATCTCAACAAAAATGTACAGTTAATTAACAAAACCAACATTATTAATTGTTGTATTATATTTTATAAAATATTTTGAAAGTGAGATTTCAACACCTCAAAGATTGCAAGAATAAGCGCCCCCCTAACATCTATCTACATTATTGCTAGGTGTGAGTCAAAGTGACATTCCGACACTAAACAACCCTTATGTTGGCTCTATACAACCTCCAAACGCGTTTAGCTTATGTTGCTTCTATTCAACGTTGCATAAGTTTATGAATAAGGTTTTTGGGTTCAGATGCATTATAAACAGTGCATAGCGCTATGCACTCGCTATAATTCGCTTATGAATAAGGCTGTTAGTTAATACGGAAAAAGGCTACTTGGTGCAAACATTTTTATTTTCAAAAAATGAATAGTTTTGGTAGAAACATTTTATTCTTGTTGAAAGAGATTTGTTAAATTTTGTTGAACCTTTATACAAAAGCAATTTCTTATTTTGTTAGAGTTATTCAAAATAGCATGTTCCAAGCACCGGAAATAAGGGTACATACCTAACAAACCAATGTTGAAAACCCGTCGTTTTAAAAGTGAATTAACATTTTGTCACATAAAACATTGTGTCATATTAACATTGTGTCATTTTAATAATAATAATAATAATAATAATAATAATAATATTTTTTTTAACTATATGCCTGTAAGACCTCAGGTCATAAAGTGTACTTTGTTTATACTTCTTTTATATGTATAAAGCAGCTCAGTTCAAATTCAGCCCGAAAATGTCGTTCTGACGAATATTATAAAATAAGTTAAAAATGAAAAAAAAAAAAAAAAATATGTAAGACAAAACGACAATACTCACAGAAAGGGTGTTTCACCGTTTTTGAAAGCCCTTGTGGCTTTCATTATTTATTACTACAACCGTAAACACTACATTAAATTATAAGTTAATATATAAAAGGTACTTCTTTTTGCTCTATTATAATAAACTACTGTTGAAGTAGGTAGGTAACAAAAATTCAACTTTAAATTTACTTTTTTTTATATATTTTTTTTTGTAAATATTACCTAAAACTTAAAAGCATCATTCGCCCTGAAGCAGCAACATTCACCAAAAGAATAAACAACACACATAAAAGTTTCTTAGACACTTAAGGCAGATTTAACTTTTCAAGTTATTGGTGTTGTACAAAGACAAAGAAAGTCTATACACAAACCCTACTAACCAGCCAACCAACCAACATGTTTGCTTAGTCCTTTAACCCTTTTAAGTTCCGAAGACGGAATGAATGATGGACTTGTATGCGATGCGAATGCGATGCAATTACACCGTTCATTCCCTAAAGAGAAAGAGTAACAAAACAAAAGCGAATTGTTTGTGTTCAAAATTAAAACAAATAAAATGAGAAATCTTGAAAAATTCAGCCAACACCAAAGAAACTAAGAAACATCAGATGTAAGGTATTAAAAAAAAATGGTTAGGAAACCAAGACCAATGGAGATGGTGGTTTTGCAAAAATTGTTATTTGGCATGAATTCACAAAAATTAACGACAGGGCTGGCCACGAGACAAGATAAGACGAGACTCTTTAAGGTCAGCAATATACGAGCACTAAAACTATAGCAAACATGAACTCCTTTATTAATGCCCATCCGCTCTGTTTTCCCTAACTTAACATACCTTTATAATATTCTTCATCATTTATTTAAGTTCTTAAATAAAAGAAACTCAGCCCATTTTTACAGATTTTATTCTATAATCATCCTGAAAATACCTATGTATAACAGTACCTAGTTACCATGAATGAGTCCTACAAACTTACATACACATTATACCTACAACTGTCACAAAGAATCTTGAAACTTCGCCAAACTATTAAAATGATATGTTTTCCATGTCAAAACACTTCCCATCCCAGGGTATAAGGAACATTTTACAAAAAAAAAAAAAAGAAAAGGATTTGGTTGTCCTTATTTTAAATATTCTGTCAGGTTTCCAATAGAAAGATTTTACTTCTATTTTTCTATTCGAATTTCATTTATATAAAAGTCACCTTCTGCATTCTATGGCATTTAATGGAACATTTCTGTTGTTTTCCGTTCACAAAAAGTTGGGAGCTGATATGACAGAGCAAAACTTTAAAAAATTAAACGTAGTAAAAATAATAAAAATGAAACTATCTCGATGCAGTAGAATTTGGCCATTGAAGATGTCTCTTAAATGGTGCTTTATGAGAATTCAGGCAAATTATAGTTTGAGGAAAGTAAAATGATGTGTTGTATTATTTCATATACATTAAATGACATAACATTATTATTTTCATGCTGTAAATTTTTTCATTGAACATAGAGCAAGAGCCGAAATGGTACATAGCATTTTAATTTATGATACCCTATGTGGAGAATTTCGTATTAAAATTTTGCCCAAAAACAGATTCAATTTTTTTTTTCTAAATATCTTGAAAACGTCTACAATGATTTTTTATTGAACTTGGTGTGGGTAATTTTTGAAAGTACATACATACATGTATAATTGTAATAAAACTGCGTCTCCGATTTTAGCAAGAAACTTCAGGGTTTCGATGATTTTTTTTTGGGAAATTGATGTCTGATTTTGGAGTTAGTTCCGCATATATCGCAAATGCACTGACCAATTAAGTTACGATCTTGAAAACATGTAACTTAAGACTGTCCAAAAATGTTCAAAAATTCGTTTTTGTATAAACAAAATAAAAATAAACTCATTAATTGTGCACTTCTGACTTTGTCACTAATAATCCCTTATCAATCCCTTGTCAACAGTGGTTAGTCACACTATAGGCAGTTCTGAATCGCAACACTTATTGTTCTGTTAAAATTAAGCCTATTCGAATATCACCTGTTTTTATCCATTATCTTTGAAGCAGAGTCGTAAAATTTTAAATGCAACTCTGATAATTGTTCGTCTTATCGCTTCTATTCCTTCTACCTCCTTTCATATTTCATCCATAGCTCGACTATTTTTGGAGATAATTGCTTCCTAAAATTTCGCTCATAACAAATTTTCTTGCGATCAGCAAATATTTTAAACCCGTTTCACTAAGTGCTTTTATTTTATCGTTTTTCTCTTCCGTTATGGGCTTTTCACGACCCATTTTCAAAACACATCGTGAATAACAATTACAACTATCGATTGACAATCAAAACAAGATGATTATTTAGCGCAGTTTGCCGTAAAATCAAACTATTGCCCGTGAACCTTTTCTGATGAGTCAAAAAAATCACATAATTTTGTCAAATAATATGATCAAAGTCTTATATCAAAATAACGGTGCATTTTTAAATTATGTTTCTATGTCAAAATAAGTGTCTACAAATAGTCACAAAAAATTTTAAGAGACACATTTAGAACACAAATTTAAAGTAATAGGTAATATGGTTATACGAATTTAGTTTTAGAAAGAATTTCACATACTCGCTAACGAAATACATAATTTTTTTTAAATGAAAAGAATAAGTTTTATGTAAAATGGTTCTTTTCAATACTACAAAGTACATAGGTACTAATAAACCCTTTTGTTTTAAAAATTAGGAATAAAGCAACACACGGGTGGGTCTAATAGTCCATTATACACTCCCTGTCACTTGTTTGAGGCCACTATTTCCATAAAAGTGTTTTCTTGATAAAAACCTGTAAGCAATATTTTTCCTGGAAATTTTTGATACATGTGAGTAGGTATATATATTTTGCAATAAACAAGGATAAAGTTAAAGAGTTAACTCGGAAAATTAATAGAAATTTCCCAAATTATGTGAATGGACTGCAAAAAATGAACATAAAAAGTTGCGTCACTTGATTGAGGCCATTCCAAAAATTGCTTGGCAAAAGTTAACATCGACGATTTTTTTCAAACAAAAGTTTAAAATATTTAAGAAAGGATAGAAAACTATATTTTATATTAAATTTCAAGTTTAAATGGGCTCTGGAAACACGTCGACAATAGCAGAAAGAGGATCAATGGATGCTTTAAAGGAACTGGGATGCTTTAGCCGAGAAAAAGCTAGGAGACCGAACAGAAGTAAGAGCATTGTCAACAACTATCTAGCAGACAGTGAAAACTATAGAAAAAAAAAACAAAAAGGACGCACAGCTCTAGCAACAACAATCCGATAAAAGCGACTCATTCAGCGGCTAGCTTTAAATTCCACACTATCAGAGCCTAAAATAAGGTAAAAAAAAGTGGTATCAGCCAGTATTTCGACGTTTTAATGATAACCAAGACCAGTGGTACATCAAGAGTATGAAAATCAAAAAGGAACCGGTTCTACAGCAGCTACATAATGAACTACAGATGATTTTCGCCAAGGAGCATGTTGCCTGTAGAAACGCATGGAAAAAAGTTGTCTTTTCGGGTAAAAAAAATATTTAATCTTGACGGACCCGATGGTTACAATTTTTATTTTCACGATTAAAGAAAAGAAGAACTTATTTTGTCAAGACATCACAGTCATATATGTACATCAGGTGTTATGGAACATTTGAATTGGAATTTATAACTACAACAATAAACGAAAAAAAGTTACAAATGCCTGCTGTAACGGGTATTTCCAAAGCTAAAGAATATTCTGGAACCGCTACTTTGGATATTCCAACAAGACAACACCCCTATCCATTCTTCCTGGGTAGCTTGTAGCTGGATTCAGTTGGAAAACGTTGGATTTTTATCCTGGCTACCCTTTTTACAGGACTCAAACATCATCGAAAACATTTGAGCCTGGGTATCTCGAAAAGTTTCTGATGCTGGTAGACAGTTTGGACATAAGGACGTCTTGGTCGAAGATAACTGCGATGCCTGGAGCGAGATTTCAATGGATTATTCAAAAAAACTGTATGATTTAATTCCAAACCGTCTAATAGAGCTAATTTCAAAAATGGCGGTCATAATCATTATTAATTGACAAAAACATAATACATAAATGTTTAAAAACAAAACAAAGTGAACATTTTTATAGTTTTGTTAATTTTTTATAAGATTTTTCAAGTGGCCTCAATCAAGTGACGCATTTTTATATACCCATTTTTGCAGTCCATTCTTATAATTTGTGAAATTCCTAAGGAATTTCCAAGTTACCCCTTTAAATTTATATAAAATTTAAATTTAAATTTAAATTTATATAAAATATATTAACCTACTCACAAGTCTCAAAAATTTCCAGGAAAAATATTTCCTTCAGGTATTTATCGACGAAAAACTGTTGTGAAAATAGTGGCCCCAAACAAGTGACAGCAAGTGTATATACAGGGTGATTCGCTTAAGGTGTGACAAAAAACTAGAGCATACAGTTTGGCTCAAGACAATAAAAAAAATCGTATATGGGGTGGGGGTACATTCACATTTTATAAGAGGGATGGGCAATTTTCTAAAAAAAAAAATACTTAAAACTTAAACAAAAATATTAAAAAGAAGTGTTTGAGAATACCCTGATACACTTTTTTGTAAACCCAGAAAGCCTTCTTTTATTTTCAACCAGGTTCTTCATTTTTAAAATATTGAAAAATATTTTTTTATAAAACTTAGAACTATCCAGCTAACCATTAGGCTACACGGGCAAGTGCTGGCAAGCAAATTGGCTACATAGATCAAATCAAATTCCTATACGTGAATATGCTGTGATCTAGGGGGCAAGCGAAAATGAAAATAAAACCACAAAGTCGCAATCTCACATGGGTCGACCTTCATCTCATCCATAAATTTCAGTTTTTTAATTTTAAAATTCAATCACAAAAATTTCGATTCTATAAACAATGATTCTTAAAAAACAATTGATTTTTTGGATGCGTTTTAATCCATCATCATCGTAGCCATTTTTAAATGGAATTCGTCAGCTCATACCTTGACAAATAGGTATAAGAAACTGAATTTTGGCGTACATAGAATACTTCGTTAAAATTTCACCCAGAAGCCCTAAAATCACCTTTTCCCGCGCCTTTTAATCTCAAAAAATTCAAATTTTAGTAAGTTTTTTCAAAGCATATGATCTTCGTGGCATTCATTCAATTTAATTTAGCAGTCTATGGCCCTTCTCCCCTTTAAAAATTGTTTTTAAGAATATTTTTGAATTCCAAAAAATTTCACGAAAAGCTATTTAGATCGACATATAGTCAACAAGTCTGAACGAGCCCACTTGTCTTTCAACTTGCTTCTCTACTGGCTTCAAAAATTCCATGTCAATAGACGAGCAAGTTGCTTAGGTTTATATGTATTAGTAAAAAAATAGGCAAGACTGGATCACACAAACTTGCTCTCGTAGCTAACAACTTTAACGTAGATAGAAATGGATGATGTACAGGTACATAGCTATTGGTTCCAAAATAATATGATAGCATTAAAAAAAAATTAAATAAATTAATACTATAAATTACTATAAATTTATTATTTTAATGGCTTTGAGAGCAAGAGCTCAGAACCAAGTATGCCATCTGATTTGTTTGATAAATATGAATTTATAAAAAAAAAAAAAAAATAATTGAAAAATCGTTAATTTTGTATATATAAAATTTTTGCTCATTTTCAAAAATAAAATCAAGTATGCCAACATTTAGTATTTAATAAAATAAATTTTACAAAATACTAAATTTTCAAAAAAAAAATTTCAATATGTTTTTAAAAATCCAAAAATATTTTTTTTTGAAAATTGGTATATGCTTAATTATTTGAATTGTGAAGGAGCTCTTGTACAAAAATTTCGGTTGAAATCGGAGCAGCTGTCAACGAGAAATTTGAAAACAAAAAAATCGGTTCTATGACAGGTACCGTTATTTACCGTTATTGGTAAAGTTTGTTTTCATCAAAATATTGACCATACATGAAGGAGCCGTCCTCGAGAAAAAGAATTTTTTTCTTAACGGTTTTTCAACATTTGTATGGAAGGTACCGTTATTTTTTAATTTAGAAAGATAATTTTGTCAAGTATTCTACAAAATAATAAAAAAACTATCTTACACCTAGTTTTAAAAATATTGACCAAGTCGTTTTCAAAATATTTAGTTTTCAAAAAAAAATTTTTGATTCTTTTTTTTTTAATTTTCAATTTTTTACTTGCGATATAATGTACGTAGTATAGGGCAAGTTTAGGATTCGTGCAAAAAAAAAAATTTGAGATAATAATTTTCCCTAACATTACGATGATAGAGAACGCGAAAAAAGTGGGTCTCGCAATTCTGTCTGTCGGTCCGTCTGTCTGTATGTACCTCGACCTGCAGCCTGAACGGCTGAAGCGAATTTCTTCAAACTTTGGACTTAAGGTTCTTATGGGATTCCCTAGAAGGAAAATTGAAATTTTTTTAGCTCAAAAAATAACGGTACCTGCCATACAACCAATATACAAAAATTGATATATTTCAAAAACGGCTATAACGACTTTGAAAAAAAAAAAATAACGAGCTACTATAATTACGACAATTAATATTTTGGTAGAAAAATTTTTTTTTTTTATAACGGTTTTTAACGGTACTTATCATAGA
Source organism: Melangyna quadrimaculata (assembly GCA_949320155.1). NCBI lineage: Eukaryota > Metazoa > Arthropoda > Insecta > Diptera > Syrphidae > Melangyna > Melangyna quadrimaculata. The sequence continues at coordinate 33,959,479 of OX439484.1, read as the reverse complement.
ACCGATTTGTTGGTTTTCAAATTTGTCGTTAACGGCTACACCGATTTCAACCAATTTTTTTGTGTAAGAGGTCCTTTATAATTTTTACAATTTTGCATATAAAATTTTTGAAAAAAAATAATTTTTGGATTTAAAAAAAAATATTGAGTTTTTTTTTTTTTAAATTCAATATCTTGAAAATGGGTTGATGATTTTTTTTTTTTAAGTTTTGTGAAAATTGTATTTTAATAAATACTAAAAGTTGGCATGCCAAATTTATTTTTTTTAAATTTTCACGAATTTTTATATATACAAAATTATTTACAAAAAAACCGCTCTAAAGATTTTTGAAATTATTTTTTTAAATTCATATTTATCAAACAAATCAGATAGTATACTTTTTTTGAGCTCTAACCGTTTAAGCTATTAAAAAAAATTAAATTTTATATTTAAAATTGTTTTTAAAACTTTTTTCTAATGATATCGTAATGTTATAGAACCACTATATATATGCACATTGTCAATTTTAAACTACATTCAAGTTGTTAGCTACGAGAGCAAGTTTATGCGATCCAGTCGTGCCCATTTTTTTTTTTTTATTTTGGTTCACAGTAATGTTTATATTTTTTAGAAGATTCACCATAAAATGATGAACATTTTGAATTTAACTGTTTTCGAAAAAAAAACAAAAAAATGGTTGTACTGGAGGTTCCCAAAATATTTGATTATATGAAAATAAAAAAATTATTGAAAAGTAGTATATTGATTTGAATTTTGTTTAACAAAATCCTCAGACCCGTTTTTGAGAAAAATATTATTTTCCTTTTTGGCGAAATTGTATGGCAGGTATCGTTATTTATGGTACTAATAAAATTTAAAAAATGTCTGGGCATATTAGTCAAAACACACTATATACCAAGTTTTGTTGTTCGGGCGAGGACAGACAAAGTTGGCCAGACAGAATTGTGGGACCCACTTTTTTCGCGTTCTTTATCATCGCAATGTTAGGGAAAATTATTATCTCGAGTTCTATTTTTTTTACGAATCCATAACTTGCCATAATGTAGTACCTATATCGCAAGTAAAAAATGTGAGTGTATAGCAACTTGCTTGCCAGTACTTGCCCATGTAGCCTGAGGGTAAATGATCATTTTTGTTTCTTGATTTTACTAAAACGTTGTTTTCTTTATTTTATAATACTTTAAAAAGTTAAAGTCCTAAATCCATCCGGTTTTCTGAGTTTTAGACTAGGAGTTAGACCCAATTTCAAAAAATACTTTTAAGAGACTGATATTACAGGTTCACTAATTGCATTGATATTTTTTTTTTTTTTTATAATTAGCAACACTTATGGGGGTTAAATGAGGTAAAAATAAATAAACTGCACGAGTGGATAGCACAAACCTGCTCTCGTAGCTAACAACTTCAACGACATAATGAGGTCGTAAGAAATGTATATTTTGTCATAAATGTATTACTTAAATAGTTAAAAATACCATTTTTAACAGAAAGAGCTCAAAAAATCTGTTTTGTTTGATAAACATAAATTTATGAAATTTATTTTTCAAAAAAAAATTTGGAACATTTTAAAAAATAAAATCCGGTACCCCAACTTTCAGTATTTAATAAAAAACAAAATTTAGCACAAAAAAAAATCACTGACCCGTTTTCAAGATATTGAATTTTCAAAAAAAAAAAACAATAATTTTTAAAAAATCCGAAACATATTTCTTTTTGAAAACTTGTATTCCTATGCAAAATTGTTTCAACTGAAAAGAGCCTCCCATATAAAAAATAATGTTGAAATTGGTAAAGTCATTAAAGGGAAATTTGACAGGTAGCGTTTACAACCATTATTGGTGAATTTTTTTGTTAGAGCCGTTTTTGAAATAAATATATTTTTGTATATTTGTTGTATGGCAGGCACCGTTATTTCTTGAGCTAACAAAAATTCAATTTCCCCTCTATGGAATCTCGAAAAAACGTTAAGTCCAAAGCTTGAAGAAAATCGCTTCAGTGGTAAGGCTTCAGGTCGAGGTACAGACAGGCAGACTGACAGACAGACAGAATTGTGGGACCCCATATTTTTAAATTTTCTATTATCGTAATGTTGGGAAAAATTATTTAGTTTATAAGTCTACTGATTGTAATTTTTTTTTCTAAAAGAAAAAATTACGTTAAGCTCCAACTGATGATTTTGTTATCAACCTAATCGATTTTCGATTTTATTAACTGACTGAATCCACTTTCACTGAATTTTAACACTCATCTGGGTATTTTTAGTTAGGAAAACTTTGCTTACAATTTTAGTTTTATCAAACAGATTCCGACAGCCACTAAGCTAGTGAGGTGTGATACATTGATTATGTTGTGTTTTATTAAAATATCAAATTCGATTTATATTACCAACGCATAACTTGCCCTCTTCAACTTCCCCATCCAACATAAAAAGCATATTTATGTGAAAAAAAAACTTTGAAGTTCATATAGCAAAATCATGCGGCAAAGTTTTCGTCGGAAAATGAAATACAAGTTTAAGTAGTTGGTAAATTAGTTTACCTACTCCATTCCATCGTATTTTCTTTAGTTTTTCTGTTTTCAGTTTGCTATGTTTATAGGTAGTATATAGGTACAGAGCTACAGAAATGAAAAACTTATCTGACCATATAAAGTATTTTCCTAATTTTTCATCCTGTCTATTTTGTTGAGTGCTTAGTCACGTGAAATGATGCAGGAGCAACCTTAATGAATGCTTCACTAGTATGCACAGGCACACTATGCACTCATATAGGAAATACCCAGCATTAGTCTACAACTCAGTACTGGGAGTTATTTTTCCGTGGCAGGTGCATTAGTTTCCTTTAAGTGTTTTTCTAGAAGAAAAAAAAATACCAAAAGGTTGTGAAAATAATATAAAATAACCCAGAATGACGAAGGAACCGGCGAAATAAAATTACATTCTTGAATTTTTAATGAAACAGTTTTAATTGATCAATCCAATTAATTTAATGATAAATAATATTTGAGTGAATTTTTGCAAACATCTACAATAAGTTTAAAATTCCACAAAGATGGTGTCATTTTTCAATTTATATTCACACTCACTGAACAAAATACGCATTAAGTCGTATCGCAGCTAGTATAGAATGTGGTGTAAACGAAATTTTTTGTGGTGCCTGATGGTCCTTGGCTGACTATATCTTTTGACCTTATGCCTGCTGTATGATCGAAATTGAATTTGAGCTGAAAACTGATTACTTTTTTAATCAAAATTTACACAATCTCCTTTAGAAGGTTAGAACTGATTTGTGGAAAATATCTCCTTTACTGCATCAGCAAGAACTGACGAAGAAAATCTTGCATTCAAATTTCTTTTATCATCGTCGTCTTCGCAACGAGTAAGGAGTAAGGACAAGTCGTGTTAGGTAAATATATGTATGCAGGTACCTATACTAAATTCGTTTTGCAAATAAGTAAATGGAGATGTTACATCACAAAGTTTGTGGGATTCCCTTCAGCCGATTAACTTACAGGGGAAGTCAAATCTTTAACAACAATTAAACTAACTTGTTGTAACCGAATGTGGAATGAAAATGGATACTAAATTCTTTAAAAATACAAATTTTTCAACGTCAATCTTTAAAGACTTTTATAATGTCCTACTTTACCTTTACCTTAAACAAAATGCACCATTAAAATTTTTAAAATTATTTTAACTGCATAAATAATGCTCAAGGTGTAACTTAAGTCTTTTTAAATGCAGCCTAAATGCAGGGCACTCCTTAAAAAGAATAGAAAAAAAGAATAAAGTCTTAATTATCGCAATTTCGAATACAAGTTGAAACTGTGGATACCCAAATAAAAGAGAATGCAGTTGGTGGGCCAACTACATGTCCCAAAAAAAGTAATAATTAATTAAAAATAGAAATAAATACAAATAAAAAAAATTAACACGATGAAAAATCTTTTTATAATCAAGTTGCAAATCAAGATTTTTTGAAAAAATTATTTTTGAATTAAAAATTTTTGAAAACAATATAAAATTTAAAAAAAAAATGCATGTTTATGTAGTTTTTATGTTCTTAAAAATAAAAGACCGGTTTTAGGTACTTAATAACGGAACATTTTGGAAAAAAATCGGTTGGAACTGTTTTTATCATCAAGATTTTAAGTTTGAAAGCAAAATTTTCAAAAAGTATTGACTAAAGCTAGATGATTTGCAAAAGGGAAATTGAATGGCTTGGAAGTGGTAACGTTGATTTTCTGTTGTTTTGTTAGAAAAATGCCCTCCCACCTAAATGGGAGAAGAATACTGCCGTTTAACTTAAACTACAGAATGAACTCAGTGCAAGAGGTTTAAACGAAACTGTGGAACCCAATAAATTGTTGAACTGAAGTTTCAACCCAAAAGTGGAGTTTAAACTTCTACTGTGAAACTGGGGGTAGGTTAATTTATATTTTTTGTTAATATATCGACATTATAGCGAACGAAAAATTCAAAACTGTTTCAATATAATTTTTGAATCCAAGATGACAAAATTATTTAGAAAAATAATAAGATTCCATTGAATGTTGTCTATACCGATGATGACTTAAAAGCTTGGATGACTTTAAAACCAATATTTGTTATAATATTGCCGATTTAATATCCCAAAAACTAAACTTCCTGAATGCTATTTAATAAAATATTGTTCAATGTATTAAAAAAAATGTCCAATAAGAACATTACAATGTCCATTATCATGAGTTTTATATTATTTTTTATATGTTTTAAAGTGTATATTGGTAACTTTAAAAAAAAACGACCATCTTCTAACTAACATAGGAACAGCTACAATCATCAAACTTCAAAGATAAAAAACCATTGTGTTCATGGCACCTTACGAAAATATCAACACAATCATAAACTAAAAGTAAAAACCCTCTAAATTCGAATGACAAACAAACAAATTGAAAGGGTAAACTTTTAAGGTGACTTAAATGAGGCAATGACTATTATTGCCCGGAAATGAAGTTCGTTTGCAAATGTCTATAAAGATTTTTTATATCACCGATGAGTGTTCCTTAAAAACAGATAACACAAAGAGTGGTAGGTACGTATTTGTCTAAAGAGTGAATTGAAAAGATTATTTGCTGCATTAGTGGGCGGGTTTTATTTTAATTGTTATGGGAAAAGTTTTGGTAAAAAAGGAACACTTAGGTACTCGTTGGAAGAACATTTAACGTTTGTTAGGTTCGCAGAAACTCTTTAACTTGTTTTCAAATGTAATTGTATGACTGCATCGCTATTAAAATCCAGTACAAATAAATTTTAACAGAAATATAATTAGAAACGTCTGAAATTTGGCATATACAGCCATGGACAGCTAATTAGAAACGATTTTGTGTTAAAATAAAAACATGGATTTTTTTTATCAAATTTTCTAAATATAGTTTTATTTATTAATGATCATAAAATTTGAAATATTTTTTGGAAAATGTAACAGTATTTTTCAAATTTTCATAGGGACACATGGTTTCAAAAATATTTTTATATTTAAACCTCTGATTTGGCTGAGGCGACTAATAAGACACTTAGAAAAATGTTAAACAAAAATAAAATCATTTCTAACTAGCTGTCAACGGCTGTACATACATTGGTAGTGAGAATCCATAAAAACTGAGGGAAATTGTCTTAGATCCTGTGATCGCTAGGTCCGCTACAGGAAGTCAAAAATGTTGAGTTATTCAACAAACTTGTAGCAGTGGCTTATTAACACTAAAACTGAATATTTTAAAGATATTTTTAAGAAATCCTTTTTCGCGACCTTTAACCATCTGTAACTCGGATCGGTAAAAATTTGTTTCATTTTAAAAAAGCTTATATCACCAACTTCTTACATTTCAGCGTTAGGCAATAACGCCCAAAGCAAAAGCGACCAAATCGATTTGAAATTATTGCCCAAAAAAAACCTGAAGAAATTGTTGTTATATTTTTGTATCCAGATTTGGGCGTCTTTCGTTTTTTACTATATTTAATTTATCCTAATGAAACAACGCTCAAAATTTTAAGTTGAAATAGACAAAAAATAGAAAAAGCCCAAACAATGGAAATAGTGCAAAAAACAATTACAAAGTAACGAAGTTGCGCCCAAATACAGGGAAATGTCGCCCAAAGCCAAAATCTTGTGATGATTAAAAATATTGTCTAAGAAAACTAGGCGCCTGCCTAGTGACCGTACCTAAAGCGGAGCGACGGAGTCGCGTGAGCGGGACAGAAGACACAAAAAGGGAGTTAAACTATTTTTACCCGCGAAGCGGGCCGTCCAAGACACTCTTGTTAAAGAAAACTATACTTGTACTTGTACATCATTAATTTCTAGCTACGTTAAGGTTGTTAGCTACGAGAGCAAGTTCGTCCGATCCAGTCGTGCCCATTTTTTGTTTATACATTCAATTTGTTTTTGAGTTTCTATTTAATGTTGGTTATGTATCGAGACATTTTCTAAGATTTTTTCAGTAACAAAAATGACATAAAATAACTAAAGAAAATATTATATACCCCCATACTCTACGATCTACATAAATTAAAAGTAAATTCAAACGATTGCATAAGGATGATGAAAACTTTAACGCGTTTATATTTTTTTTTAAATGTCTCATCTTACAGCAGCTTGATGTTGATGAGGAACTTCAAGGAATAAGTAAGAGTCCATCTAAAAAAAGTTTTCTTAGTTTTTTTTTTTTTAAGTTTCTTCTAATTTTACGCGTTGGTCTTTGTCGACCATATCAACTTGCAATTCTTGTTAGTTTAAAAATATCCCTAAAGTTTTCTTAAGATTTTTAAAGTCACATTTTATTTTCTCGTAAGATACCACCTATAGGTAACCCGTGCGATAAAAATGTGAATAAAAAGCAAACATTTCGGTAATACGGTGTCGTTTTAAAAACAATTTTTAAGAATATCTTGTTATTCAAGCATTCATTTTAAAACAAAGAAGAACAGACATGTATTGGTTTCGTGTAGAAAAAAATTCGAGCTTTTAATCATAGCTAACATTATGATGATGGAGAAGTCAAAAAAAGTGATTTTCGACAAGACGTTATTTGATCTGTATGTCTGTGCGTCAAGTCTGTGCGTCCTGACGTATACATCGAACTAGATGCTAAGTGAATGGAAGTATTTGCTACAAATTTGGTGTGAAGCATTTGATTGTAGGGCTGGCCACGAGACGAGACTCCGCGAGGATTTGTAAGTCTCGTTTCGGTCTCGTTAAAATCGAAAATTTTCAGTCTTGCGTCGGTCTCGTATAATTAATTCTCGCCTCAGCCTCGTCTCCGAAAAATACGATTTCCGGAGAACTGGTTGATTATTGCAACGATTTTAATTAATTAGACTCTCTGTAAATTTTGGTCCAAATATACAGTCTTGTCTCGGTTGCTTAAAAGCCAGTCTCGTCTCGTCTCGGTCTCGCATTACGAGACCGAGACTTTTCTCGTCTCGTGGCCAGCCCTTTTTGATTGTGATTTCCTAGAAGAGAAATTAATATTATTAAGTAAGTAATTCATTTATTTTTTTTTTTTTTGGTTTTTGATACATTCTTGATTTACAAATTTTGAATTTTAAGGCGCCAGTTATAGCTATCATTGAGAACCATCATTGAAAAAGTTAATTGTTGATTTTGAGACCCTTCGAAAGTATAATCATTGAAAATTTTAATGCAGAAAGATAGCGTATGATTTCAAATTATTTCTCCTCCAAAAAAAATGTATTTTGACCCATATCTTCCCAACATCGTAACTTCTAATTTTTTCAATGATCATTGGTAAGGTAGTTCATCATTGAAAAATTAAAAGTCATTTTATGAGAAAAGTTGTACCAAATTAAATTTTTATATAATTTTAAATTAAATAAGCTTTACTTTGGAATCAAAATAATCATTTATTTTTTCTTCAAAATCTCTCAAAATTGACAATTAATATTTTCAATGATGGTTTTCAGTGATAGCTATAACTGGACCCTAAGCTAAGGCATTGCCGTCAGCTCGGTTAGTAAATTAAGTAATGTATTATTATATTTATAACTATATTATATTTTGAATGAAACAACAACAACTAAAGTGTTCTACCACCAAGTTATTTGGATGAAGTTATAACTATTTCACGAGTGCCAACCCGATTATCATCAGACTTCCCTGTGTGGAGCTGATTCTTAATATGTTCATTTTTATTTGAAAAGCTTTGCCCCTCATAGGGATTGAACTTAAGACATCAACTGTGAATGAAATTCGGAAGCCGACGGCCCACCCATCGCACAACCGAAGCCACATGCCAAGATGCATCTCAGTGCAGGTCCTGTTGCCAATCAAATGCATTTAAACGACCAGCATTTTTATTAGTCTGATGATCGGGTTGGCAGGTTGGCACTCGTGGAATAGCTATAACTTCAGCAAAATAACTTGGTGGTAGAACACTTTAGTTGTTGTTGTTTCATTCAAAATATTCAATGTTAATTGTTGTCTGCGCAGGGTGACTGCATTGTATGAACTTTAGTTCATACACAAATCCTAATACTAGGTATATTATAATTACTTTTTTTTGAAATATATTAAAAGAATATACAGGGTGTCCAGTAAATAATGGATAACCTTGGAACGCCTCATAGTAGACTTTATGACCGTCCTGAAAACTAATAAAAAAAGTCTATCCCAACCACAAGAAAAGATATGTGCATTATTTTTTGCGTTACTTTACGTTTTTGAATACCACGACTACAAGTGAATGAATTCTACAATTTTTTTTTTTTCGTAGCAATATTTAACATTGTTTGTGCCAAAACATAAGAAGACAAAAATTATAATAACTGTTGGAATTCTTAGAGAAAAAAATTATTGAACAAATTCAGTTACAAGCAACATCCTATACAAGCAACTGTTTTTTCAAAAAAAGATAGAGTGTTTTCCAGTCTGTATTTTCATTAAAAAACTACTTCCTTCCGAAGTATAGATTTCGTTAGGGAGTTAAAATGGGAAACACTAATGAAGTGAAAACAGTCATCTTTGGCTTTCAAGTTACATAGTGTGCAAAACTGATTAAAGCTGCCGTTGTAAGGAGATCCGTTGAGGCCAAGTACTTCACATATATTATTATTTTCGCTCATATAAACAAGGTAGCTGTCATACAAATATTTTGGTTTTATCAAGTTTTCTCGAATACAGCTCTTACGATTTCGATTAACCATCGTATATGTAATATCTAGACTAGTTTCAATTATTATATAATTTGCAGCACATCAGTTCAGCTTATTTATCAAAAAGGCATGTGTCTAAGAAAGGCAACAACAATTCTTACTGAAGAGCTCAATTATTGTTGTCAGAATGTAACACATCTGCACTATAGGTCGCAAAAACCTTCCAAATTAATATTTTATATTAAAACTTAAGAAAAAACAAAAACAATTTTTCTATTGTTATTGTTTATCTTCTTCTTTTCAATAATAATCCAGGTTTTCCTAAGAAATTTTAACAACTGAATTAAAGTTTTTGAGAGTTTTGAACAAATCGGCGTTCTTTTTTAGTTGTTATGGGATATTCTCGAATATCTCATCACCAATGCATTGGCTTGTTTATTTTTCCTCATCATTTTCCAATTCGCCTTTTTTTAAATTAGTCAACAAATATTGCATTTAAAATTTAAATAATTTTTGTAGGCAAAGATGAAACAATTTTGTTGGTTATTTTGGTTCTTGTCCACATATTTTTAATTGTTTTAATTAAAACTAAAACAAAAATTAAATAGCTTTTTTAAATTGTTTTTATTATTTCATCGTTAATGTTATTAAACTATTATCTAACCGTTACTATACACCCAATTTCTAGCTATAAAAGGGGTGTAAGCAAGGGTCAGCTGCTCTTCTGCCCCCCTTGTTCACTATAAATAAATTAATAAATCGGGTGGCATAACGGCTCATGAAGAACCTGGGCCTAGTGACTAACAACTCGCAACCATTCCTGTGTGCGCCTGTCGACAGGAATGGAAGGGACCTACCATTTTATGCCGAATCCGAACGGCTAAACGAGAAGCACTTATTCGTGACAAGTGATACTCTTGGAGGATTTGTCAATTCCTCACAAGAGGCAGTAGCCCTGAAGAAAAACTTTTTTAGTTTTTAGATGGACGAGGCTGGGAAGCGAACCCAGACCCCCAGCGTGACAGTCGAACGCACTAACCATTACGCTACGGGCTACTACCTTGTTTACTATATTTTGTTTATTATTTTTGTGAAAGAAATATTTCCAAGTCTTCACTGGGTGTATGGTGTATGTAAAAATTATTTAAGAATAATTTCAATGTCAACACTACAATATATAAAAACGCTTGTCTCTGCTATTTCCGCTGTTTTTGTTGTAAAGAACACTTTCTTTATATGACACATTCATATATGCACATATTTGTATATGCATTACGTGTCAACAAACCTCCAATATGTGGCTTAAAACACTTAATTTTATTAATCCCTTTTTCTTACACTCTTGCACGTGCCAATCAATGCTGACAACGAAAATTCTAATGTATAAGAGATTTGGGTTTGTAGTTAAACCGCCATGCTTATTCTTATACCCATTAACCCTCCCTTCCTCATCATTTATTTTTTAGAAACCCACTTTATTTGGATTAAAACAATATCTTGATTTTGGAAAGATATGGGTGAACCATAATCAACCCCTAATAGTTACACACCATCAGAAATGTATGTGTTCTAAATGGGACACGCCACGCGTTTACTATAGGTACTTTCCTTCCTACTTTTACCTTATCTATTTAAACTAATACCTAAACTTATAAAACATTTTACTGAAGTAAATTTTGTGGTAAGCACCCCCATAAGGACTGGTGAGCTTAGATTATTATTTTATTGCAGTTTCTCGTTTATAATTCATGAAATTTAATTGCGATTAATAAATTCAGGCTTAGATTGTAAGTTTTGTTTGTAACCAAACTTTGGAAGTTCAAGTGATTCTAATTAAAAAAAAAAACAAATTTACTACCCAGGATCCATTTTTAAAATGTAAATGAGGAATTACCTCATGTTTAAGATAATAAATCTGAGATAGATCTGTCGGCAGCAGGTTTGCATCTTTGGCCTACCCGTCGCTAATTGGTAAATTAAAATATATCTTTTAAATCAAAACACTTAGAGCCGTTTTCTAGAAATTGAAAACAAAAAAAAATCGTTGTAGGTACCTATGGCAGCTACCTCTTCTGTACATGAACTAAGACAATATCCTTTACATTCCATACAAAATCTCTTGAATCAATATATTTCCTTTATAGACAAATATTCAAACAACAAAAAAATAAGCTGATTCAATATTCCGTTCCGTGGCAATCCCAATGGAAATGAATACAATTTTCCCCAAAAAAAAAAAACTTTGAATCTATAAAACCAACTCCTCTATAGATAACATTTATCCACGAACCAACCCTTAAAATCTATACGAAGAAAAATTGATTTATTAAAACTTCTAAAAGTCGCGTGAATTATTCAAATAGGAGATCATTTAATTCCGATTTGTCTCTGCCTGTGGTACTGTAGAGGGTTATAGAAAATGTTAAAGAGATGGAAAAAAAAATATTATCCTAGCTCAAGGTATTGGAAAGTTATTCATGTGCATATTATTATAAGGAAGATGCATGACTGCTTTTATATGTCTATGTAGATATATATTTATATGAAGTATTTTGTCTACCCAACACGGCAGCCAAACACGACACGGAAAGCATGGTCCTCTCTACCAACCAGTCAAATCGGGTATTTTAAAGGTAAGCACACCCTTTAAACCGGGAATCCACTTAAGATGCAACGAACTCTTTTGCCATTCTACCTGTATTCGTACTGTGTATACTCTTCTTTCTGATCTGATCCTTAAACGTTTGCTTTTGGCAGTCGAACATAAAAAATTAGTTATTTTTTTGGCAAGGATTTTGGGAAAATGGAATTTAGTTTACAAAAAGGAGTTACTTATTTCAGATCATTTCTTTTGTATTTATGTATATTTTTTGAAATTAAAATTTTATTTAAGAAAAAAAAAAAAAATGAAATATAGATACCTACTCGTATAAGCTGTTAAAATTGGTATTTCCGTATTCTAATGAAAGTCCTTTGCAGTTTGCGTTTATGAATAGTCTCCAAATGTATTTTTGATGCAGATGTCGTGTTTTTTTAAACTGCCATTCCTAAAGAAGAGTTTTATTCTTGTAAAAATGTAACAAAACAATGTATACAAAACAAACAAGAAAGAGGGGTGGGGGGGGGGAGATCAGGTGGACTAATGCGATTTGTGGAATTGAAAATTTTGACATATCTTCACTTCAATCAGAACCCGTTGTTTTTAGCTAGATGTCTGTATATGTGTATGTACGCACCCCGAACGTGCGTACATACACATATACAGACATCTTTTTCCTCCACCATATCTCGAGAACGAATTTACACATAATATTGTCATAACGTGCTGAAAAGGTTTTCTAACAAATTCAATAAACCGTTTTTCTACTACAGCAACTTAAAAGCAGTTGTAAAATGTCATTTATCTCGAATATCTCGAGAACGGAATAAGATATTCACTTCGGACTAATTCTATTTTACACATAATTACACAATACAAAATTGATAAATATTAAAATAAAATTCAACAGACACTTTTTTTTAAACTAAGAAAAACAGTTGAAAAATAATTTTCGTCTCAAATATTTCAAAGACAAAAAATGGTTCCTAACTCGGTCTATTTTTTTTTACATATAATGACGTAGTCAACAACTGGTAGTTTAAAAAAAAAATTCAATAGACAATTTTTTTCTTACAGCAAAAAATCTAAAAAAAAAATTATTTAAAATTCTTAACAAATGTTTTTCAACTCAAGTATTTTGAAAAAAAAAAAAAAAAACAGATATCGATTTCAAATTTTACCAAAAATATAAAGCTACTAGCTGACCCGGCGAACTTCGTTCCGCCTAAATTAATTTATCTAAAGACAATAATAATTCCGAGCATGACATACAATGATGTTTCATGTAATTCGGTCAATTGAAATTCTTTGTTCTAAAGTTTTATTAAATACAATAAAACAACTAAATTAACAATATCGATGTGTTTCAATGAAACCAAAATGATTGGCGTGTTGGCCAACCTTCCGCTTCTTTACTGAAGAGCTTAATTGGTAAAAACCATTTTTCGTTTTATATTCAGGCGCGTACACGTACAAAGCGGTAGGTTTGCCGATACGTGAGCACGCCACATACAACTGACATGGGAATTCAAGATTGATGCCAAAAACATCCAGCAATTGTCCTTACGACTTATTGATTGTCAATTGTCATAGCAAAAGCGAGACGCACTGGAAATTGAAGACCCTTAAATACGAATGGCAAATCGTTCGGAATAACCCGAATCCGTGGAATGAGAACATCTTCGCATTTAAATATTCCCCTTAAAATCGTGGCTTGAATATAAGATTTGATGCACTTCACAATCAAACGTGTTCCGTTCCAAAGTTTTGGTGCATTAAGGTTGCGCAGCAAAATTATAACTGAGCCGACTTTAATTTTTAAATTGTGTGGTGAAAATCCCGGAACATCCAAAGAATTCAAAAATTCCGTGGGATTGTTGGTGGCTTCGTTTTCATCCATCACGGAGTCCACGAATTTGAATAAATTAACTCACCGAGACGATTTGATTTTTAATGACGAAATTCAAATGATCGACATTCTTGTTTTCCGCAAATTCGGAAAAACATTCGCGATGAGCTCTTCCGGCGTTGTTGTAAAGTAGCAAAAATTCGGTGGAAATTCAAGGCTGCTCAAGTCCAGTCCACTGGTACCATGCCATTGCCCATCGCCAATAAATTTACTGGAGAAATCTGCAGCGAACTGGTCATTTCGTAAAGCGACTCGCATGTTTGTTTTCAATTGCAATAAAGTTAATCCTCTCAGGCCCTGCCTGGGGCCATTACGAATTTGTCAAGCCCTAAATCGTCAAAATCAAAGTAACCGTTCTCGAGTTATGCAATAAAAACTGGATGTTCTAATTTTCCTGAAAATTCTCCAGTGTCCTATGTCCTTTCTTGAGCCAAAACGAATCCATAAAGCCCTTAATGGTGAAAATCGGAGACACCGTTCTCGAGATATGCATTAAAAAGGGGATGCTCCCTGATTTCCAATTTTTCGGGATTTTGTCTACAGTGTCCTATGTCCTTCCTTGGGTCAATACGAATTTATCAAGCCTTAAATCGTATAAATCAAACGACCCGTTCTCGAGTTATGCGCGCACCCAAGGACGACATTTGTCTTTTATATATATAGATACCAACTAAATGTTGTGTGTAATTTTGAGATTTTTAAAACCACTCTTTAAAAACCCTTTAATCAAAATGTTGCAAGAGAAAACTTTTCAAAAATGTTTTAGTTCGAAAAATTCTTACACTCAAAATCGCTTCAAAATCGAAATTTTGCGCTTTAAAACCATGTTATTGTTTTAAGTACACTCCCCTTATTTTTGGTATTTTTTTTAGCCACTAGTTTTTTTTGAAATAATTGGCTTAAATAATTAATATTTTCATACCGAGATGAGTTAGGAAAAACAAATTGATAAGTAAGATTCTTAGAATTTCGTAAGCTATTTACAAACAAAAAAAAAATATAAAAATTTTACTATTATAACCAGCTTAAGTACAAAATATCACATTTTGCCCTGTATCGCTATATCTATATCTACCTATATACTGATTATCCAAAAACTCAAAACTATAAAATACATATATAATTATATAATAAATACTCTACCACCTACCACTTAGGTAAATATGTACATATGGGTATGGTTTACAAGTACACCAATGGGAAATTACTAGTGTGGGTCGACCTCAGTCTCATTTTTTTGTTTATGGTTTGATAAATACGAATTTGTGAAAAAAAAATCAAAAATCAATAGAGCGGTTTCCTTAAAAAATAATTTTGTATACATAAAATTTCTTGAACATTTTTAAAAATAAAATCTGGTATGCCAAGTCTTAGTATTTATTAAAATGCAATTCTACAAAAAAATACAAAAAAAATCCTTGACCTGTTTTAAAGAAATTAAACTTTCAAAAAAAAATCAATATTTTCTTAAAAAGTCCAAAAATTATTTTTCGAAAATTTGTATATGCAAAATTGTTAAAATTGTAAGGAGCCTATTATATACAAAATTTGGTTAAAAAACAAAAAATCTGTTTTATGATACGGGTACCATTATGGTTAATAATATTAGTAAAATTTTATTCATCAAAATATTGACCATACCTTTAATAGAAATTGATCATTTTTTGGTCAAAATCGTAAGAGCGATTTTTAAGATAAATCACTTTTACAGGTAGGTACCGTTACTTTTTGAGCTAAGAAAATTTCAATTTTACCTCTAAGAAACTTAAGTTGAAAGTTTGAAGAAAATCGCTTCAGTGATTTAGGCTGCAGGTCGTGGTACACAAAGACAGACTTTTTCGCGTTCTCAGCATCGTAATGTTAGGCAAAAAAATTTATTTGAATTCGATTTTTTTTAACGAATCCAAAACTTACCCTCGCAAGTAAAAATTATAGCACAAGTAAAAGTTGTTGAGTGGTCTTGCCTAAATTAAAAAAAAAAAATCAAGAATCGGTTGCAGTTTGGCAAAGTTAAAGCCAGTTAAAAGCTACGAATCCAAAAATTATAAAAAAAAACATTACAAGTAGAAAATGTGACGAAAACGAAAAAAAATTGCTGATAAATTTTTCGACGCCATGTATAAAAAAGATGTAAATCTTATTAAAAAAATATTGCATTGTTATGGGAAATTGTGAAAAAGTCAAAAGATTCAAAGAAATATAGATTTTATCTTTATTTTGTTTTTGTTTAATAAAAGCTTATTTTTGAGAATTTAGGAATTTTTTTTGATTTGAACATGTTTGTAAAATCCAAAGAAATTGACCCAAGTCATCAACGTATTCAATCAAAATAACACAAATATAACGCAAGTCCTGAAAAAAAACTTCAAAACCGTGTCTCTATTATTACCATATATCTAACCATTTTTGGCAAAAGTGTATTATGTTAGATTTGACCAAAAACTCTATAAGACTTCATTCATAAGTATACAAAACAACTCAAATTGCCATATGTAGTTAAACGACCGACAGTTCCTAAAGAATTCTTTCATTCAATTCAGAACCAGAGTCACAGTCTCACAATTAAAAACGACAAACTTGACATGAAAATGTGTCAGGGTCACCATTGGAATTAAAAAGATACATATACCTTCACTGTGATACTCAATGTATCTATCGATCTAATCGAACGGAAACCACTCAACAACCATACAGATTTCGATTTTGTCTCCCATTTTGTACATGATTTGGAAGTTGAAGTTGTCTCTTTAAATACACTCAGCATTTCATGATTGATTGCTTGTTATATTTACTTTTTGGATGTTTGGAACATCATTTTTTATTATTTCGGTGTAAAGATATTTCCGCGAATACCTCGTTTTTGGCTTAGTTGATTTTATCATAATTTTGTAGTTGAGTACTTCTCAGTTAGTCGAAAAAGGACTACTCTACCCTCATCTGTTTACCAGACAAAATGTTAACAGTTTTTTAAATAGTAAACAAGCCATTTGCGCATGGTTGGCCTCGAAAAAAGTAGGCATAACATAGAGTTGCCACGCTTTAGAAAAGGTACATTTTTGCCTTTATGTAATTATCTTATTGAGATTATGTGGTAAGCTATAATTATATAAGAAAATATAATGTTAGGGGACATTTAATTTAAAAATGTCTACATGGGTGATTTTTTGAAATTATAAATTTCAGTAGGGTAAATTATGGTGAACGTATTAAAATGTCGAGAAGTTATTTTCTAAACGTTCTATTGAAATATACATTTTGTGGTTATAAAGCTGATTAAAAACAAATCTTTAAGTATTTGACAAATTTTTGATTTAATTTTTGGTTTTGGTTAGGTAAATTTTTGAAAAATATTTTTTTTTTTCTAATTTTTATTTCTGGTTTAAGTAACCTTCAAGTTGTTTAACCAAAATGTTAAAATAAATTACCTATAAAAACGACAAAAATTTCAAAAATAAACGTGAAATTAATCACGTGGTCCGGAGTTTAAACTTAGGTACATACATATTTGTATTTGTCTATTAGTTACATCAGTTGGAAGTTGCAATTGCAATCAGTGTTGCCAGAGAAAATATTAGAAGGTAGTACCGCAGCCAAAAAAAGGGGAGTATTTTGAGAACAATAGTAATACAGACATTAATTTTTAAGTCTTCAAAAACAAGTGTGTGGCCAAAATCAAATCAAAAACTTCAAAAAATAAATTCAGTAACAAAAAAAAAAAACATAAATAAATAAATTATTATATGTTTCAGAACCTCTAGCAACACAAGGCACATTTACAGCTTTTTTTTTGCCTTTACCGCCTCAAAGGAATTCAATTTCATTTAATATAATGCATGTTTACTTGGGATTATTCTTACAAAGAATAACATTATTTCAAGTAATAATTTGGCAAACCTTTTTATTTTATTGAACTAGACATACAAATTCACGGAGTTCAAATAAAAAAACAGAACCATAAAAATAACAATCTTAATATAACAATAAGGTTATTCATATTCATGCAACGAGATAATTTTCCGATTTGTAGAAAATTCTAACTTTCCGCAAGATCTTTACATGTAAACCCCATTAAAAATACTTGCGTAAACGTGGGAAAGCATCAAATTAAACGTCAAATTTGACTTATCGCAGTATATCAGGTTTATTTCTACGCTTTCCGCTCCAAATTTGTGAGATAAAATCTATGTTTTGCAGAATATTTTTCCCATAGAAATTTTGACATTTAATTTCTACCCATACAAATTCTAAAGTTTTTAAGCTTTCTATAGGTTTCAGCATTTACATGACTAACCTTAATAAAATATATACCGAACTGACAGATGAAAATTGCATGAAGCCAACGAGCACACAAAAAAAAAAACAAGAAAGAGGGAAATTCCCTTTTAGACGACGGTTTTGAAGATTATAGTGCTGCCAAATTTGCATTAAGTTTAAAGTGAATTAAATTAATTTAGGTTTACATTACACTTTGCTGCAAGTGTATGATATTTTAGGCCTTTAAAAAAGGAGTACGAATGTGAAAGGAGGAGTACGGGAGTACGGAAGTGTTGAAAGTAGTACAATACTCCTATGGGAGTACTTTCGGCAACACTGATTGCAATGCAGGCAAGGCTTTGAATGGTCATCTGAGGAGTAATGTTCGGTTGGCATGACCCATATGCGAAGTCTTCTTCTAATTTATAATGTGGCCGAATGGACTTCAGTTTCCAGACATGCATTCCGACAAAACTATACCTACCTACAATAAGATAGACACTGACATTTTGTGGTAGCCGTAATGTAATGGCATGAGTTCAAATTACAGTATGAGAAAGGATTTCTCGTCTGGTGCTTGTCCAGTCAATAAATAATTATATTCTATTGAAAATAAGTCTTAAGTGACAGATGGTGATCTGGAGAGTGAAGGGGTTATTTTCTTTAAGATGTTAAATTATTTGTACCCTTGGAGAATACATTTTTAAAGATATTGCAGGATTACAGATGCGGAAACTTTAAATTAAAAATCACTACTTGTTGAAAGGATACTTAGACAGTCTATCGTTGATATATATTAGTGTTTTTTTTTAAACTCAGCTGAATATTATGGCGCATATTTTGGCTTAAGAAATATAAAATAATCATTCAACGACGTACAAAGTCAAGTCAAAGTGCAAAGAGAGCAGCGCTGCCTTGCTGAATGGATAATAAAAGGTATATAGGTTTTGCATTATAAAGCTCCTCAGTACAAACTAATCAAACTCAATATTACGTTTAACTTAAAGAAATGAGCTCTTGGAAGCACAGCACCTATGGTCATCGGTCTATCATGCAAAGGAATGACACAGTGGCCGGACTTGATGTGACGACTGACTACGTACCACCCATAATAGATTTTAAAATTCACTTCTCTATTTTAATTCCCGAAAGACATGGATGCAGTGCTGGGGGATCGTGGGAAAATCCCTTTTCGTGGGAGTTCTGAACTCAAAAGGGACAAAGGGAAAACCGACTGGTTTTGTGGGAATTTCTTCTTAAATCCGAAAAATTTTAAAAAAATTCGTATCAATTCCGATTTATTCAAAGTTCCTACATGTAACATCCCTGTTCCAAATCCAAGATATATTTTAAAAAGATAAAAAAGACTAAGAAGTTAAAAAACGGTTTTGCCAATTTTTTTTACTGGTCACAAAGTAGTGGCATTTAATTGGCCAAAATAATCGTGACAAGATCCTTTACTTAATGAATTAGAGTTCTTTAATCCTAATATGGCCCTCAATTTAACCGAAAGGATAAATTGCAAACAAAACTTAACAAATTTAAACAAAATTTTATATTTGGAAACTTCCTTAGTTATATTTCAGTGGCGATCACTTCCTTCTTACTTTAATGACACTCAAAATCAAAAGCTTCTTTCACTTAATATTGAAGACTTCTGGACAAAAATTTTAATTTTAAAAGACATTTACGGAGAAAAATTTTAATTTTAAAAGACAATGACGGAGAATCTGTGTATCCAAATTAAAAAAAAAAAAATTATAAGGTTTGCATTAGCTCTACCTCATTCTAACGCTGCGGCTGAAAGAATTTTCAGCATCGTGTCCGATGTTAAAACAAAAAAAGAACTGCATGGTTTTTTTTTTTTTTTATTATATGCGCGCACTAAAGGGGTATACCGTTCTACACCGATGGGTCAAACATCGAAGAAGGAACAGAGGCAGGGGTGTTCTGTGAACCTCTCAATATTATATGAGTGTAGTGTTTTTCAGACTGAGATTAATGCTATTAAAAAGCAGTAGAAATGGTACACAATAAAAAACTGCGCTCGTCGGAGATCACATTTTTCGTGGACAGCCAAGCTGCTTTCAAAGCATTAGCCAGTGAGACTACAAGATCCAATACAGTAGCAAAATGCCGAGGCGTACTGAAAAATATTTCTAATTTCAACCAAACTCTGCTAGGTTCCTGGACATAGCAAAATATAGAAAGGAATAATAAAGCAGATGAACTCGCAAGGAATGGGTCATTATAAAATAGAAACAGTAGAAGTCAAAAATTTACGGGACTTGAAATCCCGATCGGGGTTATTAACAGGAAAATTGACCTAGTAACGAAAGAGCAAATCAATAACTCCTGGATTTCCAAGAACGACTGCGTTATCAATAGAAGTTTATGGCCTAGAATTAATGAAAAGCAAACTCAGTCTATTTTATCGCTGAGTAAAAAGAAAATTAGAATCTTTGATAGGTGAACTAACGGGCCAATGCGCCATCGGCACAATGTGTTAAATATAACATTCGCAACCAATACAATGGCCACCAGAATAGGCGCATTTCGCACCCGATGTAGGAGCTGCTGTCAGCATGTTGAGGAAATTGAAACCATAAAGCACCTGTTCCGTGATTGTCCAAACCTCCAAAGAAATCGTCTCCTTTACTTCGGAAACAACAGGTATGTTGAAAATCTGGACGATCTAGCTCTGGTCTCGATGGAAAATAAGAGGAAATTCATAGAAAAAAAAGCTGGTTCACAAATGAACCAGTCTATGTGAACCCATAGTTAGGAATATCTCTGTTTTAATTTTGTAAGGGGATCACAATGGACCAACAGGCCCCCGTTTACGCAACATCCATGGCTGGGCACACCCCACCCAACCTAACCTAACCTAACACATATTACGTTTAAGAACAAAATATAAGATTAACTTTTACTCCTCACATAATTCTCATCAGATTACGTTATTTCACGAAAGTCAAAAACATTTTTAAGCATTATGTACTTTACTATTATCGCGTGCATTTATGCATTCTGTTTAACAACCTACTAAGATTACATATAGCATTTTAATCAGAACTCTCTGCAAAGCTCATGTACCTAACCTATATACTTTTCCTACCCTTGCCATTTAAAGCACAGAATCAACATAATTTTAAAATTCCGCCGAAGCAGAAAGAAGTGCAAGTTAAGCCAACAAGTGGCCCCTGACGCCTGACAAGAACAAAAAAAAAAGTCCCATGATATATTTCATCTTGAATTCGCGTGTATGTAAAATGAAAATCCGTAACACATAAGATGTATTTCGTTGTCCCCAAAAGATTTATAAGTCTAATTACTTCTGTTGCTCTGTTGTTTCTGTTCTTGGATCTGTCTTCTTCACAAACATATGTGTGTTGTGTTTACACAGTGTATAGAATAGAGAATGAAACTGTAATTGAAAGACGGTTTCTTTTGTTCTTTGACATGTGACCTCTTTTTTAAGACTTGAACAAGTTTGTATTTAATTTTTGTTTAAGGTAGGTTTGTAATGTACCTATACTTATTTCTGTATGCATCTTTTAAGCAACAATTATTATTTTCTGATATTTTCTTTTTTTATATCAATAATATTACTCGGACCGTTATAGTCCGATTTATTCAATTATTATTATTATTTCTATCAGTGCAAGCCACATTTCATCGGTCTGGCAGCGATATCGCGGCCCCAACACCACTAAAATGCACTTTCAAAGTACAACAACAAAAATAATCCCTCTAAAAGAGCTTTATACGGCACCAAATTTTCATCACTAGAGCTTTGTGCCTGTACTAACCAGAATACATCGGTCTGGCAGCAATACCACAAACCAATTACCACAAAAATGTATTTTGAAAGTGCATTTTTAAATGATATTTAGCTGGTGTAAGGTCCACGGTATCGCTGCCAGACCGATGGATTCTAGTTAGTATAGGCACAAAGCTCAAGTGATACAAATTTGGCTTTAGTGATACTATTTGGAAATTTGGCTTTAGTGAAGCTATAGGTCTATATGGCAAGTTATGGATTCCTAAAAAAACTCGAACTCGAGATAATAATTTTCCCTAAGAGCCCAGTTATAGCGATCAGTAAAAAACATCAGTAAAAGTTGAAACTGTTGAAAACTAGAATTTCTTAAGTACGGCCGGTTATAGCAATCATTAAAATTCTATCAGAAATTAAATTTCAAACCTCCAGCAACAACCTTTTATTATTTTTAATGATGTAAATTGCTTCAGTAATTTTTTTACTGATGGAGTGGAACAGTAAAAAAAAAATAGAACACAGAAAACTGAAACGAAATGTTCCATTTTTTGTGAATTATCAGCTGTTCAGTAAAACGAATTTCCATCAGTAAAATAAATAAATGCTTTTTTTATAAAAATTATTCTTCCTTGGGATTATTTTTTGCCATAAAAAAATATTTTAATTGATTTGCGATCGATTCGTACCATTTTAATTTTTCAAATCTTTTTATAACACATGAAATTATGCAAAAGAAAATTTTTACTGATGGGTTTTACTGATCGCTATAACTGGCCCCTAACATTACGATGATAGAGAACGCGAAAAAAGTGGGTCGGTCAATTCTGTCTGTATGTCTGTCCTCGCCCGTACAGCCTTAACGGCTAGAGGGATTTTCTTCAAACTTGTTATATAGTGTTTTTTGACTAATATGCCCAGACGTTTTTTTAAATTTTTGTTTAGGACCAAAAATTACGGTACCTGCCATACAATTTAGTTTCGCCAAAAAGGAAAATTATTTTTTTCTCAAAAACGGGTCCGCGGATTTTGTTAAAAAAATTGAATATTTTGGGTACCTCCAGTACAACTATTTGTTTGGTTTTTGATTTTCTTGAAAACAGTTAAGTTGAAAATTTTCATTTTTGTTATGGTAAATTTCTAAAAAGTATAAACATTATTGTGAACCAAAATTAAAAAATTGAAAATTTAAAAAAAAATCAATTTTTTTTGTTGAAAATTAAATATTTTGAAAACAACTTGGCCAATATTTTAAAAACTAGGTGTGATATAGTTTTTTATTATTTCGTAGAATACTTGAAAAAATCATCTTTCTAAATTAAAAAATAACTGTACCTTCCATACAAATGTTGAAAACCCGTTAAGAAAATTTTTTTTTCTCGAAAACACCTCCAAGTACTTTGCGTTTCCGTTTACTACTTAAGGTATGGTCAATATTTTGATGAACAAAAATTTACCAAAAACGGGTAATAAAGGAACCGATTTTTTTGTTTTCAAATTTCTCGTTGAAGGCTGCTCCGATTTCAACAAGAGCTCCTTCACAATTCAAATAATGTTGCATATACAAATTTTCAAAAAAATAATTTTTGAATTTTTAAAAATATATATTGATTTTTTTTTTTTTTGGAAAATTTAGCATCTTGAAAACGGGCTAGTGAATGTTTTTTTTACTTTGCGTAAGATTGTATTTTATTAAATAGATACTAAATGTTGGAATACTAGATTTTGTTTTTGAAAATGAGCGAAAAATTTTGTATATAATAAATATTAATTTTAAAGAAAACCGCTCCAACGATTTTTTATTTTTTTTCTTTCATAAATTCATCTTTATCAAACAAATCAGATGGCATACTTTATTTTGAGCTCTTACTTTCAAAACCATTAATATAATAAATTTATGCTTATTTATAGTAATAATATTTATTTAATTTTTTGTAATGCTATCATAATATTTTGAAAGCAATAGCTATGTACTTATACATCATTAATTTCTAGCTACGTTAAAGTTGTTAGCTACGAGAGGAAGTTTGTGCGATCGAGTCGTGCCCATTTTTTTTCTGTTAAAGTTTCGAGGGCAAGTTTTGGATTCGTAAAAAAATATTAATTTTTTCTAACAGTACGATGCTAAAATACGAACAAATTTGAACCTCGGTCTGCAGCCTGTAACCGTTACGGAAAAAAATTATTTGTCTCATAAGTGATTCTTACGATTTTGATACAAAAAAATATGAAAAGCATGGTCAATATTTTGGTAAAAAAAAAATTAAGGGGTT
This sequence comes from Melangyna quadrimaculata, assembly GCA_949320155.1. NCBI lineage: Eukaryota > Metazoa > Arthropoda > Insecta > Diptera > Syrphidae > Melangyna > Melangyna quadrimaculata. The sequence goes on along the minus strand of OX439484.1, from coordinate 33,935,518 downwards.
ATTAACGGTAACTGTGATCGAACCGAGTTTTTGATTTTCAAATTTGTCATCAACAGTTTTACCGATTTCAACTTAATTTTGTATACAGGAGGTCCACCACGGTCTTAACAATTTTGCATATTCAAATTAAAAAAAAAAAAACACATCTATGCGACCCAGTCGTGCATTTTATTTTGTACGCAAAAGCTCATAAAAAATAACTACAATAGCAAGTTTGTGCGATCTAGTGGTGCAATTTATTTTTGATTAGAAAAATGCTTCTTTCTTTTTAAAAACTTACATATATATATGTACATAATTATTTTCCCTATATGACGAAACCGGTAGGAAATAATGAAAATAATTTAATAATAATTATTAAAATAAACTCTTATGAAATTTAGCAGAGCTAATTCCTACCAGTTCCGTATGACCACATGTTTGCCCCACAAAATATACTGATATATCTCCAATCTCATTTGGACAAGTGCATGTCTGGCAAATGAAGGCTATTATAAAGCCACATACCAAATAAAAACGAAGCTTTTCTATATGAATATGGGTCATTTCAACTGCATTTATCACCCCATCCAGCACAACACTATATTTTTTTCTCTAAATAATAAACGCAGATTTGTTTTAACTTATTTTTTTTCTGGGGGGTTTTGAGTGGGTTTTCGTTCAATTAGACTAATACAAAAAAAATGTCTTAAAAACATGTGGTCTTCAGTGGTTTTTGTTTCAGGATATTTGTTTGAAAAATACTTTCCACATCACATATTATAGGATTTAAATATTCTATATTTTTGGAAATAAGTTGCTCATACACAAGAGATGATTGTGGTTTTTTTCTTTATTAAAAAATGTTGTTAATGCCTAATACATTATTTTAGCAGGAGTCAGTTTTTGTTATTGCGTTTTATCAAAGCAAACTTTTCTTTTTTAAGTCCGATCAAATATACATATAAGAAATATTCTTTTAGATGTAATTTTTCAAACAAATAAAATTGTGCATAATACATTCACTCTTCAAATAATTGGGACTATACTTCACAAACATTTGTAAAAGCTTGGACTTTGCATTATATTGTTCGTCAAATTCTTAAGCTTAAGCTTAAAGTTTTAAACTTTTTTTTTGAAATAGATTCCAATTCCTATAATAATTATTGGGCAGATGGAAAAATGTCTGAATAAGAACTATGAACAAAACAAAAATAATTATAGGTATATACGAAGCCTATACATGTTCGACATGGGCGACCTGCATCGTGCCTGATCGGGAAACTATTGATTGCTCAGAACTTGGTCTGAGCCAGTAGCGCAACAATCAGTCACGATGAAGTGCTTGTTTTACCTCCTCGTGGTGGTCCCCGGGCAAACTATTTATGTATCCCAATATACATAAATAGGCCAAAATTACAAGTGCGAAAAGGCCTAGCTTTCTAGGATAGGTTACGGAGGTTAGCATTCTCCGTAACTGAAATCAACCCGCTACCGAAACCAACACTACGCCTCGGATAATTAATGATAACTCGTTGACGACTTTTGGCTATTGTACCCGGACAAAGATTGGTTTCTGGAATGTGAAGACGCTTCTTGACAATGGAAAAGAAGGTCCTCAGAATGCCAGATTCCTGCAACTAGAGAAGGAATTCATGCGGTATAGGATGGACATCTTAGGGATAAGTGAAGTTAGATGGCTGGGTTCGGGGAAGTTCAAGTCACCAACCCGTAACACTGTACTATTCTATTCCGGAAAAACACCTGGAAGCACTCGGGAATCTGGCGTTGGATTGCTGCTTTCCAAAACAGCTCTCAAAAGCCTAATTTCCTGGGAGCCTTTAGGTGACAGGATCCTGAAAGCCAGGTTCCGGACTAGAGTACGTCGCGTCACCATCATACAGTGTTACGCCCCAACTTTGCTCTCTTCTGACGAGGAGAAGGAGGCCTTTTATAACCGGCTGAGTGCTACTTATGATAGCGTTCCACGAGGTGATATAGTTATGGTGATGGGAGACTTAAATGCCAAGGTTGGCAATGACAACACTGGGCTAAGGCATGTCATGGGAAAACATGGTGTTGGTAACCGAAACGACAATGGCGAACGATTTGTCGATTTCTGCAACGCCAACGGCCTTGTTATTGGAGGGACCATGTTCGAGCATAAGACGTGCCACAAAGTCAGTTGGGTGTCGACTGACAGACAAGCAACTTCCAACCAAATTGACCACTTCGCGATCAGCCGGCGTTTTAGAAGCAGTCTCCAGGACGTCCGTAACAGAAGAGGTGCTGACATGGGAATGGCCCGGGACCACCATCTGATGGTTGCTACCGTAAGATTGCGTACAGCTGCAGTTCGTAGATCCCAAGGAAACACTCGAATGCCCAAGTTTAATACAGATAGACTAAAGGATCCCGCAGTGCGCCAACAACTAGGGGACCACCTTTCACAAGGATTGAACGCAATCAGCAGCACGGAAACCACATTCATCGAAAATCATTGGTGTGCTGTGAAAAATGTGTTCATATCCGGTGCTGAAAGTATAGTCGGCCGGGCGCAAGGGAGAAATAGTGCTTGGCTTTCCGACGAAACTTGGGCAAGGATCGAAGAAAGGAAACACCTTAAAGCTCGCATCGCAGCTACCCCAGCAGCAGGGAGAAACGAGCTTGAGTCTACGTACCGTATGAAGATGAGGGAAGTTCACCGTAGTGTGCGACGTGATAAGCGTAACTACATCAACGCACTGGCCACAGAAGCAGAAGAAACCGCTGGTAGGTGTGACAGTAGGACCGTCTACAGAATTACCAAAGAGCTCACTGGTGTCCAGAGCTCTAAACAACACCTGGTTAAAGACACAAACGGATCCCTGCTAATTTCGGATGAGGACCAGCTTATAAGGTGGAGGGAACACTTTTCTACGGTTTTAAACCGCGTTTTCGCAAGTGAAGTGAACCCTATTCCCACTGAGCTACCCGAAGTAACAATTTCCCGAATACGCACCGTACCCCCCAGTAAAGAAGAAATTATCACCGCCATCAAAGCACTGAAGAACAACAAAGCGGTTGGACTTAACGGTATTCCTGCAGAGCTCTTAGGAGCAGCCCCAACGACATCGAGCGAGCTACTGCACCCACTTATTAAGAGAGCTTGGGAAACAGAGAGCTTTCCTGAAGAGTGGAAAAAAGGAATGATTGTCAAGCTCTCAAAGAAAGGAGATCTCACACAGTGCGAAAACTGGAGAGGAATATGCGTTCTGCCTGCAGTAGCCAAGATAATAGCAAGGATAATATTGGACCGAATTAAAGACCACCTCGAAGACACACTCGACGCCGAACAAGCAGGTTTCCGCACTGGATCTTCCTGTGTGGATCACATCAACACCTTGCGGATCATCATCGAACAGAGCGTTGAATATCGATCACCACTTCACTTGCTGTTCATCGATTTTGAAAAGGCGTTCGACAGTGTCAAAAGAGAATTTATTTGGCTTGCTTTGCGCAGGAGGGGCATCCCAGATAAATTGATTGCTATTATCAAGGCTACATATGATGGATCCAAGTGTCACGTTTTGCACAAAGGTAGGCTGTCAGAGGAGTTTGAAATCCAAAGTTGAGTTAGGCAAGGCTGTATAATGTCACCAATACTGTTCCTGTTGGTGATAAGTGACGTACTGCACGCAGCTTTGTCAAATGGAAATGGAGGAATTCAGTGGACTCTGCAATCTCACCTCAAACATCTGGACTACGCGGACGACGTATGCTTACTCTCTCATAGGATCATGGATCTCCATCAAATGACAACAAGGGTGGAGAGAGAAGCAGAAATCGTAGGGCTTAAGATCAACTCGACAAAAACTAAAAGGATCAGCCTTGGAACTTCCTCATCAATCCAAGTAAATATTTCTGGACAACCGGTAGAGATGGTAGAGGATTTCCAATATCTTGGGAGTATTGTCTCTACGGGTGGCGGAACTGAACTGGACGTAAACAGCCGAATCAGAAAAGCAAAGGCTGCGTTCGGAATGCTGTCCAAAATATGGAGAAACAACTCTTTTAGCTTAAAGACCAAGCTACGACTGTTCCGCTCCAATGTTGAATCCGTTCTGCTTTACGGCTGCAGCACTTGGAAAGTCACTGAAATTGTCACTAGAAAGCTGCAAACCTTCGTTAATAGATGTCTACGAAACATCTTGAGGATTTTCTGGCCCAACCGTATCTCCAATGCCGAACTTCATGCGAGAACGGGTCAGGAGCCCATAGACTCCATTACACGAAGAAGAAAGTGGCAGTGGATTGGCCATACGCTTCGAAAAGGCGATCGGTGCATTGCATCTCAAGCAATGCAGTGGAACCCGCTCACACAGGAGGGAAGACAAGTGGGCCGGCCTAGAAGTACATGGCGAAGAACGGTCGAACAGGAATCGGCACGACTGGGGAAAAGTTGGAGAGAGCTGAAATATATTTCAAGAAATCGTACACGATGGCGCGTAGGTGTAGTGGAGGCCCTATGTCCCGTAAGGGAAACATCACGGACGTAATAGGTCCGAGGACCTAAGTAAGTAAAAGTATACATGTTCTCAGCTTCACAAATCATATTTTAAATAATGCAAACATTAAACATTAATCGAAAAATGAGCCGTGCAAAAGTAAATTTAACATTACAACTTTCGAAAAAGCAGTTGTTTTACTGAAATTGAAGACATGGATTTAGACGACCTATATGGTTCACGCAGGATGGTGCGCCATGCCACACACAGCCCATACCACAATCGATCTTTTGCGTACCAAATTCCCAAATAGTGTTATCAGCCGTCTTGGCGATGTCAATCGGCAGCCTCGGAGCTGCGATTTGACCCCTTTGGACTTTTTTGTATGGAACCGTGAAGGACCGATGTTAGGCTTGTTTCACACACATTCGGTTTCATTCGGTTCGGTCTCTATTCGGTTTGTATTCGGCTGTGCCTGATATGTGTGAAACGATAAAACGGTGCTCTACGGTTTCTATTAGGTTTTATTTTTGCCGTTTTATCGTTTCACTCATATCAGGCACAGCCGAATACAAACCGAATAGAGACCGAACCGAATGAAACCGAATGTGTGTGGAACGAGCCTTATGACAACAATCCGGAAACGATTTCAGCACATAAGGCCAATATCATCTAAGCAATCTAACTCAAACAAAAACCAGAGCAACAGGGACAGCAAACGACGCCATATTTCTTGCCGTTCTTTTGACATTTCTCTTCAGTTAGGTTTGCCATTTCATGATGGAAAGACATACGAGCCAACAACGAGTCGAAATTATTAAAATTTACTACCGAAATTCGGAGTCAGTGGCCTCAACGTTAAGAGCGCTACGTCCAATTTATGGTCGTCATAATCGTCCTAGCAGATCAACAATTGAGCGTCTAGTGGAAAAATTTGAATCCACAGGCACAGCACAAAATGTTGCCGTGCCAGTGAGACAAAGAAGTGCCCGTTGTGTCGAGAATATTGCTGCCACTGAGGCTTCAGTTGCAGAAAGCCCAAATGTGTCTCTCACTCGTCGTTCTCAAGCGTTGGGCATCTCTGTGACGTCGTTGTAGCGAATTTTGCGAAAAGATCTTGGCATACATCCTTACAAGATTAAATTGACGCATGAACTTCAGCCGCTTGACCACCAGAAGCGTCGTATGTTCGTGAATTGGACTGAGCAACAACTTGAAAATGATTCGGATTTTCATCGAAAAATCATCTTCAGCGATGAGGCCAGAAATGAGCTGAATGGCTTCGTCAATAAACAAAATATGCGGTATTGGTTAGGCAGCAATCCACGCGTACTCCATGAGTCATCATTGCATCCCGAAAAAATTACGGCTTGGTGTGGTTTATGGGCCGGCGGCGTCATTGGGCCGTACGTCTTCCGTGATGATAAAGACCGGCACGTTACTGTGAATGGAGATCGCTACCGTTCAATGATAACCGAATATTCTTGGCCCCAATTGGATGATATGGACTTGGAGGACATGTGGTTCTTACAGGACGGCGCCACAAGCCACACAGCGAATGTCACAATCAATTTATTGGAAACCAAGTTTGGAGAACGTGTTATCTCATGAAATAGTCCAGTCGCTTGGCCGCCTCGGTCGTGCGATTTGACGCCGTTAGACTATTTCCTGTGGGGCTAAGTCAAGTCTATGGTTTACACTAACAAGCCAGCGACGATTGATGAACTTCGTACGAATATCGAACGTGAAATTGCAGCAGTATCGGCCGATTTATGCTTGAAAACCGTCGAAAATTGGGTTCAGCGTCTGGACTTCTGCAAACGTGCCCGTGGTCGCCATGCAAAAGAAATCGAACTCCATACATAATGGCATCAAACGTACTTTCACAGGAATAAAGAATTTTATTGATATCCAAAATTGTTTTTTTTTTATTTTAAAAAACTTTTGTAGCGCTCTTATTGAAAAACCCAATATTTATTTACATAGTTTTTTTTTAATTTAAAAATGTAGGCCTACTTTGAATAAAAAATCGAAAACATAAGCGGTTAGAACCAACCATCTGAAGATATACTCTTGTCGAATAGTCACACTGTTGGTAATTGAGGTGCTACTTTTTTTAACACAAAAATATGAGTTTAATGTTCCAAATTAAATTTTATTTAATTCTATATGGTTCACAGGTGCAGTAAAATTAGTCTATTAAAGCCCAAATTTTCTGTGCGACAACATCCCATTTTCTTAGTTGAGTTAAACCCGAACCCGTTTTTGACAACTGAAAGTTAAAAGAACTTACACCTTTAGTTCCAACACAAACATTTGTATTGTGAATCAAATATTTCAAGCTATGGATTTCAGCGAATTAACTAAAGGTCAACCACGGTTTAGGTTTAGAATTGGCAGTTAATATGTTGGAATGGGTGAGTTAAAACTTCAACCTCATAAGCCCTATAACCGACTAAATACTCACTAATTAGTACTCACTTTATCCAAGTAGGCTTAGTTTTCATGCAAAAAACAATACAAAATTAACAAAAAGCTGAAGCTGCTCTGAAAGAATTCTTAGATCAGATCAAGAAAAATAAGCTACAAATCACGAAAAATTAATCCAGCTTTGGACCTTGGTTTGGAAATTGCTAAATTAAGACTTTTTGCTTGCGATATTAAAATATGACCGAAATGAAGATATTGACACTCAAAAATTATATTTCAACACTTTTGAGTATCAATATTTCAACCGAGGAAAAAAAATATTGCCATCACCGAATCGCAATTTGATCAGAAAGGGACTATGGTGAAAATGAATCACTTTAAAAATGTATGTTCAAATCACCATATAAATATTTAAATTATTCCCCTGAAGAATTAGATACGCCTAAGAAACTTGTAATTTTCTGTATAGTTTTGCTCTTAAATCAGCAAATAGCTGTTTTAGTAAATTGCGATCGCGTTGAGTCACTATCTATATCGTACCTACTTACATTTTGTTGGTTTACAAAATTGAAAATCACCATATAAATTTGGAAAAGAAGATTAATAAGTTGTCAAATTAAATTATTCCCCTGAAGTATTAGATTGCGATTCAAAAACTTGTATTTACTTTCAAGTCAACAAGCTTGAATTATGACTTTTGGTAATAAATATAGAATTATAAAATTTTGCTCTTTACAAAGCTTTGAGAGATAAATTACAAAGTTTTCAATAATTTTTTAATAAAAGCGCCTTGATTTACTTAACAAAAAAAAAAAATAGTTTCGTAAATTACAACCTAAAATTTCGCAATTATAGTGATTTTTCCATTCTTTCCGTGTGTCAGTTATTTATCATACCCTCTTCAGAAAATCTGATAATCGTCGTTATGCTTTCTATTTTATTTTGAATACTTTTATATTTGTTAGGGTGGGCACATTTAAGGGGTTAAATCTTGCACTTCATGACGGGATTGCCACCGTGGCAGCACTTCTTAAAAGTAAAGTTAGGACATGGACTATTAGTCCATCTTGTCAGGATGAAGTGCAAGGTTGATGCACTTAAGAACCTTACTATAAGGAATTGGAAGTGAAAGCAGCGATTTTTCACTGATGAAAGAATTTTTTTTTAATAAACGAAACAGTCATTTAAAGTCATTTCAAGCGAAAAGTTCGGGGTGAGTGTTCTGAATTGCACTTGCTAAATAGTTATTCGGCCTTATCACAGGTCCCGTCGTAATAGTTTCCGAAAAAAAAGTATTAAACCTGGCGTCGTAACAAAAATATTTCCAAACCAATTCAGAGGACGTGAAAAGTTATATCGATAGTCCACAAAATCTTGTCAATATTTTTCTAACGACGACGCACTATGGGACCAAATGCTCAAAACCATCTGAAAAATACATAACTTCTATGTTTATCACTATTTTTTTTTTTGAAATTTTGCACACGTATACTTGAATAACCAGGAATTGAAATTAAGAAAACATTTTAATTTGAAATATATTATTTTTTTTGTTTTAAATAATATAAAACATAAAAGTTGTAGATTTTGTTCAATCTATATGTGTAAATCATGTTGAAGCAAGAAACTATTGCACATATTTTTATGAAATTTTTACAGTTTATTTCTGTTACCGATGAAAATATTTAAAGGCACTTTTTATAAAATCCGCCCACTGTCACGCCCATTTTTCTGAAATATCACTATTTTACGTGTCTAGGAAGTCAAACAAAATTAACTTATTTTTTTTTGTAAGTTGGCATGAGATTTGTAATATTTCCGCCCACTTCTCAGTCTCCTTCTATTCCCTTTTTATGTGTTTCTGAAATTTGTTATTTTTTGTAAATAAAATAAAGAGGAAGCGAATAGATCATGTGCTTTAACCTTTAATGAGAATAAAAGTTCTATAGACATGACATTATGAATCTTGCCTCTTTTCGCCTACTTCTGTTGTTGCTTTTGGTCTTGTTGAGTCAGTTGCCATGTTTTATGAAGCTCTCTTCTTTTGTTAACAGTTGAAATTGAATACAATATCATACCTAGTTCAATAATATTGATTTCAATATTAATTTGTAGATAAGCAGAATGTCTTCCTCTGTCTTATTGTGTGACTTACACATATAAATAGGGTGACCCTAACATTATGTAAATTGTAAATTTTGATCAACTTCCTCTAAAATGTTTGTAAATAGTTTTAAAAATAATCTTGAATTTTTGTTTAATGTTGATAAGATCCCTAAGACGATGGAAATTTTAAATGGGAAATCATTGTTTTTTTTTTAATATCAATCTTTGAATTTTTATAACTTTGGTAATAACCGACGAAAAAATTGTGGTGTGGTGGTAAATGGTGCGTAAGAAATTATATTTTAAAATTTTTTAAGCAATTATATTTTTTTTTATTCTAGACATACACCATTTTTTCACAATTTTGATTTAAAAGTAAGAAAACAATGGTCTAAGAATTTTTCTAATACATAGTTATATCTGTCTTAAAAATGAATTTAGGTGGGTCAAATTTTAATTTTTTTCAGTCAACATTACCAAAGTTATACGAATTCGAAGTTTTATTTTAAAGACTTATTTTTTTTTCTCACGATACGTTTTTGCTCGTGTGTCGTAAAGAACCACTTTTCTAGTATGTAAATCTATCATTAGGTGTTTGAAATGACGAAATTCATCAAAACCATTTTTGAGATGGATTTCATCATTTGGTCCCATAGTGCGACGGTTCCATGGTACTTGTTTTCAAGCTTAATAGTACGAATCTTTTATGAAGGGGCCTGTGATAAGGCCGATTATTTGTAACGCGGCAGGATCACCGTTTCTATGTAAACCAGTAGTGTTGCTTTTTTTTGTTCCACAGCATGTTTATTTACGGTAATTACTAGAAAAATCAAAGTGTTGTCTTTTCGAAAGTTGACATGCTGACTTTATTTGGCTCGAAAATTGGGTTCCAATTTTCTTGGTTCCAAGATTCGGTTGGACCAAAATTCAATATTTAAATTCTTTTAAATGCTACATGATAAATTCTGTTTATCGATTTTGAAGAAAACTTAGCATAACAAAAAAATAAACTTCCAATCAATATCAACAATTAACATAATTATTGCTAGCTTTACCGACATGTCCTTAGCTTGCAGTTGTTTCATCTGAATTACTTCGGAAATGCTACAATAAACTCTGTTCCTAAATTTTAGTCTAACTTAAAATCAGCACTATTCGTGATTTACACAAAAAATATATTTCTGAAAGAACAAGCCCAATTGTCAGTAACATTTTTAAAAACAACACTTTTCATTTCTGTTTCGGTGCTTTAATCTATCTTTTAAACGTTTTTTTTTTTCTAAACGTCCCTAAGTTTTGATGAGAATCAAATCTAGCCAGTTCTACCAGGACCATTCCAAAACTTAATTTGTTTGTACTAATGAACTGTGTCTCTTTTACAGAGAGCTCATGATCCCTTTAAGGTTTCAATTACTGTACAGTACCTACTACAGTACCGTATAATAAATACAATTAAAAACAATGGTACAACAGGGCGTATACGTACTTTATTTGATTACATTTTAAATAAATACTTTTTTGAATACTTTATCTACAATCTACATATCGCTTGCTCAATACTTTAATGTTCTATGTTAGGTTTTCATTATTCTGAGATAATCACTTGTAAAGTTTTAAGTGGCTGATTTTGTGTCGAAATATCATGATTTATTAAACAAAATAGTAAATTATTAAAACGACTAAGTTACTTAATTAAATTAAAGACCAACTCTCTTTTTTCTGTATTCAATATCAATTTAATTAACACTTTTCAATTTTAACATACAACATTTTTCTAACTTTTTTGAGCATTTTGTTAGTTTTTTGTTCTATGTTAGACATAGAACATAAAAGCACTGAGAGAAATATATGGAATGCAATGGATAATTGGAGAAAAATGGAATAAAATATGCAGTAAAATTACAAAAACTGGTTACTGCGGTTGTTAGACCGTAACAATCTATTATTTATGCTCAAAAATTACATATAAACTACAAAATTCTAGATTAAAGTATCTCAACACAGATTTTCCCATTTACCAATACTGTATGATAATTTACTTATTGATTTAATTTATTTTATGGTGTAAATGAACGTTTAAGTACTGAGCATAACTAAGAATCTTCGGAAAGTTTATGTTTGTTAGGGCTATAAAACGGCCATTTCTTGAAGAAAAAAATGAAAGATACATTTTTTTAAAGTCGACAAAAAGACGAACATTTTGATATAAAAAACCTATTTTTGAATTTTATATGACATAGAAGATTAAAGTATTGAGCCAGCGATATATTAACAATTCCAAATTCTGGTTTGTTTTTATAAATCTACAGAAATACCTAATCGTAATTCTATGTTAGGACATTTATTTTTAAATGTAAGAAAATGCTACGTTTTTTTTTTTTTAATTTAGAATTTTGCGAGAATTTTCTGTAAACAAAATTAAGAATCACAGCATTTTGAAATTCAATCCGAATTTTGCCCCTACAGCATTTCCACCCCAACCGATTTCAATAATATTGAAATAATAACAAGAAAACAAATGAAAACAACATACAATATTTTTGATGTTTTGTATTAATTCTTTAAATTTTATTTGTGAGTAGCCATCGATAACAGATATAACTGATGAGAGCCAGATGTTGTTATCAGGCTCGAACCGCATTTTTAACTTAATGTCGCATAAAAAACTTTCAATTGAATTTAATATTTAAATATCAAACTACATTTGTTTAAAGGTACCTGCGATAAAATATACACTTTCAAAGTTACAGAAATCCGGTGATCGGATAAAATTAGTTTGGTCAGCGTTTCAACTTTTCTCGATGAATTTATCGCTGTGAGTTACACAACATGATTTCCGTGAGTCCGAACTCATGTTCTTCATTAAAATCAATGGCCCTTAAAGATTGTACACATGAGAGCGACCAACGACCGATGAATTAATGAACAAATGGGATTTAAAACATTAATAAACCTAAATTCTTTACAAAATCTAGACAAAATGGAAGAAATATTATTGAGGATTATTTTAAGATACTAAAATTTTCATTTTAATTGCTAAAACAAGAGAATTTTAAGAAATCAATTTGTTCGTCGCGAATAGCCGCAATTCGTTACGACCAATTTATTTTCTCATACTTAAGCAAATAAAAATTCAGATTTTATAATTTTAAAAGTAATCTTAAATCGAATTCTACCATTTTGACTAGATTTTGTGAAATATTAAGGTTTGTTTATGTTTTAATTCCCATTTCTTTGTTCATTCGTCGGTCGTTGGTCGCTCTCATGTGAATGGTCCTTTAGTAATAAACGAATTTTTAGTTGAATTCATCCTAAATTCGAGTTTAATCCATACAAAAAATTGAATCTAAGCAAAATTTGACTCGAAATTCGTTTATTACATAGTTCGTTTAAAATAGTTCAATATCATCTCTGTAAATAAACTTTAAACAATGATATGAAATGATAGCTCTTTAAAAAAAAGCACCCTTCACGAGCAAAATACTATTGCAACAAAATAAAACTTTTTCTCAGTAATTTGATTTCCAGCATCATCAGTTGTCATCAACATGCTTACGATACATCTTTTCAATTTCAATTATTTTTGTTTATAAACTGTGTGTATAAACTAAACCACCTGATGTCAGCACAAACGTGCTGATAAGATTCGTTCTTCTATCATCCACAAAACGACGCAGGCGCTGCATGTTTTCCTCTCAAAAACAAAAAGTCAATTTGAGTGTTTTAAATTCAAGCAAAACCAACCGGTTTTTCGAAAAGGTATTTCACTCAACCACTAACATAAAACACTCAGTTTGGTTTTGTCCGTCGTTGCGCGATGTGTGTTTCTGCTGTTGTGTTGAGGATGGAAAATAACGGTCGGGCAAGAAATGCACCTTAATTTTTTTCTATTTATCGCGCCGAAAATATGCTCATTCTAACGGCTCTTGTAGCATAATATTTTCAAACCAAATACACAATACTAATTGTAAATATTATCGAAAAGATAATGTGCAGTGATAACGAGTTAGTGTCGTGTCCCATAGGAATTTCACATTTAACCATGCTTTAGAGATGAATCAACAGGTGGCATGTCTTTGTTTCTAATTTGTGTCCCAGGCGGTGTGATCATAAAAGAAAAGTTTTCAAATTGAATCCATTAATGTTCAAGTTTCACAGAGATGAGTAGTGAAGATTTAATAAAGGAATCGAAGTTGAGGGGAAAAAAGTAATTTTCTTGAATTCAGTTATATGTTTGGAAATAAAATTGAAGTGGAATATCGTCGTTTTTGATTAAGAAAAAAAAGTTTATTTATCGATCGAATGAAAAGAAAATGTAAACGAAAAATAAGTTCGTTCCTTTTTTTATTGTCAGTTTTAAGTGTTCCATTCCGCTTGTTTACCGAAGTTCGGTGCTCAGGTGCAGGTGTGTTGAATGTTGATCGGTCTTTTAACACAAATACAAATTCATTGTTTTCTCTATTTACACGGCAGAGGTGTGGTGTGTGACCCAGCTGTTTTACAAGTGTGAGTGAGTTCAGCCATTTGTTTGATCACACTTCGAGTTTATCTTATTGCATGCGGTCGCCGCTAAGGGGTGCTGAAAACGTGTTTTTTGTATTGTATTGGTGAAGTGGCAGTGCGAGAGCGAGATAACAACACAAAAAGTCATTTTTAAATTAATTTATTGTGCTAAAATGCTACGTCATTAAAAGAAGAAGAAAAAAACAAAAAAGATACAAATGTTAATTGTTTAAAATGAATGCTAAATTAATAAATGTTGATGGAATATAGTTAATTTTGATTGAAGAAATTTAGAGTATAAAATTTATTTGTCCATTTCAATAATTCCGTTAAGAAACAAAATCTTCACACAAACAACAATGGAGGAACGAGAGAGGCGGCATTCTTCCAGTTTTCAAAGCAAAAGGATAACAAAGGCGCATTTGTGGATTACCTGTTTTGTGATCGTGCTCGTTGGAATTTATCCGTGTAGTTGTACAGGTATGCTGCAGTTTTGTTGTTGTTGTTTTTCAATACATTTATAGTAGGTACATTCATCTCGGATCTCATTCTCAAGGGCCTCTATGCTATTGGCGTTATTTTTTTTTTTAGTTGGACTTATTTTGCAGATATGTTAGCTTGTTAGTTGTTTCTGAAGGTAGGTATTTTGTAGAAATTCAAACTCGTCCCGTACTGGAATAGCTGTAAATTGAATTGGGTGTTGTGGCTCTGTTTCCTTTTTTTTTATTGTTTATGTTTCGATCGATTTCATTGTGCTAAATTCTGTGAGTTTTTGTTTTCAATTTTAATGGAAGGGCATTTGCATTGTACGCCGTGGCCCATGTGGGATAATGTGGGAATATTTTTTTTTTTTTTTTTCAAAGTGTCTTAACCCCGAGATCATAAATATTAAATTACTAGGCCATGAGCGCAATATTATCGAAATTGAGTTTATTGGGAAAATTGACTCTGTATCAACTAACCAACATTTTTGCATTTATTTTTTTTTAATTTTTTGCTTCATGCCATAGTTTCAAGCCTACTATACTTAGGCCAAACTCAAAAAAGGCCTATCTACCACTTAAGCCACTGTTGCACTCGTATAGGTATTTGGTTTTATTGTTTAAAACTTTAATTTAGGTCAATTATTTTGGTTACCTGATACCTAACTTCCCTCGATAAGCCATGAAGTTAAAGAGTTTCTTTCTAAAGTTATTGCTGCAGCTGCTATTTAACGAAGTGAGTAGAACTGAGTGCATTATTTGTATATAATATCTAATCTAAACATCTAATCTAAACTATAAAGTTGATAAAATGAACCAATAGTTTTTTGTCAGCGGATAATCGTATTTACAATGCGACCATTAGTTTAGTTGATTGAGAAAAACAAAAAATATTCACATCCCCGATGATTGAATAGAAGTTACAAATTTACAGGGTAAAAACATACAACCATCCAATGTCAAATGACCAAAGACCACTTTTCTCCACTTTGAAATTGAAATAAAAACATTTAATTTTAAATAGAAAGATCTCTACAGAAGGACTTAAGGTCAACTAGCTCAAGATTGTTGAGCTTCAAAATTTAAAGACCGACCCCTTCTTAATATTTTTTTTTAATATTCTATTGAAGAAATGTTTCCATTTCAAAGTGTTTGTATTTCTTAACGAATAAATGTAAGCCTAGAAAGCCTCAACCAAAAAATTTTATATCCCGATGGAAGACCTATAATCAAGGATCACAATTTTTAGACTTATCTAAGGCTCTTATGGATCCTTACACTTCTGAAAATTAATAAAAATATAAAGTTTCAACTGAATTAACAAAAAACTTAATTTGAAAATAAAATACAAAGAGTTGATTAAAAAAACTTGTTTTATTTAGAAATCTTTGGCTTATCTTTACAGATTTTTTAACGATTTTACATTTTTCCTCTGTGCAATAGTGGCCTATGTGAATTCAAAATCAGTTATAACGGTATTTTGGAGGCTGATGAGTACAAAATCGAAACCCTGTTATTTTCTGATCTAATCAAGGTAATGTTTCTTTGTTTCAAAACTACAAGTGTTTGAAAATAACCTGTTTCTTATGTTTGCTCTACTGAAAATTATGAAAAATGCAGTTAGGCCACTATTGCACTCACAGCCTCATATAGGTTAAGAATTGTAAGAAAAATACCTTATGCTATGCATATTTAAAAAAAAAAAAAAGATCAAAGGAAACAACTTTTAAAAATGCTTAAAAATCTTCTTAAGGATTAGCATGTACAAATATAGGTAGTATGTACTCTGAATTGTTACCGAACTTTAACATTTATGAATTCAACCTAAATCTTCTATTTGATTTTTTAGTTTTTAATTAAATGCCGCTAGGTAATCAACCAAAATCTTTTCAATACAAAATTCGATGACCAACAATTCCAATTATCGACTCTTCGACGAAAATGTTCACAATTGATAATTTACAAGCTTCAGTAGGCAAACATAGAACAAAGATGATTAACTATGCACAAACTGGCCCTAACTTTTAATTTTTAAAGGGCATGAGTGTGTATTGAGTGTTTTTTCTCAACCATAAAGCTACACAAAATATGGTCTATCTATACATTTTGTTTTTCTTAATGGGTGAATATCGGATCAATAACAATAGTTTCTAGGTAGTATCAATAAAGTGTCTGCATAATTACCTAGATTGGATAGAGTTATAAATAAAACAAAATAATGATTTATTAAAATGTTAACTGAAACATGTTGTAGCAATATAGAAATTCTGGCATCCAGCTATGTAAGTGTAGGTACAAAAATACAGAAAGTACTCAACAATTCCAAAACAAAAAGTCTCGTGGAATAATAAATGCCACTTGGTTTAGGTATGTATATACCTTAAAGCTAATATCGATGATTTCCATTATGTACATCAGGACCTTAAAAGAAAGATTAAGTATAATTTTGTTAGAAAAAAAGTTGTATCACACAACCATTAAATACAAAGAAACAATATTAACACCGGAAGAACCAAGATTATTAAATAAAAAAAAAATCTCGGAGGGTGTTAAAACTTTAATCACTCCACCTTAATGCATTTCTAAATAAGGAATATTATTACGGTGACCATATAAATTGCATTAAATTGTGGCACTAATACATTTTTAAAATAAGAGGAGTTAAATAATAAAATGTTAAGTACGGTTTTCCAATAGCGGTCCATATTTTGAGGGCCAATTCCAATATTCACTCCACTGCTTCTTGAAGTACGAAAAACCGTTGAAAATGAAACGCCTAACCCCAATTCGTAATGAATTTCCCTCAAAAAATGCACAGATTTAGAACAAAATTGATTGTTCGGCTATTATAGCGACGTGTCAGCATCTGCGGATCCCCCGGTCTTATTTTCGTTCCATAAGATTCTGGATCTTGTATGAAATTACGGAAGAACGAACCAATTTTGAAATTTTCCTACGAATAGCCTTACATCTTAGGATACTTGAACGAAAGTCTTGAATTTTGGCCTTTTCCGTATCGCTTAAATGTAAACCACGCGGCTTTGTTGTTTGCCATCTCAAAACACATAATTAAATGAAGCTTAAACAAGATTTGCATAGTGCGTTTACACTTCTGCAATACGAAAAAATCTGATTTTATTTTCTAAATAACGCTAGAGAAAATAACGGGACTTTTGTTTTTGCTCAATTCACTTGTTTACTGATGCCATTAAATAAAAAAATAGTAAGGTGTCGCTTCCATGTCCAGTTATCTATAAAATGCATTTTTACAGGTGCGTTTATACTTATTCAAACCACTGTAGGTAGTATGTACCCACAGTACACATATCTAAGGCATTATCAGGCGCAGCTTGTCAAATTTCAAGATGGCTGCCCCTTGTGTAAGTACACAGTAAACAAAAACAAATTTGTGGTGATTGGAAGAACCTCAAAATTATCAGAGAAATCTTTTATTTAATGATTAATGACTTAAATTGAGCTGGTTTACTTGGCAAGTTTTCTTCTATTACTTTATTATTTTATTATTATTCATTTTGAAATCAAAACTTGCCAAGTAAACCAACTCAATTTAATCCAGTAAACATTAAATAAGTGATTTCTCTGATAATTTTGAGGTTCTTCCATATTACTCTGCTTAAATATTTTATATTTAACATTAATAACTTGGCGTGCTTTTAGATCTCATTAATTTTCTAGGCTGACTTGTTATGCAAAGGTTTTTGTATATATCAATTCTGACAAATGGGTGGGTGCCACGCCCCTGAATGGATAATTTAAAATTTTCCAATATCTCCTTTGTTGATCTACCGGTCAACCAAATTTTATTATTCTGCAACAATCCGAAGTGATCCATGTAATTAATATAAATTCTGAAGAAATGGACGGATGTCACGTCCCCTGAATGTTAAATATCAAACTTTAAAATTTAGCCTTTGTTTGCAGTTCAAGTCCTACCTCTCTACCGAATTTCAACTTTCTACGACAACCAGAAGTGATCCATATAATTAATAATAATTCTGAGAAAATGGGCAGGTGCCACGCCCCTGAATGTAAAATCTCAAATTTTAAAGTTTTGACTTTCCCTTCACTTTAAGCCCTACCGCTGTACAAAATTTCATGATTCCACGACAGTCAGAAGTGCTCCAAATAATTTATATCAATTCTATGAAAATGGGCGGATACCACGCCCCTGCCCCCTGAAATTTAAAAAAGGTTGCCTCTGCCTGCACTTTAAGCCCTACTGCTGTATTAAATATCATCATTCTACGACAATCGGAAGTGTTCCAAATAATTTATACCAATTCTATGAAAATGGGCGGGTACCACGCCCCTGAATGGAAAATCTTAAATTTTTCGATTTTTTCCTTTGTACACCACAAGGCCCACCGCTGTGCGAAATTACAACATTCTTTGATGTCGGGAAGTGCCCCATAATTTTGATGATCTGTCAGTGAGTGAGTGAGTCAGTCAGTTATGGTTTGTGCAATTTTTGCAGTCTTATGTATCGGGAACCACTAAAGCTAAGGAATTGAAATTTGGTGAGTTGGATAAGTCTGGTGAGCTTAGCAAATGCTGCGAGTTTGAAGTTTCTGAATTTATTTGTATTGTAGTTGGAGAGGGGTCGAAAATCACCTGAGTTTGATCCTGTAAAAAGGGTGTAGTGCCAGAACTTGACTGGGCACTACCGTACCCTTTGATATCTTGATATGTACCTACCTAGACTACTAGAAACTTACATTAAAAAAAAAAAATGATATCGTAAATAAAAAGAATTTTTTTTTGGTTTCTCGCACAACTTTTTGATTTAAAGACAAGAAATACGATTCAAATGCCTTTACGAGTTTCTGCCATGAATTAAACATAGCTATAACACCTACCTACCTAACTTCATAATATGTATTACGATTAAACTCCGGAATTACTCTTGAGCTGGTTTACACTTCAATAAGAGGGCAAACTTACCTTCCTAATTGAATGAAAAAAAAACTCCGATGTTGTCCTTTCACCATATCAATTGACAAGAATTCGAATTGTAAATCAGTGTCAAATAAACTAACTTAACATAGGTATAGACAACACAGGTCGCAAAGCAATTCCCTTGAACTTGAATTTTAAAGAAAATCAATCAAGAATAAAAGGCAAAATTTGTTTACCTAAGACATTCTCAATGCATTATATTACACCTACCTAACTTCTTAAGGGCAGAATACTTCCTTTTTAGGGGCACGAACAAAGGAAACAAAATTGTGAAACACCTGGTGCGAGGAAATATTTTATTACCTACTGCCAAATCGAGGGTTATTTTCTTATCCTTAAATGGGATGGCTATAGGTATACCTATATTGAGTGTCATTTTTTTTTTAATTTAATATTTGAATATGTAGAAAAATATTCATTTGCTAAATAAGGGATGAAGGAGATATTACGATACTAAATTCGTTTAAAATTAGCGAAATACAATTTTTAAGCTAGTATCATAGGCCCTTATTGTGAGTGTGGTTTGCTTATCGATGAACGACTTTTGTCAAAAGTGGATCGTTGAAAATTCGAAATATCTTAATCTATGGTTGCATCAGATCTCAGCAGCTTAGTTTTTACAAAGCATCACAATAACATAAATCTATCCCAATAGCTTTTGGCAGCAGTTTTAACTCACAAAACTTTTTGACACTTTCGATTTTTGTGGCTTCGAACGTTGAACGACACTCGCAATAAGGGCTATACTAAAAATGATTTAACATCGTACTAAATCGACTTAAAATTTGTACTTAATCCATATGACACTTTGATGTTTCAAAATCAGGAATATTTGTAAATTTTTTCACGAGCTGTCACTTTTTTTGACGTGTTCACCCGGGGTTTAGACAAGCGAGTAGAACTAGTAGCATTTGTATCATAGTGTTAGTTTTATGGATGTATGTGTAACTTGTAGCTCTCTGCGCGTTTTGTCAACTAGTATGATTTTTTAAAAACATTTCATACAGAAAAATATACAAATTATGGAAACTATGGAAACAAAACAAATAAATTAAACAAATACACTACACTAGTAGGATAACTGGCAGGCTACTCGCAGGCAAATGTATTAACTATTTGGGCTACTAGTTGGCTCTCTCGTGTTCTGATACACTAACACACATAAACGCTACTAGTTCTACTCGCTATTTAAACCCCGGGTCTGCTGAAATTTATGAAGGAAATAGTTTAGTATGATACTATATTTAAAAACTGTTTAAAATTTAGAAACTTTTAGTAAACAGTTAAAGAATTTGAAAAATGTTAAGTAGCATCGTACTAAGACCATAATATTAGGCTGCTTAAAATTTTTCGCCATTGATTTTTTTTTTTTTTCGTATGCAAATTTATTTAAATACAATATTTTAAAGAGCCTAATATTAAGGGTTTATTATGATTCTACTACTGAATTTGCTAAATTATGGCTAAGTCAACCAAATCAATGGCGAGGTATTCGGGATTATCAAGAAAAGGGTAATATGCTAAAAAAAAACCCTAAGTTTTGTATCGGTTATTCGAACTTTTTGGAAAAAAACAGATTACATCAACGAGTTTTAATCTAAATCACTTTAGTCAACCTCTTAGGCCCAGTTTTTCAGTGACGAATTTAAAGATAAACTCAAGTCAACTCACCAAATTCAAAGGGGTAACTGGAGTTTAACTCCGAAGCTCAGATGATCTCGCACTGAAAAACTTAGAATAGAAGCTCTATTGTTTTGTGTGTTTACCCTACTTCACTCTAAAAAGTAAATTTAGCTATGAAGAGCTTAATTTCGAAAAAATTCTTACACTTAAGCATTCTACTCCGTCCGTGCAACCATAAAACAAACAGAAACAGAAATCGGATGCCATTTCTTGGTCTTACCATAAAAAGCTTAAATAAAAAAATAATCAAAAGGCAATCATTAAGTGTAGATAACATGTTAAAAAAGTCAAAACCGTCACTTACCAGTTTTTGTTCTTACCCTATTTTACCCAATAAATACCCAATTTGGAAACACGTTCATCCTATCCCTATAGCCATCCTCTCACTCCATCTTGAAAATATAAAACACAAAACAAACATTTTAAAATTAAATACAATTTCTTTTTATCAGCCCATTTCACCCTGTACAAAGCTAAGCTCTGAAAACATGAATCCTCAAAATGTTCTCTAATTATTATCTACGTTATAATTTGCAAAACAAATTTTAAATCACGCCTGTAGTTTCAAGGACTATCCGAAACACCCATACTTGCTAAAAAACAAAGCTACTTTTCCGCTTTATTTTAGTTTTTATTGATTACCAGAATCAAACACAAAACCATATAATTATTGCATTTCAAAGAAATTTATTTAATTTGTGTGCAAACAAAGAAGTTCAAATTGCACTTAACTCAAAACTGTTTGCACCTTCAATATTAAGAACCTTTGTGCGGTGTCTGGCTGGTGATAATTTTCTAAAAGTTCGTTTCAATTAAACTATAACTAAATGTTTCTACCTTGTTTTGCTTTCTTAATTATCACTATTTACCTATACACAACAACTTCACAGACCTTGAGTTTATAATTTTTCAAAAGTTTTTCTTTAATTTTTTTGTGTTTGTATTTAAAAATAATATTTGTATTTTATTATTTTTGTTTTGTATTTTTACCTCCAACTTTGCTATCGCTAATTTTAATTGCTTTCATAATCAGGCTTTTTGTCAACGCACAAAAGTATACCTACATTATGTATAAGGTAGAGAACCTGAAACTCCATTATATAAATACATAAAGTAGGAAGCTGTTTTAAGTAGGTAGGTATGTAGTACCTAAAAAGGTATAGGACCTATAACTTTTATAGAAAAGTTTTACTTTTGAATAATTTCATTTGGAATATTCAAATTCAGCGAATCATATTTTACGAATCGTTTGAAAGTTGAAGACTTTGATGATTAAAAAATAAGTTATTATTGTTTTTGAATAATTTAGTGTAGTTTTTAAGTTCCAATTAATTTATAATTCCTTTTGTTAAGTAAAAGTAATTTTATTTTAAGACATTGAGAAGGAATTACACATTTTCATTCTTTCTGGCGATAAGTTTAATTTACTAAGTGCCTTCAAAAATATGCTGGGCTTTGTAAGGGGTATGCTGACTAAGCGAGGCGTTTGACATTCATAAACTAGGTTTCATCAAAATTATACGAACGTTTGGAATGCTGAACCTGAAGTGTTACAGGTAGTTTCCTACAAAATAACCAGATACCAAGCTATGTATCACTCCAGGCTAGACAATTCTTCAGAATCTCACTATAGGTACCTACATGTTTACAAATCAATAAATTCAAATCACAAAAATATCTCATATTCCTTATCCCTCATTGCTGCAGATTTAGTATGTAAGTTATGGTGAACTCTGAGACCACAAGACAAATTGGTTATGTCAACACAAACATGTGTGTTTCCAAAAATGTTCAGACTCTCTGACTCTGATGGTCTAAATACTTGTTTTTTCATACATCTAAATATAACTAGACATTTAAATATCTTTTGGTACTTTCATGTTGCACTTAGAAACAAAAGAATTATAAGAAACAAAAAATAAAACAACTTCTATACCCGATAGCCATGTGCATAATATTTTATTTCCATTTGCAATCCAAAAATGGTGTTCAAGTTGTGTTACCACATTTTCGCCATTTACTGCATTCTTATGTCAGAGGAGAAGTAACAAGCTCACCACCCGACCAACTATGCATACAATCTGTGGGATAAACAACGGTGATTTGGTGAGTGGCCGGCTAGCTAAAAAAAAAAACAAACAAATATTAAAAAAAAAAAACTTATTCACAAGCATGAAATAAGATACAATCACGAAGTTTTGAGAGTGCACAGCACTGCAGTGTTTACAGAAAATATCTAACGATTGAAATTGAAATGCCAGAATAAATTTTGGAAACCCAACACTATATAAATTCAAATTCATATAGATACTGCAACTGCAATGTAGCACTGTAGGCTATTTGCATTCTTTTTTGTTATGGTTTGTTATATTTTATTTCTTAAAACAACAATACGCTTGCCTTTTTATTAGAAAAACAAACTAAAACTAAAATCAAAACTGAAAATAATATCTTTGTCTGCATTTCATGTTTTTTGCTCCGTCATTATTGTGATGATATTTTTGTTTTGTTTTTATTTCTGCAAGGCTAAAAGATAACGAAAGCTGTTTGAAATTTGATTCAGTGGTCTGGTTTGTCAGTGGGAAGAGTCACAGACACCTGACACAGTAAAATTAAAACTGGTAACCGGAATGCCTTCCTACGGCCATGGCTGCATGCAAGCCGGTGCGTCGTCTGAGCTCAAATTCTACTCAATGATGACAATTTATTATAGTATATGCAACTAACAGGGGTGGATTTTATAAAATAAAAAAAAGTGCTAGACCCAATTTCTTCTTGAAATTATTTTTTTCTTACAAAGAAATATAGTTTCCTTTTTTATGGGATAAAATATTTTAAAATAAGTTTTGTCCATAACTTATGAAATCAATCGTCCAATCTCAGTTTACCTACTTCCAAAACAATTGTTTCAAATGACCCAGGAAATAAAACGCACGACTGGATCGGACGAACTTGGTCTTGAAGTTTACAATAATAAAATTTACAGTATCTTCTTGCTGTGATTTTTATAAGAGTCGGTAAACATAGACCAAAATTTGTGTGTCCTAAAGAAGTTGCCCAATATTGCTGTTTTCCTGTTGACGGTCATCTCTAATAACTGTCTTAACAACGGCTATTTTCCAGCAACTGCAAAAATTGTACCAGTGCCAAAGAAGACCAACAGACAAAACGTGGAAGGATACAGGCCAATATCGCTACTGTGCTGCATCAAAGTCCTGGAATCCCTACTGCTGAGAAAAGTTAAATATTCCTGTGAAGAAAGAAATATTATACCAAACTTCCCGTACGGATTTCGGGCGATGCACTCCACAATACATCCTCTACTGGGACTACAAGCGACGTCACTGTGGAACTAAACAAAAAGGAAACGACAGTGGCATGTCTTATTTACATTGAGAAGGCATTCGATAGCGTCTGGATAAAAGGAATAATTTTTAAGCTGATAGAACTCGGCTTTCCAAGACATTTAGTAATAATAATTCAAAATGTTCAAACTAATAGACTCTTTTTTTGTACAGGTTTTAAACGAAAAATTAGGAATGAAGACCACCAGGGCAGGTGTACCTCAAGGATCTAAGCAAGGACCATTTCTCTCCCCTCAAGTTCTCGAAAGAATTTAGGTCCGAGCTTTGGACGGTCTAATCTAAAAAATGACTTCTTGACTACGCAAACACCTTCTTAGCAATCCGTTGAGGACTTCTTGGATCATTATAGTCCTTAAAAACAAATTGTATGGCAATGATTTCAAATGAATAAGACTCCATAACATGTTCCTCAATGTCTTTATAAACTTTCTGGTCAATTCGAGCAATTTTTTCTAATTTATCGACCATACTATAAGCCAAGTCAATGCACTCTAAACAGATTTCCCATACAAAAGTTATGCATTTTAAAATTTTATAAAAATATCGTTCCTTATTAGGTGGCCACGACTGTAAATAAAACCAATCTTAAATCTAAAAAATAAAAATTTGCGACAGACTAATTGAAGATCCTACTTTCATATCTGGGCGAAACACATTCATTTCTGGAGTTGAGGTCACTTGTACTTTTTAATGTACAAAAACATTTGTAATTTTTAGAACCTTTTGTTAAAAGAAAATAAATAGAATTTATAACCAATAATGAGAAAGCTGAAAATGTGAAAAGTAGCTCTACCGAGAAGAAATTAGTTCTATACATTTTATTTAAAAGTAGACTGCACCAATTAAAGAATACGTACACATTATTTTATCAAAATTCTTTGAGCCGTTTTCGACGGTAGGTGCCATTATTTTTTGTTTTAGTAGTATCTTAGTTTTTGAAAATATTTTACCTGCGCAGAAAAACAATCTAGTTTTCGACGAGGCACTAGAGAGTTTTACATATATTCTGACAAGGGGATAGCAAGGTTTAGCAAAGGCCTGAACAGGGGCCTTTGCGAGTATGAATCCTTTTGCCTCATCATGCAAACAAAAAAGTTGGCTTATGTGGGACTTGATCCCGCGATCTTCTGCTTGTCATTTTAATGCGCTATCCTCTGGGCTCACTCGATATACAAAAAATTCAATGTCGAAAGTGAATAAGTTTCAATCTCTAATGTTTCATACCATGTTGCATAACAAATACATACAGAATAGAAAAGTATTTTATGTATACTTACTTTTAAGGTAGAACTTAATTACTTTAGATGGACAGGTTTTCTGTTCTAACTTGTCCGACGTTTCTCAAAAATCTGTGCTCTTCTGTTCTGATCTGACTTTTTCCTCACTGAACAGTCCTATAATATACAGATGTCTCACACCCATACTAAAAAGTTTGATATGAAAAAGAAGACAAAGGATAGAAAGAAATAAATAGCGTATGATACAGAATTTGCATGATGTTTAAATCAAATTTGTGTTTTTGGTGTACAAGAGACATTCCTGATGGGGTACCGAAACAAGTTTTTACTAGGGAGGGTCTCTTAAAAGAGTGTTTGAAAAATTTCCCTCGTGCAAATGTTTTGTACTGAAATCTTCGTCTAGAATTTTCTTACTTAAAACTGACTAGGACCAGAAAGAAACTTGGCATTTCTCCAACAGGGTTTGATTTCTATACCTATTACTTTACTTGTGTTCTTCAAAGGGAATTTAATTCAATTAACACCCGGCCTTTTAATTAGAAAATCCCTAATCCACCACTGGGTGTTTTTTGTTTTTTTACAAATAGGTATGTACCGGTACCCTACCTACCTACAAGGAAAAAAAACAAATCTAAACTAAGCTAAACTGTAAACTATTAATAAACTATTGCATGAGGAAACTGGAACAAGTTAAGAACAGACAACGGTTGAATATTTTTTTTGTTTGTTTTTTATATTTGTCAATCGGGCGGGAAAAACTGTTATGCAATTGAAAATTAAATAGTTCAA
This sequence comes from Melangyna quadrimaculata, assembly GCA_949320155.1. Lineage (NCBI taxonomy): Eukaryota > Metazoa > Arthropoda > Insecta > Diptera > Syrphidae > Melangyna > Melangyna quadrimaculata. The sequence continues at coordinate 33,909,479 of OX439484.1, read as the reverse complement.
AATGTTGAGTTCAATGACAAAAAAAAATAAAATCCAATAATTAGTTCTTCTCCAGAAATAAATCCACTAGTGTGGAAATGTCATTGTTTAGAAAGTTCAATGCGGTCACTCATTATTAAGGTCAGTGAGTGTGGAAGAAACTTAATAGCATTCGACTGAAGGAGTGTTTTTTAAAAAAAAATTTAAAACAAAAAATAAAAAGCTGAACCCGCAGCTTCTGCAATTGCATTTATCTATGTATGTATCTATATTGTGTTGTTGTTTTGAGCAACAGTAATTTGTGTTGTCGATTATTGACGCCACCACAACTGACCGGGTGGGCATTATGATTGTCAGTAAGAAATAAAAAAAGAAGAAGAGAAAATACGTCTGTACCTACATACATATGTACGTAATATATAAAATTGAAAATAATCACAAACTTGTAAGTCCGGTATAGTAATGATGACGAATGGTATAAGTCATATAACTACCTACAGATGACTAAGCTGCTGTAGTTTTTGTTAATTAAAGTTCTGTTGAGTTTGTAGACATATGTACTATAGGTATTTGCTGATATGAGTAATTTTTCGGAATTTATTTTAGCGCCATTATAAAATTTCATTGAAGAAAAATGCTCATTCATAATATTATTTTATTTTTGAATACAAATCAACTGCGACTGGCATTTTTGGTTTTGTTTTGTAGTTTTACTTGCGATTTATTTACATACATTTACATACCTACATATAATGTATTTACATATGTAGGTAGACACCTTTTATTATTGAATCAAGTTTTGGATACGCAGGCAATATTGAAGTCATAAGTTTTATTCAAACCTGACATTACGATTATCGAAAAGACAACAAGAAGTGAGTCTCAAAATTACGTATCTTGACCTAAGTACAGTCTGAGACGGGCGCATAAGATTTTTAAAATATTATTTTAAATACATTTCGAAATAAAATTTTAATTTTTCAAAATTATTTTTTGAAAATATTGTTAAGTACCTACCTAACTACTTAGGTACTTTAGGGGTATCTATTAATTTTTTTTTGTCGGATCGGATCTTTTAGAGGATACCCACACAAGTATTTCAACGTCCCGGAAATTTTTTTTAAAATAGTACTTCCAGACCCCGCGGCCGTTTTTTATGTAAAAATAACGTTTTTTTTTCAAAGTCAACAAATGATCAAGAATTTTGCGTATCACACATGGTTTCACCGACTTTAAAAGATTTCTTTTGACTCTCTAGGGATGCTAATAATAAAATAGCTTAAGTAACTGCCTCTTAAAATTTCAAAACATGCCTATTTTACTCGATAAATGGCTGAAAACCCCCCAAAAATCGGTTGATTTTTAAGCTTTTCTCGATTTTAAAGACCTCCATGGGTTCAGGAACGAGCAAATAAGACTCGTATCAGAGGTAATTTCGTGTGCTGAACTCAAATCTATCGTCCGTTTTTCGCCATCAGCTCTGAACCGATGGAGGTCTTTAAAATCGAGAAAAGTAAGTAAAAAATAAAAACTCAAAACTATCATCCGTTTTTCGCCATCGAGCTGATGGCTTTTGATGGTTTTTGAGATATTCCAGGCTGAAAGTGGAATATAACCAATTTTTCACCTATTTTTGAGATTTTGTAAAAATTCGAAATGCTTTTTTTCAAAAAAATGCACCGATGCATACATAAACATGAGTCATAGTGCAGTACTTTGATGAATCGGTGCATTTGTTTTGAAATTCTTACAAAATCTCAAAAATAGGTGCAAAAATGGTTACATTCCATTTTCAGACAGGAATTTCTCAAAAACTAGAGCTGATGGCGAAAAACAGATGATAGACTTGAGTTCAGCACACGAAATTACCTCTGATACGAGTCGTACTTGCTCGTTTCTGAACATATGGAGGTCTTTAAAATCGAGAAAAGCTTAAAAATCAACCGATTTTTGGGGGGTTTTCAGCCATTTATCGAGTAAAATAGGCATATTTTTGAAATTTTAAGGGGCACTTACTTGAGCTTTTATATTATAAGCATCCCTAGAGAGTCAAAAAAGTCTCTGAAACCACGTTTGATACGTGAAATTCTTGATCATTTGTTGATTTTGAAAAAAGAAACATAGAAAACGGCCGCGGGGTCAGGAAGTACCATTTTTAAAAAATTTCCGGCACGTAGAAATACTTGTGTGGGTATCCTCTACAAGATTCACGATACCCATTTTGAATATCTGAAAAAAAAAAAAAAATTAATAGACACCCCTAACCTACCTAACTAACTATCATACAATTGTTAAGTAAAAGACTCTCAGCATCATTAATTCGGAAATATGAAAATTAGGTATGTTGTAGGTACAGTGAAGTCAATAGCTGGAAACGGTTGGTACACTGCAAGCTTCTAAGGCAGTCCTTGTTAAAAAAGCAGTGGAGGAAGACTCCATCTTACGCGTTGTTTCTCGGAAGGTGCATTTTCGACAGACATCAGATATCTTTAAATAGATAAATAAAACCTACTCACTGAAAAAAGTTTAATTTCTTCAAAATTATCACGATGCTATATACACTAAAATAAATGCAATCACAAGTAAGGGAATTAAATAGGGGAAAACAGCTTTGCCAAGCCTAACATTTAGATTAAATCAAAATGTCAGAAATCTGACCATCTATGACAATCGGCAAAGATGCAAATAGTTATTAAATAAATCTTTTCTCTCGGCAATGCAATGCAGCATTTATGCCCGCTCCTTACAGAATTGAATCAATTAAACGAAAGACCTGATATTTTACACAACCAAAATAAATGCCTTAAAGCAATTTAAACGTCATTCACGACGAATATATAGTTTGGGAAGTAACGTTGTTAACTTATTGTAAACATCATTGAACAAACATCGATTTAAAAATACTTTTTTGGTTCAAAACTTTGAGCAGTGATTTTTAAAATAAATTAAATAGGTCTTTCTTTTACAATATCTTTAGCTTACATAAAATCTATATAATATATAATTTCCAAGCCAAAATATTGTGTTCGTATCTTTTGCGGCTAACGAAATGTACAATTAAAATAAAAAAAAAACAGTGAATATTTAATATTTATTAAGCCCGTAGCTGATAGAAATATTTTTGTTGTTAGAAAATTCCTAAGTCAAAGAAAAAAAATTAATTATACATAAATGAAAATCAAATTCAAGTGCTGCGTGTTTTTGGTTCACATTTGATTCTTGTCAAAAATTCTATTAAATTTTAAACTTCGAATTTTTTTTTTGAACATACCAACCATACACAGTAATAGAAAACAATGTTTTACTTAGATTAATGAATTTAATTTGTTGACTCGAGGTATAATTTCATTAACTTAACGAATAAAATATTTTAATCATGGATTAAGTTTAACATTAATTAATGAAATAATTCATTTATTCAACAAACAAAAAAAAAAAAAAAAATACATATGCACGACTGGATGGCACAAACTTGCTCTCGTACCTAACAACTAGAATGTAGCTAGACATTGAAGGTGTTGACATAGTCATAATTTGATAATATTTTTATATCGTTAATGAAAAAATAATAAAACATGTTAAAATAGCTCTTTTGAAATGTATGGATTAAAAAAAAATGGGAAACTAATTTTAAATGCAATACTTGTTGGCTAGCTTAGAAGGACCGAATTGCCGAATAATGATAAAATCCATCCAGCAAATGACTAGATGGGAGGTTGTATACCAAATAAGTATAAAAAAGCAAATTTTCTCAAATAAAAAACGTAACTCTATTTCCCTTATTCGAATTTTTGTGTGAAAACGTGGTATGCAGTATTATTATAACTAATCTAGAGATGACATGTAGAGAGTTTAATCAAAATCGTTTTAGCCATTTTTGAGAAACTCTTGATACGACCGAAAAACGTTGAGATGAGCTAAAACAACAATTTGAATTTCTCCTCTAGGGAATCACATAAAAACACTTCACACCGAATTTCAAGCCAATCCCCTTAGGCTCTAGCTGGATGCACACCAGTACGCTCAGACGCACAAACGTACAGACGCACAGACAAACAGATCGATGAACGTTTTGACGCAAATCACTTTTTTGTGATTTATCCATCATCGTAACGTTCGTTTTGATTAAAATTTCGAACTGTTTCCTTGACACGAAACCAATATTCGCCCTTGAGCAAATAAAAATCATTTGGGTACGAATGGGGATTTCACCGACGGACGTGACGCAATGCAAGTTCGTTGTTTAATAAACAGCATGACAGAATGACTATTCATTTTTCCAAAGACTGGTAGCATCGACTGAATTTTTTTATTGAGAAATTCGTTGAATAAACGACATTTTTCGGTATATTTACGTTAGAATTTGAATAAGTGTTATACAAAAACATTTATTCTGTTTGTCACGCGTAATCTCAGAAAATTATAAACTGAATATTGTGAAACTAAATTTAAAATATTCTTTATTTATATACGAATCTTTGCGCCTATTAGTTGGTTGTTTAGCTTTTGATCATTACATCCGACTATTATTTTATTTTAATGTTGTGTTTACTTTTTTCTTTGAATTGCTATTATTTTCCAAACTTCGTTGAAACAATGCTAGGACGGACGGTCTGCTCGTCACATAAATTCAAAACTTCGGTATGTAATAATTTTTTAAATTTTCGTTTGCTTCCCAAATAGTATAAACATAAAATTGCGCTTCATGGACCAGAGTTATGATAATATAATAAACACCTAGAATTTTAGACGCAACAAAATTTCTAAAAGTTATATAATTCAACCTGACAACCGCCCTCAAGTCTCATTGCCAAATTAAATTTATAACACAAGCAAAATAAGCCTATAGGTATAGTCAGTACAAAATATTAGCCGGGGTCTTTTTAAGTGTTTACCTACAACGCTTTCTCTTCGAACTATAAGACAATGTATGTGTACAACTCGCGACGAATAAAATCTACTTCAACTCAACGAAGCAATATAACAAGCACTCAGTCTTGTATATGTATGTATTTTTATACGAAATCGCGGGAAAGGACGCACTCCTTCGACTGAATATACCGCAAATAAGGCTTAAATGCGCATTTGTCTTCCACTTGAGTTCCTCCTCTTTACATTTCTTCTACTTCACCTTTGATGAAGGTGTGTAGCAGAGCAGTAGAAGCCTCAGCACGAAGCCCTGCCAAAGGAGTTATCATCATGCGAGAATACCTCGTTGGAATGCTGTAAAGACCGGAAACGGATAATGACAGTACTGCATGCACCTGACTATAAACGGTTGGTATGAGAGAGAAAAATGGCGGAGTGGCATGGATGGCGGTACGGTAGATGGTGGTGCCCTGGATGCTTGTTTAAATTTACAATGTCAGTTGTCACGAGAATAATTTTCAACTTAGTGGGGACGACGACGACGAGCTCCCGACTTCGACTTGACGGACGCTTCGAGAATGCAGGTCTGGATGTCTTTTGTTTTTGTTGTATAAGTTGAAAACATGACGAGACACTTGAGCACAAAAATGTCCCATAGACGAGAAGTTGTAACTCTCAATCGTTATACACCCCTGGGGATGTCGTCGGAACCACCTTTTCACTTCATTTACCCACCGTATTGTTGTTTTAATTACAATAAACAAATAAGCAAGTGGTTATCCACTTGCCTCAGTACCTACCTACATTCATATATGCTGCTGAACTACCTACATAATGTAGGGTTTCATTGCGTTGGGAAGTGCCTTCATCAATTTATGAGTTACTTCCGCGTAGACAAATGCATTGAAGACATTTCGCTTTTGTTTAGATTTTTTTTTAAATAGACTTTTTGTATTTATGGCATTTTCTTTTCCTAGAAAAATATGCTTCTCTTTATATGAAAGTACCTAGGCTACATTTCGCAATTAATTTAAAAAACTAAACAAAAAATACGTGAGATTCTCAATTCAAATAAGAGCTATGTACAAATTCACATGCAAATACCTATGTTAGTAAAAAGCATGTTGGTAGAGGTAAGACATTTATTTAAATGGCGATTTCTGCTATAAGTTATTCTTAAAGCCTAGAAACGCTGGGGTACTCATGCAGGTATGTAAAAACTCCGATGCATACAAAAACAACACAAAGCAATCATTCAGACACATATTATATTCGTTAAGATTTTCGTTCTAAGGCCTAGTACGCTGTTGATGCGAAACGAAAAATCCCATACAAAAATGATACAACGAAATCATAAACGAAAAATTTCGTTCTGCTTTTCATTTTGCAGTACGCTGTTCAATGATCGAAATTGATAATCGTAGCAGATTGTTGCAGAAGTGTTTACCCTTTTTTTCGCACAGAATTAATTGATCAGACCATTAATTGTGTGCAGAAAACTGACAATTGTTTTTTCGTGTTTTTATTTGTTGTTTCTTTCATTACAGCATGGCTTTTCTTTGATTTTTTCGTTAAATTTGATTTTATTTATTTGCAATTTGCGAAACTGTTTTCGTAAGCAGTATAGGTACGCAGTTGGATCAGTGACATGAATTATTGTTGAAGATAATTTGGAGAATTCTCCACTCTTTTCTAGCAACGAATTAATTGCATGGAGCATCAATTGAGAATATGAAAATTACAGTTGAGTTTTATTCGTGTTTGTTTTTGTTGTTTCTTTCGTTGAAAAATTACTTTCTAAGAATATTTTTTTTTTAATGAAAGTCTCCAAAAATATTTTCAGCTATGTTTTCGTTAGAATTTCGTTGTTTCTTGGAGTTCACACACGGAATTCCACAGCAGCAGACTACAAAGCTTCAGCTTGCAGTAAGAACAGCGAAATAAGTAGGTAACTAATTGTAGCTGATTTTGAAAAAGTCTCCACTCTTCTTAAGTATCAAGCCTAGCATTTGCACTGATGATGCGAAAGAAAATTTTCCCGTGGTCTCCAAAATGACAACGAAATGCTTACGAAAGCGGAGAAATATTCATGGAGAGTTCCACAAATTTCAAATAAAAAAAAATAAAATAAAGCAATGCTGTTATGAAAGAAATGACAAATAAAAACACGAAGAACTCAAAATGCTATTTTTCCGTACACAAATAATGCTCTAGGCAATTAATTCTGTGCGGAAAGAGAGTGGAGACTTCTCAAAATAATCCAATTTCGGTGCTCGAACAGCGTACCGCAGAACGAAATTTTTCGTTATCTCATTTTGTATGACATTTTTTTTTAATGTCATTCAACATAACCAGCGTACTAGGCTTCACATACAAATCATTGCGAAAAACATTAATTCAACCTACAAATCTACTTCTAGTTTTACTTTAACCTTTTATCTCAAAAGTGAAAAATGTTATTCACTAAAAACTAGTTCTTCTGAAAATACTAGAGGCGGCCTTGGCGTCCAATTTTACATAAAAACATCACATGTGTGCTTAATGACTCACTCTAACTGATAGTGAAAGAAAAAAGTACTATTTTTTCAGGATTTTTTTTTAGATAGCGACTGGGCTAATTATATTAATGACTAATTTGTAAACGGCAAAAGTTATGATGTGAGTCAAAAAATGGTGAACTTATCCCTTGTTTCTAAAATCTTGTAATGCTTAATTAGACTTCAGATTTTATTTTAATTACTGATGCCAAAATAAAAAGTCTTTCAAGCTTTTTACCCTGTGTAGATTTTTCAATGACCGTGCACCATAAACTAAACTAAACCTGTTACAATTTGTGTAATTTTGTTCCCTGTCGACTCATCGCTTAGGATTCCACCGTTTATCACCACCATCACCATTTGCATACAAAGAATACTGATTTAACGATTCCAATTAAAATTATTATTAGCATTCCACAAAATGTATTCAAACAGGCAATCCCTACCCTAAACCAAATCCACCGGACAATCCATTGATTAAAACAATATTTATATTCATATTCAAATTTGCCATCCGTGGTTTTGCTCGAATCGTCCATCGTCTGTCGTCATAGTCATCGTTCTTTTTAGCGGCCACCGAGCACCGACCAGTGATCTATTTGAATTGTCTTTTTTAACAGACGAAGACATCCACATACAACAGAGACAGACACATTGCTAGTCACATACATCATATGCCTTTCCGTCGATGCAGACAAATTCAATGGACGTAAAACGTTCGTTAAAAAATTATATTCGAGTTAAAGTGTTTTAAGCAGTTCGATCACGTACACTAAGCGCTACGCCCGCAAACGGGCAGGTAGGTATAGGTTAGGTAGGTGCACTTCAAGTACGTATTTTGCTCTTTGACTTCCAGAAAAGGTATTTTATCTTCTTTCGATGAGAACGTCTATTAATTATATCAAAAGAGAAGATGTATTCTATACATGTGCTTGGGGGGATGGTGAAAAAGTAGGAAGGTGAACGGCAAACTATATGGGAGGGAACGACCGAAGCGACATTGTGAATGCATGTTGCATGTTTTCGTTAAAGAATCCAAACGATATAATTATACCATTTTTTTATTTTATGTTGCTATGAACTTAGCGTCACATGACATTTAAAGCCATGGATTCAATGCGGTGTGTGGCGTATATAAGAAAGCCAAACGAGGGGAGGGGATAAGTTAATATTTAGGTTGCCATAGAAGTGCCATTGGCACTAATGACAGGTTTCTTGTGCTTATCCTTACCAGAGTTTGGCCCCTTTTTTGGAGTTGGGTTTCATGCATTCTGAAAAATATAGGGTAAATATTACAAAATGATGATATTTTTTAAAATTATTTCCTATAAGATCACCCTTTTTTTAAACAATTATTTTGTTTTGATTGAATTGTTTCGAAATATAGTTGTTCTTACGAAGTTCGGTATAGAATCTCAAAAATAAAGAACAAAACAACTAAAGGTGTTCTATCGAAGGTGAGTTAACAAAATACCCAAATTACTTCGTTAGCCATGAAAATATGCTTAGAGATGAAGGGCTTAAGAATTTGAATCTTTGAAAAGCTCTAGGTAAATTATAGTTGTTCACCTTTTGCTACTTTTGTATGAAATAGATGAATATTCGTCTGACTGCGAAGTTCTATCATATGTATAAAAATAAGTTCTAATAGTCGGGGAGCCCGCCATAGGACGACCTACCCTCATCTCTTTACCAGATGAGAGGCATACAGTTTTTAGATAGTGTCCGAACAAACAGTTTCCGCATGGGTTACCTATAAAAAAAAGTGGGCCCTTCATAGGGTTGCCACGCTTTAAAGGTCAATTTTTGCGTTTTTTTTTTTTTAATTTCTGATTTAGCTTATGTGGTAAGCCATAAAGATTTAAAAAAAATATAATATGAAAGGAAATTTAATTTAAAAATTTTCAAATACGGGGTTTTTTGAAATTTTAAATTAAAGTAAATTAGGGTGAACGTATTAAAAGGTCGAAAACTTATTTTCTAAACGATAAGTGATAGAAAAATGATTTTTTTTGCAATCGATAGATTTTATTAAATCTATCAAAGTTATCCATGACAAAAAAAGTTGCCATATATTGGGTAACTTACCCTATGTAATAAAAACAAGATGGTAAACATAAAATATTAAATATCTAACTGTTTTTCATAATCGGAACAACTTGCATACATGAGGGGACTTAGCTAATAGGTAGCAAACGAGACTTGTACGCATGATGTGATTATAACTGTATGGTAACAAAAAGAAGTTTTGTAAAAAGAAGGGTGTTTCAGTGTCTTTGTTTTTAAGTGAAATTCTACATTTGGACACCAACAAATGGTAACCAACTATACATACTGCTAAAGTACTTTACCGTTGTTTATTTAGCTGCAAAAAATCATTAAGCTTTCAGACAATATTTACATACGTTAGGATTGTAGTCGCATAGGTACGTATATTGTATTTGCCTATATCTATGTACCCAACCTATCAATAAAAGCCTATTTTTTTTGTATTTGCCTTTATTTCTCAAGGCAGCATTCCTTCTCTTCTTTCTAGTTCTTTTAAGTTCGACACTATCTACCCATTTTTGCAATGCTTTAAGAAGATCCCTTCCTTCCAATAAGATTTTAAGTGTATCTAAAAATATACATCTGCCTGTCATGGTAAAATAAACCAAAATTAATTAAGAAATAACTTACCAGAAAATATTTCAATCGTAAGGACAAATTATGGGTTTGGGCTAGCGAGCTACTTAAGTGCTCAAAGAATTGAAAAAAATATACGTTTTAACCATTTTCAGATACATTTTGTAGTTGCTCTGCTTACTTGAAATCAAGTAACAGAAGCACAAAAAAAGTTAACTCCCCACTGGCCAAAATTAACTTACTCCCAACGAAATTTAAAGTGGAACTTTGTTCACAAATTTGGGAGTTAGTTCAGTTGGGACCTTGTTCATTGCGTACTAAGTCACAAGGAACTTAGTCCTAATTTAAAAAATTGGGAGTTAGTTAATTTTGCCAAAAACTTATTTTTTTTTTGATTTCAAAGCTAATGTAACTGGGCCCGAACAAAAAATGTAAAATTAAATATAAGATGCAACGACAACAGAAAAATTACAGTCGTACAAAAAATGTTTTGCTTCGGTTTGGGAGAGCCTTAAAAGCACCTTGCCTGGCCCGTTCGCTTCGCGGGTTCAAGGATTTTAACTCTTTTTTTTCGGGTCCTCTGTCCCGCTCACGCGAACCCGTCGCTCCACTAAGAATATGCTTAGTCGTTTGGTAGGCGCCTATGTTGTCCTTGTCAGTCAGTTTGCTATCAAAGTATTTTGGTTTAAGAATTAAAGTTTGGGGCCATTTTTCATAATGAAACTTCACCCCAAAATTAAAAAATGAAAAAATGCCCCAAAACCATGGAAAATTGCCCCAATTTACAAATATTTTTTTTTTTGTTTTTTTTTTTGTTTTTGTTTCCCATATTCATTTCATGTTTGGGGCGATATTTCATTGAGGCCAAATTCCAGGTAGGTAAAAAACAAAATTACAATTTTTCAATACAAAGTAGTATTTAAAAAAAAATCGTGTACGTAAATTATATTATGTTCAAAAACGCAAATAAATTCGTAATTGTTTTGCTCCGCGACCCTACCGTGCCACCGCTCTGCCATGACCCTTGTCTTGTTTGATGATGATGGAGTTAGTTTATTTGGGACTTACTTCATAAAGAATTAGGTCCCACTATTGGAACTTACCTTATTTTCATTTTGGGACTTAGTTCATATTGTGGTGATTGGTGCAGTTTAGTTCCAATAAAATAATAGGAATTAGTTCATAAGGAACAAATTCCCAAATTCGGTAGGAGTGTTCATTTTGGCCAGTGGGATTTAATTCTTTTGGGAGTTAGTTCGTAGAGTTGCTATGTTGTCTTTCAACTAATACTTTAAAGCATCTAATAACAGTTTATCATTTAGAACCCAAGTCGAATATGTACTTACCTACTACTTAAACCATACATATTTCCTTTGTGAATGAAAGAAAAGTCAAAGTTTCAAAAATTCTAAACTGCTTTGTAAAATTTTATTTGGATTCATATAAATTATTACAAATGACAAATTTTGATTAAAAACTATTACAAAATTTATCAACAACTATCAGTTGGAATGGAATAGTGAATAGACAAAACATTAAACAAATTTTTAATGAATTTCGGTTGACTTGCTTGGTTCTAAAACTCTAGAAATGTCTTCTTATCTGTTCAATTCTTCCTCGAACAATGATAATCATTAATAAATTATATATATATATATTTTCCAAATGGCATCAGGTCATAGCTATCAAATCAAAAAAAGTTTAAAAATTCATTAAAACAAAAATCCTCAACTCTATCCTTTCAACTATTAAGCCATTAACATAAATTCAAAAGATTACTAATCTTGTTTCTTTAAATAATTGGAAAGAATGTATCTACAATGAGCGCACTTAAGTACATTTGTATGTACAAAAAAACTGTTATCTCGAAGATGTTCTACTTTTTTTTTTGTATTAATGAAATAAATGAAACCATTGAATCCAAAAGAAAAACACCACAATTGAGGAAGAAATAGTATATTATGTTACAATGAGCGTCATTGTTAATAAGAATAAAATTGCTATTCATCCAAGTGGTATATTACCCACCTAAATATTTTTTTTGCGCTGTAGTTACATATATGAATATCTTTTGTGAGTAAAGTCAACAAACTGCTAGGTATCTTATCTTCTATTTTATCAATGTGGTGATTATGAAACTAGAACACCAAAAATTCATATCGTTGTATTAAAATTTAATATAATATTAATATAAACGGGGAGAGAAATAACGAGCATAGGTACCTATACCAACAATAACACGGTTACCTACACTATCTTACTAGTCAAGAATTATTTTTAAATTAAGGTGATTCCCGGATGTGTGAGTAATATCTTGAAATCCAATTATTATACAAATCCAGCAGCGAACGAATAATAAATTACAGTTATACGATCAAAGACGGAAATAAAAATATACATATGTACGAGTATATGATATACATATATAGATGACTATATTCATTCATCTACCTTGTACATATGCATGTACATACAAACATACAAATCTCAAATTACATAGTTTATGTTGTTTATTGTTATTTGTCTCGAATGCCTGCTGAGGAAATGTTATTTCTATCGATTTATGAGGAATTCGAGTCCTTTCGTTGGAAATTTAGTTCAATTATACGATCCAACACCAGGTAGGTATGGTATAGGAGAGTAGAATTTCAATTTTGTTTGTGAATAGCTAGAAATCGTGACAAACGAATCAATAATTTTTAATTAAAATAGGGCTTTGACTTTGATAGTGTTTCCTTGCAAAATAGAAATATTATACAAAATCAACCTATATTTAATTAAGCAAAGTTAGCAAGGAAATTATTATTTAGATTTTTTTTTTAACGACATCTAACTATAATCAAGCCTTCAAAATCGATATTTACCATATAATATGTGAGATAGAGCCACAAATACTTGATATAGGATGCTATTCGTCAAAGCGTAGAACCCTTCGAAAAGGAAATATGCTCGAAATAAATTGTTATTTTTAAATTTAGAAGAATGGATCAAAGTGAGTTTGTTTGTTTACGGCATTTTATGTCTGTCTTCCAAAAATAATTTTTTGATCAATGTTTAATTCAAAAAATATTCAACATTTATTTTTTATTTCAAAAATCCAAAGAAAAAAAGTGTCATCCATTGATAACTTATCGACGATCAAGCAAAGTAAATTCTTCTGTCCATCGCTTGTTAATGTCTGTCCAGTCCATTAAAAATAATTCCTTGCAATTACTTTAAAAAAAAAGGCAGAATTTATTTTTTTATAGCAAAAACCAAGGGCGTACGCAGGATTTTGATCAAGGGGAGAGGGGGGGCGGTGCAAACTCGCTCAATAAACAATTTAGATGATTTTTTAGATGATTTTTTTTAAGTATTTATTTTTTTTTTCGTTAATACGAAACTGGAACAAATTTTTTTAGCTTAAATAAATAAATAGGAAAATAAAAATGAATAACTATTAATTAATTTTAATTCATTTTAAAATAAAATCTACTTTTAAGTGTTTAAAAAAATGCAGGAATGTTTGCACAAACTTTCTCCCTGTAAGGGAATTTGCGGTAAAAGTTGACACCTTTGATCGTTGCTATTGTGTTTCGATTTGCACACCATTTTCTTTGCCCGACAGTGTTGAACAGCCATCGTAGCCTTCCCCATTGAGTTTCTTTGGATCAAGCCCTGCTGCCCTGCATTTTCAATAAATCTGTCTGACGCAGAGACAATGGTTGTTGCATCCATTGCATCCAGCTCAACAAAACCTACAAAATCTTTGCAAAACACTCCTTTTTTCTGATCGTAAAAACGAACACCAATAGGAAATTGTTCTTTCCCTGATATATCGCGACTTTCGTCGCACAACAGAGAAAAGGCAGATGCTTCCTTAACGTCCTTAATAATTTTATCCCTGATCACTTGCCCAGAGAAATAAATAATTTCATTCTGAATTCTCGGAAAAAGGTATGAGGAATTCTTCTGTCCCACTTCAAAATGCTGCTTCAGATTTTCATCACCATATCCTAGGTACCTAATGAATCATGCATTTTGATAAAAATAAAACGATTTAAATAAAAGATCGACAAATTTTCAAACTAGTTTAAAAATGTAGGGGGGTAACTGGCCCCCTGTCCTCCCTCCCTGCGTACGCCCTTGACAAAAACCAATGAAGTCATCCACCCCAATTGATAATTTAGCGGAATAAACTGGCTCTGAAGTAGTGCTTGAAAGTATCCGGATATTTCGGATCCGAAAATGCGAATCAGATCCGGATCCAGGATCCAATTCACATTTTCGGATCCAATCCGGATATCCGGATAGTTTGAGGATCCGGACTGATTTTAAGCTCTACTCTGAAGCTTTAGCACAGCATGTATGGGATATTCGCAAAAACAGATATGCCTTCTAAAAGGTCAATGAATGGTGAAATAAAAAGGTCAATAAATGGTCCAAAAAGGTCAACTAGTTTCAAAAATTGGTCAGCAATAGGAAATTTCAAATCAATGATTAAAAATTTTTCAAGATCACCAACTATTTCTGGTACCTCATTTACGGGATATTCGCAAAAAAAATGTTTTATTTGGAAGATCACCGACTCGTGATAAAATGTCAGCCAGTTTCAGTAATTGGTCAGCCATAGCTTTTCTTAATAAATTTTTAAAGTTTGTTTCAAGGTTACAGTACCTACATAAGCGTCTACGACTTTGAAAAAAAAAACTTTAAAAATGCATGTTAAAAAACCTATGGCTGACCAATTACTAAAACTAGCTAACATTTTATTACGATTGGGTTGCTTTTCGAATGGTATACTTTTTATGCGAATATCCCATAAATGAGGTGCCAAAAATAGTTGGTGACGTTGAAAATCTTTAACCATTGGTTAAAAATTTCCTATAGCTGACTAATTTCTGAAACTAGTTGACCTTTATTGACCATTTACTGACCTTTTAGATGGCAGACTTTTTTTGCGAATATCCCATATATGAGGTGCTATAGGTTCAGAGCCGAATAAGCTCACTGGGTTATTTTGTCCACTGGTGTGTTTGCCCACAAAAATAATCTCTTGTTCGCCCTTTGTTGAAAAATAATCATCAACATTTCTTTTTTATAGCAAAAACCTTCAAGTCGTCTTATCCCACACTTGTTTGAAAAAATATCCAACATTTCTTTTTTTATAGCAAAAACCGAAAAAAAAAACAAACATTTCGTCAAGCTCCCATTATTGATAAATAATGCTGGATTTACATGTATTTTCGTCTGCAAATATGAAGAAAAGTAGAGCATGCCAAAAATCCGAGCGTGTGAAAGAGAACCATCAATAAGATGAAGATGTTCGTCGTCATATCTGCATTATGGCACTTCCTATAATCTGCATGTACAAAGACCTTCTGTATTTTGGTGATCTCTCTTTGTCCAACAAATGTAAATTTTAATTTTGCAAGCCCTTTTTTATGCAGAAGTCAGACGAAGATACATGTAAATCCACCATAAAGGGGATAAAACTAAATGGATTCTTTTTCGTCAGATTGTTTATGTTTTTGCACAAAATTAATAATTTTTTCATCCCAGGTTCAAGAAATACCTATGCAACATTCCTTTTTTTTTATAGAAAAAACCCAAAAACAAACAAAAAAGTCGTTAATCTCCCCAATTGATAACTTAGGCCGATGAAACCAAGTGAATTCTCTTGTCAATCGCTTGACTGTGTCTGTCAAAAGTTCAAAAATATGCAGCATTTCTTTTTTGTAAGCCAATTCTGTTTCGTTTTTTACTACTTATTTGTGTTTGTCAACAAAAATGATCCCTTGTTCAGCTTTGGTTGAAACAAATTAAAAAAAAAAAAAACATTTAAGGAAATGCTTGGTGCGAATCTAGACCTCTAGGATGAAGTCACCTATTCTTGGGAGTTCCACCTCAAATAAATGTGAAACGGCGCACAGCAATCTCAACACTCAACACTCAACATGAATAGGTGCCTATTAAACAAGCTTGTTATTTCTTCCTTGATAAAACGATAAAACCAGCCAGCATGGGTTTATTATTATTATTACTCCATCCCGATTCGCTTAACTGACAAGCTTTTTGTATACAGAACAGACAGAAATTTACAAATCAAAGAGATAGCCAACCATCCCAAAACAATATTTCACTTTTTTAAATTGCTATCATCACACAAACTCAATCACACACACACTCACACACACATAAGTATACTTTTCTTAACTAGATGTTCCTTTCAAGAAAATGCTTCCGCATTTTTTCATAATCTCAACAAAAAAAAAAAAAAAAAACATCAATGAGAAACACATTTTTCTTGAAAAATGTTAGGAAATCGCGTAATTGCAAACATCTGATCACTGCACCAACAGTACTGAACCACCAAAGTCTAACATGCTTCCTTTAAGTTCCCTCTTTTTTTTGTTTTTAGTTTATTTTAAGTTCTAAAAATAAACACAAAATAATGTTGTATGTTTGTTTTAATTCAAATATGTTCCAGGAAATTGCCCGGGCTTAACAAGCTTCATATATTTTCTTATAGCAACATACAACAACAAAAAAAAGTATATTTTCTCTGCGCTTTCAAAATGATTTCATCGTCATCTGGTTTATGATTATGTAAAAGAAGAGTAATTACAATTCTTCCCTTTATAGTTTTTGATTCTTTGAAGAAAAACAAAAAAATGTGCTCATCCTTCACACCCACAATTTACAAAATTGATGAAGTGTTGAGTACGTGACTATTGACATTATGATGGGGAAATGGCTAAATGTTTTATTAGATTTCAAAACAACGATTTATGTAGCTATTTTAGTTTTTGAAGTAGAAACAAATAAAGGGAACTTACTTCAGGTGCCTAAGGTACCAAAATGATATATGCATGTATAAAATTTATAACGTAAAGACCTAGGACATGTATGTATGTAGGTTCAGATCAGACAAGAAAAATGTCAAATGAAAAGAAGTGGCATCTATGTAAATATGTAAAAATTACAATAAATTTCAAATTATATTTAGGTACAACATACATTTTGTAATTCTTATGTTTAAGGAACTGTTATTTAACAATATTTAACAAACAATTTAAAATAACTAAAAGTAATGTCAACTCCAGTACGAAATGCGCTTCGCCAGGATATGACAGTGGGCTCTTCAGTTAGACTGTTATATCTTCTTTATAGTAATTCGTAATTTCTGTATCGAGATAAGAAACTTTTTTTATAATGGTTGTAAGGCAGAAACCTAGATACCTACCGTTATTTTTTGAGCTAATAAAATTTCCATTTCTTCGAGTTTATTCATTAAAATTTTAAATGCAATATTGTTTGACTGACTAAGAAGTACTGATCACAAAATTATGACAAAATCAACAAAGCCAATGGCGAGATTTTGGCAAATGTCCAAAAAAATGTCAGTTTGTTAAAAAAAAATAACATAAACTTAAATTCCTCCATTCGATTTTTTGTTGTCAAAAACTTCACTGAAAATAATATTCTTCGTAAAGTTATGAAATTCTTTACGTTGGCTGAGTTTTCGTTGACTCCACGCAAAATTCGTTGGCCCAATCAAACACTTATTTTGAAAAATATGTTGGTTGATGATGGCTTCATTGTCTCTATGAAAGTGTTTTCATACACTTTTTACCTTAACTCTAATGACCCCGTACAAATTTTATGATTCCTAATGTCTCATTGGGTATCAGTACTAGTACACCTTGTCATTAAGCTATTTTTTTTTGATTTCTTCAATAGCAGAATGAAGAATGATGTTTGAACTAATATATAAATGCAAAATAAAGCTGAACCTAATAATATCATCAGGAATAAATTTGTTGAATTAACGAATAATTCATTAACCAACGAAAACAATTTTCGTTAACCAATGAACTAAATTCATTGACTCAACGAAAATATTGTTAATTAATGAAAGAAATAAATTGACTCAATTTAAAAAATCGGTAATTAATGAAATAAATTCGTTGACTCAAAGAAAAATTTCGTTAACAGGGTTTTACGTTGTCTAATTAAAATATTTCATTGAATCAACGAAAATTTGGTGTTTGATGAACGGCTTCGTTGAAACAATGACGTTTTTCGTTGTACTCACGTAAGGATTTGGTTCAGTGTTGGTATATAGTTTTATTAAAACTGGTCTAGAAAATACATGTACGAAATTTAATCAAAATCATTAACGCTGTTTTCGAGAAACTTGATAAAACTAAAATCATTGTATATGGCGGCTATACTCCTTCAAGATGAGCTAAAAGAAAAATTTAAAATTAACTTCAACCACATAAAAATGTTTGATACAAAATTTGAAGAAATTCTATCCAACCGTTTAGGCTCTAGCTCGATGTACATCAGGACGCATAGACGCACAGACAAACAGAACGACACGGACGTCTTAACGAAAATCACTTTTTTGGACTTCGCCATCATCGTTATGTTAGTTTTGATGGATTAAAACCTCGAATTTTTTTTTTTGAGGCATGAAACCAATACCTACTTGCCCTATTATAGAGCAAGTAAAACTTAAGGTATGTAAGGGGTTTGAGGCACTGGTTAATGACGCGGACAAATTTTTTTCTTTCCATTTAAGGACATCCCCTATTCGAAAAAAACGAGTTTAAGAAATAATAGACAGTTAAATTACATATATTGTCCTTTTCAAACTGTAATTTACATATTCTATTTTGTATTACATTTAAATATATTCAAAAATATTTTTTACAAATTTATTGATTGTTGTTGTTTTTCTTTTTATATCCTTACAGGTAAGCAATGTGGAAAAGTTTCGGAAGTTAACATACCTACCTCAATGAAGTATATGGGTTTGTAATTTTCAACAAATTACTTATATAGCCTTTTATGAAATCGTAAATTTTATTTATTCAAACAAAACATCGGTTTCAACAAAGGACTCTTAAAGTGTTAGATGTTAGCCGACAACGATATATCGCGTGATTGTGGTCTGTTTGCGAAGCCTATCTGGGGAATTAATTATTAAACCTTAATGGTATTTTGGAAAAATCTAGGTTACCTGGTTATTTTCCCCCCAAATTTGATGTATCTATACGGTATTCCTTTCCTACATTATGTACATCACCCCACTTAAGGTATGTTGCAGCTAACGTGTTGTCGCAAATAGGTTCCCATATATGTAGATATGTGTATATGTAGGTACAGCACATATTTTTTTTGTCGTGTTTTGTTTTTTATCCTAAATTGATCGTAAAGCGACAAGAGGATAGTTTTTATGTTATGAATTCTTAATTGGAATAGGTAGGTTCAAACTAAAGAAGGGTGGTGTTTTTAAAATTATTCAGAGGTAGGTATGTATTTCAACATTATCTTTATATACTGTGGTGTTCGTGTGAATAATCTTATATTTTAAATTATTGTAAGGCATTTGTAGATATACATACCTATACTGTAACGAATAAAGTTCTATTAATTTGATTGTTGAATAAATAAATAAGGTTGGTATGGTTTTAAGGTGACAACTGATA
The DNA here is from genome assembly GCA_949320155.1 of Melangyna quadrimaculata. NCBI lineage: Eukaryota > Metazoa > Arthropoda > Insecta > Diptera > Syrphidae > Melangyna > Melangyna quadrimaculata. Next base: position 33,889,990 of record OX439484.1, on the reverse strand, counting down.
TTTGTATTACAAATAATATAGGTACAAACTGTAATAGTTCCTAAAGGTACAAATGAAAACCTCCTTTTCAAGTCTCAGACAGACATTCACAATCTATACTCTCTTCTATAGCAGACAGTCCAACTTCAATAGTTTTTTTTTTTTTATTTTATGAACATTTTAGTAAACAATATTTGGCCATTCAAATTCGTCAAGCACTTAAAATTAAAAAAACAGGTACCTACCAAATTGTCCAATTCTGCCACTAATTTGAAATAAAGTCCTTTAAAGTATTACCTACAAGACGAAGTTTCAAGATTTGACCTAATTCAGTGTAATAGTTTTGGCAAGAAACATTATGATGTTAACTAAGTGCAACGCGTAATTTTTGCAATTTTGCATCATTGCTGTGGTCAAAGTAGGACACTTAAGTCGGCACTGATTTTCGTACACGTCTTTGGATTAAGTATCATAAAATATCGTTACAGTATTAATTTTGGCAGTGATTGTAAAATTCCCAAACAAACGTTCACTTTATAAATAAAAAATGATTTTGTGAAGCATTTTTGCGAACATTTTTTGAACAATCGATGGGAAATACTGAATATCTACCTACTGTTGATAAGAATGCAAAGTTAAATAATTTTTTTATTTAAAAGTCCATCACATTTACATATTATCAGATCACGCACATCTTTTTATCAAAATTTGTTTGTTGTTTTCGAGGAAAATAAAATTGTTGTTTGCTGTTTTTCAACGTTATGTAAAGAAGGTACCGTTATTTTTTAAATTAGAAACATTATTTTTTTCAAATATTTGAGAAAATAATAAAAAATAACTTTAAACCTAGTTTTAAAAAATTTAACGAAGTCATTTTCAAAAAATTTAACTAAAAAATTAAGCTTTTTTTATTAATGTTGTTTAAACTTTTTAAATGTTCATCATAAAAAAATTGAAAATGTCACACGACTTTTTAAATGTTCATCATAAAAAAATTGAAAATGTCACACCATAAAAATATTGAAAATGTCAACAGGACCGTACCAAATATAAACATTTATTTTTAAATAAATTTTACCATAGAGTACCTATTATATTTATTTGATTTTTGTTTAACAAAACTGTTGGAGCCGTACAATATTGTACGCAGGTTACTAGATAACAGATCTGCAAATTTGCACTATATTCAATTAAACTTCTAAGCTGTATTTTAAAAGATGAAATAACTAAAAAGTTAATTTTAAAATGCATCACCTCCCAAAAATGTACCTACATTACCGACAAATTTAAGTAAAAGATAATATCAATGACATCATTGTTCAACGTGCGCTGCGCCGTGCATGCATGGCTTCAATATATTTTCCGTCCTAATAATATCAAACACAAAAATATAATTCTAATTTTAAGAACATACACGCTGCCGCTAGTTAAATATTCAACTATTAATCAAGATTATTCATTCAACCCTGAAATTAAAAATAGCTATATAATTTTCTTTTTCTCTACAAAAAATTAAAATTAAAACAAAAAGTAGAAATAAATGCATATCCCTTAGGTGCGGCCTTGTCTTACCGTACTTAACCACCTGGCGTTACGCATAATGCACTCATCATAGGTATCATGCATTTTATTTTGCCGCCAAAACTGCACCCAAGATAGAAAGAGAATGAATTAAGTCTTCGCTTCGACCAAACGGTTGCAAGCTGAAATGAAAACAAGAGGGCATGTTGTTTTTTAATAATATGGTCCTTTTTGATAAAAGAAAATGACAGTACATACCAACCTATTTTAAGCTGTTATGATTATAATCTTAGCACAGCTGTCACCCTTTTAGTTTAACAAAAGAACTAAATCGAAAGTAACCAGCCACCCTTAAGAATAGAGGACCTTACATCATAAATTTGCATGAAGAACGAGTGGTTGATGTAGACTTTATAACAGTTTCTAAACACTCTTCTATTGATAAGCATTTTGAAAACATCCTGAACCCTTTTAAATATTTATCATTATTAAGGTAACAGAAATAAGTTCTGTACTCGTTTATGGGAAAGTAGCAAGTAGGTACTTTACCATTTTACAAACTCGTTACTTATTAAGTTGATAAGAACCTTATTACAGGATTTTACGAAATATTTCGCACTTCCGGTGGAACAACAACGAATAACTATGCGAAACGTCTCAAAAAAAGTTTTTTTGAATTGTTGAACAACAACAACAACTTAATGGCGCTATTGGCTGGAGATATAGCTATTTCGTGCTTTGCCACTTTTGCACTCATCATTCTCCTTTTTGTGGTGCCGAGCTTTAATGCTATTTTATTTGAAAAACTTTGTATGCACACCATAGGATTCGAACCCACGCATATCAGATTTGCTCAGTCTTAGCAGTCGTGTGCACTACGCACTCCACCGATTTAGACCACTGACGTCACAGATCGAGATGTATTATTTGTTTATCAAATGCATTTGGAGCATCAGCATTTTTATAAGCGCCTTTAAGTATGCTGTCTTGTGACGTCAGTGGTCTAAAGCGGTGGAGTGCGTGGAGTCTGTACCGTTACACTGTTTAAAATTAAATGTTTAGGAGATTCTTTGTATTATCTGTCAGTTGTAAATTGCAATAAGTATCAACAAAAATTTGTAAGACAACTCGTCCTAACTGCGAACTCCGCCTTTTTTGTTTGATTTTACTTAATTTTCGGTTGAACAAAGACGTAAGTAAGTTATGGCAGTTTTTTTTCTTGAAATTTTGAACTATTTTAAATTGCGTTTTCTGAAGAATCGACATTTTTGCAATTGAGTCGTTTTTCCACCCGAGCACAGTGGTCTGTTTGCTGAATTCTGTGGACAAAAATCTTTTACCACGCCAATTCTTGACGGAAATTATTAAAATTTGGTACACTTTATGATTTGGAGATGCAGAATTCAGTGGTATTGCCTTTATTTTTGTACTCAAAATGAGGGACTTTACAATGTAGGCCAGAACATGGTTCGAAATGTAAAAGTTCCAAAGAAAGCCTTTTCAAAGCTAGGAATCTTTGAAATTTAAGTTTGAAATGTGTATGTGCCCGAAGTGCGATTTATAGATCTAGATAAAAATAAGGATTGTCAATCAGCTTATAGAATATTATAACCAAGTCATTTTCTGTCATTTCTCTTCCAATTTCCCTTTAATTATTGCATCAAGTTAAAAACATTTAATTATTGTGTTATCAATTTAGAATGCATACAAAATTAGAATTCTCACAAATTGAATAAAATGTACGGTTTGAATGAGCTTAATTCTAGCCTTCTAGGTAGACTTAAGTCTAAGTCAAGGATAACTATACTTACAACAATACATATAACGCTTAATAAGTAACCCCTAAATTGTAAAATTTTTGTTTCTTTCTATCGTGATGAGAACAAATACTAAGAAATATCCATATTGAAGTATAACTCAGCTGTCTGTGATCAAAAACCATTTAACTATTTATTATTTATAGAGACAATAAATGTGCCTTTTTATACTCACTAAAACATCTAGTAGGTACTATAGGTATTTCGATCAGTAAATCCATTGGGGTTGGGCTAATCAATCAATTCAATTGAATTCTAGGAAAGTAAGTGATAATTTATACATATACCTGGAGCTGTGCAAATATTTAAAAATGAATTGATTTTAAGTGAGAGTCTTTGTCTTCATAATGATTGATTTATATCTTTTATTCTTTTGCTAGATTCATTGTTCTTTATTATCATCAGGCGCTTTACAATTGTTTGCCACCTTCAAAATACATTCATTGTAAGATGAACCAAATATTATACAAACAAATTTCAGGTAGGCATTTGATTTGAACTGATGATTTTTCATCATGAATTAATTATAATTGAATTGTCTTCATTTCAATTTCCTTAACTAATTTGTTTTCCAAGATGATTGAAACCATTCATTAAATTATTTCTTAAACATTTATTACGACCAAAGAAGAACAATACAAATCCCAAGGTATTCAAGTACTTCAATCACAAATTCATTACTAAGAATTAAATTAATGATATGGTATCTACCTTATATTCTTTTAAAATAAGTAAGTAAGTAGGTATGATTCATATAACTAATAGCTGGTTGCTACCACTTAGGTAGGTAACAATGAAAATAAAATCAAATACAAAAAATCATGTTTTATGTTCTTTCAATTGAGCTTAAACTTTATAAGTAGGTTATTGTTTGGGTTCCTTTTTGTTTGGAGGCGTTATTAATTGTTTCTATTAACGAGTAAAAATGAAAGATGAAAAAGGTGGGTCTTGGAATTCTGTCTGAGTGTCTTAATGCCATTTCGGGTACAGACTTAGCAACTGGATGGATTTCATTCAAACTCGATGCCTAGTGCTTTTTGGATAATATGCCCACAAGTTATATTTTCCAATTTTTAGGAGCAAAACTCCCGGTTACCACCAAAAAATTTTTTAAGGTGCCGTCAAACACTAAAAGGAAACAGGAAAGTGAATCAGAAAGCGTTTCAAAAAATCCGATCTTGAATTTTTCCGGAAAGTGCTTAAATTTAGTGTACATTATGTAAATTCTAAGCCAGTACTGGCTCGTGTGGCCTCAGGGTGATCCACGAATTTGGAGCAATTTGTGTGAAACTTTCAGGAATAGTTTTTGAAAGCAGAAATAGTTTTCTGAAAGTTTTCTGGTCACTCAGTGAAAGGTGTTTTTTGTGAAAGCGTTTAAGAAAGCAAACCACTATCAGAAAGCAACGCTTTCAGAAAGTACATTCTTGGTCGTCAAACTATTAAAGCTTTTTGCTTTCTGAAAGCACTTTCCATTCAGTAGCGAATAAAAGAAAATTTAGCTTTTCTTAAAAACAGCTCCCACTGTTTAAAAAAAAAATCATTTATGGCTACTTCAATTTTGATACAAAAATTGAACCTATCTATGAACTTTAGGAGTGGCCGATAGTTTTTTTTTTGTCACATATTCGAAATGAGTATCGTGGATCTTGTAGAGGATAGCTACACAAACAAGTATTTATACGTCTCGGAAATTAGAAAAAAATAGTACTTCCAGACCCCGCGGCCAATTTTTATTTTAAAACATGTTTTTTTTCTTCTTCTTTTATTTTACTTTCAAACCAAGTAACAGTTTTTGAAAATTTAATTTTGAACCTCAATTTTTTTTAAATAAAAACTTTAAAAAAAATGAGTCTGGGGTCGACCCACACTAGTAACTTCCCATTGGTGCACTTGAAAACCATATACATGTCTACATATTTACTTAAGTGGTGGTTGGTTAAGTATATATTATATAATTTTATATTTTATAGTGTAATAACTTTGGGTTTTTGGATAATCAGTATATAGGTAGGTATCGATATAGAGATACAGGGTAAAATGTGACATTACCTATACCTATATTTTGTACTTTAGCTATTTATAATAGTAAATTTTTTTTTTATTTTTTTGTTAATAGCTTACAAAATTCTAAGAATCTTACTTATAAAATAAATTTTCCTAGCTCTTCTCGGTATGGAGGTATTAATTATTACTTAAGCCAATTATTTCAAAACAGACTATTGGCTAAAAAAATACCAAAAATCGGGGGAGTGTACTTAAAAAGAAACCAACATGGTTTTTTAGCGATTTTGAGTGTAAGAATTTTTCGAATTAAAACATATTTGAAAAGTTTTTTCTTGCATCATTTTGATTTTTAGCTTTTTAATGGGTGGTTTTAAAAATCTCAAAATCACAAAACATTTAGGTGGTATAGATATATATTTTTGGTAGAAATTTAAAATCGATACCATTGTTTGTGTTTCAAAATATTTGAGTTGAAAAACATTTGTTAAGAATTTTTAATAGTTTTTGTTCCAGTTTTTTTGCTCTTAAAAAAACTGTTTATTGAATATTTTTAAAAAAATTATCAGTTGTTGACTACATCACAACGGCTCATGAAGAACCAGGGCCTAGTGACTACATTCCTGTGTGCGCCTTTCGAAAGGAATGGAAGGGACCTACAATTTTATGCCGAATCCGAACGGCTAGACGAGAAGCACTTGTTCGTGACAAGTGATACTCTTGGAGGATTTGTCAATTCCTCGCAAGAGGCAGTAGCCCTGAAAAAAACTTTTTTTAGTTTTTAGGTGGACGAGGCTGGGAAGCGATCCCAGACCTCCAGCGTGACAGTCGAACGCACTAACCATTACGCTACGGGCTACTACTGTTGACTACATCATTTGACTATATCATTATATGTAAAAAAAATAGATAGGGTTCGGAATCATTTTTTGTTCTTGAAATATTTGAGACGAAAATTATTTTTCAACTGTTTTTCTTAGTTTAAAAACAAAGCGTCTGTTAAATTTTCTTTTAATACTTACCAATTTGGTATTGTGTATCTATGTGTAAATTAAAATTAGTCTGAAGTGAATATCTTATTCCGTTCTCGAGATTTTCCAGATAAATGACATTTTACAGCTCCTTTTTATATTGCTGTAGTAAAAAAACGGTTTAGTGGATTTTTTAGAAAACCTTTTCCGCACGTTATAACAATATTATATGTAAAATAAAAGCTATCCGAGGTCGATATCTTATGCATTCTCGAGATTTGGTGGACGAAAATAGTACCCCGAACGTACGTACATACACACATACAGACATCTTGCTAAAAACGATGAATTCTGATTCTAGAGACCTCAAAACGTGAAGATATGTCAAAATTTTCAATTCGACAAATCGCACCAATTACAATAACTTCCAATGTGAAGTTAAAAATTCAATGCTCTTATCAATTCTTAGTCAAATATGTACTGAAAACCGTATCGTTCTAGGACTTTAAGTTTTAGTAAATTCTATCAACAATTTGGTGTTAAAACCCTTTTTAAAGTATTTTTATAAAAAAAATTGTATCAATGGCTTAAGTTTACTTAAAAATAACAATATTCGTATATATGCAGTCAGCAGATACTACAGCCTATCTGCGAAGTTAATCAAATCAACAAAACAATAATTATAAAAAAAAATCTATGTTGTGGTTATTTATCGTTAGGTTATTTATTCTATATTAGATAAGTTTGTGCATGGGAATTACTAAAAATTGTTATTGTTTAAACATAAAACTAATATTGTCTGGAATTCATTTTGTTTATATAAGGTTTATTTATTGTGAGATACTTGACTCTGTATTGTTTTAATTTCCTTTTTATATTGCTGTAGTAAAAAAAACGGTTTAGTGAATTTTTTAGAAAACCTTTTCCGCACGTTATAACAATATTATATGTAAAATAAAAGCTATCCGAGGTCGATATCTTATGCATTCTCGAGATTTGGTGGACGAAAATAGTACCCCGAACGTACGTACATACACACATACAGACATCTTGCTAAAAACGATGAATTCTGATTCTAGAGACCTCAAAACGTGAAGATATGTCAAAATTTTCAATTCGACAAATCGCACCAATTACAATAACTTCCAATGTGAAGTTAAAAATTCAATGCTCTTATCAATTCTTAGTCAAATATGTACTGAAAACCGTATCGTTCTAGGACTTTAAGTTTTAGTAAATTCTATCAACAATTTGGTGTTAAAACCCTTTTTAAAGTATTTTTATAAAAAAAATTGTATCAATGGCTTAAGTTTGCTTAAAAATAACAATATTCGTATATATGCAGTCAGCAGATACTACAGCCTATCTGCGAAGTTAATCAAATCAACAAAACAATAATTATAAAAAAAAATCTATGTTGTGGTTATTTATCGTTAGGTTATTTATTCTATATTAGATAAGTTTGTGCATGGGAATTACTAAAAATTGTTATTGTTTAAACATAAAACTAATATTGTCTGGAATTCATTTTGTTTATATAAGGTTTATTTATTGTGAGATACTTGACTCTGTATTGTTTTAATTTCTAACCATCAAAAGTAGTTGTTTAAATACAAATACCACTGACTCAACTGACATCAATTGAATGCCAAATTTACCAATTGAATGTAACCTAGGTACATTTTACATTTTTATGTTTGTATATACTTATTTGATTGAAAATAAACAATGATTCAATTAGAAGAGAATGATAGATTAATATATTTATTACCTACTCATAAATTAAAAGGTATTCCTATATACGATTCATTCCTATACGAACATGATGGCTTTCGCGTGATATATCAAAATGTGTATAGATACTTTAACTTCATTAATTCGTATCAATCTGAAACATCACAAAATGTATGTATAACCTGTAAACAAAAACGATTCCAAACAATTTATGTGTAAATTAATCAATTCAATATCAAAATACACATTTAATGTACGAGAAAATCACATACCTTTGTTCAACTATTAAGAGAACAAAGAAACTCGATATTTTGTCTTTAGATTAAGAACAATTTATTACATAATCAAAATCAAGATTGTATAAATTAAACACCAGTCAAGAACGAGTCTTTCTTTCTTTGGCCAATAATAATGATGGGAATAAAGGGTCATCGGATAATTTTTAATTACATTCCTCTTGGTTCTCATCCACAGACTGCTGATGGTCAAATGGCTTGAATATTATAAACAAAACAAATGAACACAGAGTTGTGCCTTTGTTCGGGATGAGATGATAACCCTTTAAACTTGTTTCAAAAGACACTTGACTCTGTAGGGTGCAGTAGTTGCTGTTGAGAAAATGTTCGTAGAGTTTCTCGGTGGACAAACATGTTGTCTGTCTTTGCGTCCGAAACTAGAAGGGGAATTTATTCAATATGTAACGAGTTGGGATTATTTTGTATTGTTTTATTGATACACTGAAAAAAATATATTATCTATTTCTCTCAAAAACGCTGCAGAATATTCAAAACTATAAAAATAAAATGCACGACTGGATCTCACTAACTTCCTCTAACAACTCAAATATAGAAATACATTCCCGGGGTAGTAATTGTTGGACAATTTTGTTTAAACCGTTAGCTATAAAATAATTAAAACAAGTTTAAGTAGTAATTTTAAAATATTTCAATTTAATACAAAAAATGTTCTTTGAATTATTTTTTGTTTCTAATAATTCCTACAAATTTTAAATTAAATATTCATTGGCTAACTCCGAAGTACCGAATGGCAAAATTAAGAGAAAACCATCACATCCAATGACGAAATACTTGGGAATATCCCAAAAAGGGCAATAGTTTAACAAAAAACACACAAAACCTTATATCCGTTATTCGAATTTATTGGCAAGAACACGTTTTACATTATTATTGAAACTGTTGTAGAAATTACATATGTAGCTACGAAGTTTAATCAAAATCATTGTATGGCAGCTACCCGTTCTATATGAGCTAAAACAAAAATTTGTATTACTCCTCTTGGGAATCACGTAAAAATGCTTCACACTAAATTTGAAGTTAATCCATTCATTTGTTTAGTTCAGAGCCTAGCTCGGTCCTCGGTGTAAATCAAGACGCACAGATAAACAGCCCGACGGACGTCTTGTTGAAAATGACATTTTTGGATTTCTCCATTTTATGTTAGTTTTGGTTAAAATCTCGAACTTTTCTTTTACATTTAACCAATACTTGCCCTAAAGAGCAAGTAAAAATGAGTTTATAATATAAAACTTTTTTTTTGTCAGTGTAATGTTATACATTATTAAAGATTTGTTTGTTTTTGTTTACTTCTTAATAATCTTTCGCGCTGTTTGAGCTATTTCCATTCTCTAAAGGTTCGAACACTGCATACGAAAAAATAGTTCTCACAGTAAAATTTCTTTATCATCGCGCAAAGTTGTTCCTTTTTTCTGTTTTAATCAAGAATAGGTAACAAAAAGGGAACAAAAATGGAATAATTAATTTGTTAAAAAAAATAAATTATGTAACTGAGAAATTTAAGAAAAAAATACGTGTTTTTGTTTGGCTAATGAATCTTTCGGAAGTTTTTTAATTTCCACACTTGTTTTGTACCCACTAATGAACTAGTTCTTGGAAATAGGAACTGAACGTTTATTTTTTTGTTTTTTATTTGAACAAAATATTTGGTAGTAATATTTATATGTTTTCAGCGGAATTCTTTGAAAATTAATAAGATAGCCGCAAAAAAGGGGTTTTGTGTTGTTGCTCAGTTTAAATGTCAGATGAACAAAATTACATTTATTCTGAGAAATGTTTAATTTGTATATTTCCTGTAATATAAACAAGACATGAAAGACATCTATACGAGCATGTAAAGGTAGAAATATACTTACATGTCGTATACAAAGGATTCACAAAATATTTATGTAGAATATCACAAGGGTAGGCCTAACATTACGATGATAAGGAACGCGAAAAAATGGGTCTTGCAATTCTGTCTGTCGAGGTGTCCAGCCCTTAGCGGCTGAACGGATTTTCTTCAAACTTAGTAGGTATACCTACTGTTTTTTGAGTTATACGTCCTTCCTTTTTTTATTTTTGTTAGGACCAAAAATAACGGTACTTACCGTTGTACAAGAGAGAGAAAAGATGGGTTTGAATGGCTCTTGCTGGTTTGAATTGCAGCAGTAACACTCAATCATCATGTTCGTGACGCATACTTTTCGCTTTTTGGTCAAAACCAGTTGGATACATTGAACATATTCGTAGATGCGGAACACTTTAGTCATTTTGAATTTGAAACCGCATTTAAAGTTAAGAGATCATAGACAAAGATCAATGTTGGTTTGTGGTGAGAGTGTTTGAAATAATGAAAAATTTTTAGGTCAGAAATAGGGTAATTATAGACGAATCATCGGGCAATGAAGGCGTTCTATATAGTTACTTAAGTTAATTATTCATTTTAGGCTTTATGAGAATGTTTCTATAGGCTCAATTTATAGTACTGCTATAGATTAGACCGACATCGACAAGTTGTTCAGTTAGACTCAGGCTCTGGTTGGTTAGGTATGTATGTACAACAGTACTTATAGTTGTTTTCTACCTTAAGTGTAACTCTAACATTCGACATACAAATTTTAAAGAATTGGTTTGAAAATTTCTTGCAAAGGAACAAGAAATGATAAATTAGAACATGATGTTCTTGGCAAAAACGACTTTACAAAAAGGCTTCCCATAGACAACTGAAGCGTGCTTCGACCTAAGCAAGATTGAGTTTTGTCTCTGAGACCCATCCATCCACCACCCACGGTTTGCAAAATATTTACATTGTTTCAACCGTCCTGTGTTTCAACCGTACCCAGTCTCCCCTAATTGCCGCCCGCTCGGGCGCACAGTTGTCCGTTTGTTGAATTCTGGACAAAAACTTTTCCCACGCCAATTCTTGACGGAAATAAATGAAATTTGGCACACTTAATGATTTGGGCCAGAGAATGGTTCGAAATGTAAAAGTTCCAAAAATAGCCTTTTCAAAGCTAGAAATCTTTAGAAATTTATGTTTGAAATGTCTTAAGCTATGTGCCAGAATGTCTACTTAAATATGAAAATATAGAATAGAATAAAATATAAAAAAAGATATGTACCAAATTTAGACAATTTAATCCAAAATGTTCCGCCAAGTTCATTATGAATTAGAATTGTTTTGTGTGATATTCCTTTAATTTTTTTTTTATTGAAATGTTTGTTTTGATCAAATCTGAACGAATGTCTTGACAATTCTCTTGGTTTGAAATTGATGAACCAAATTTTTGGTCAATTACCTACTCCTTCTTCTAAAAAGTTTGAAATATTATAAAACAAAATCAGTGCAATTCTGCGTCCCCAAATCATTAAGTGTAAAAGGTCTTTGTCCACAGAAAACAACAAATGGATCACTGTGGGGCGGTTCGGCAAGTTCGTGCATCATGTTCCAATTTATCATTTCTTGTTCCTTTGCAAGAAATTTTCAAACCAATTCTTTAAAATTTGTATGTCGAATGATAAAGTTACACTTAAGGTAGAAAGCAACTATAAGTACTGTTGTACATACATACCTAACCAACCAGAGCCTGAGTCTAACTGGACAACTTGTCGGTGTCGGTCTAATCTATAACAGTACCTACTATAAATTGAGCCTATAGAAACATTCTCATAAAGCCTATAATTAATAATTAACTAAAGTAACCATATAGAACGCCTTCATTGCACGATGATTCGTCTATAATTACCCTATTTCTGACCCCAAAATTCTTCACCATTTCAAACACTCTCACCACAAACCAACATTGATCTTAGTCTATGATCTCTTAACTTTAAATGCGGTTTCAAATTCAAAATGACTAAAGTGTTCCGCATCTACGAATATGTTCAATGTATCCAACTGGTTTTGACCAAAAAGCGAAAAGTATGCGTCACGAACATGCAATTCAAACCAGCAAGAGCCATTCAAACCCATCTTTTCTCTCTCTTGTTCATACAAACCTATATGTCACTCGATTAAATCACCTCGACTTGGTTTGGCTTTTGGCATTCCATTGAAGCATTTAAGCCCCATATATCTACCAATACCATACAACATAATGAAAATGAGTATAATGATTCACCCAGGTTATATAGGTACGTAAGTAGGTACATACCTGACTCATTTGTGAGCCTTTTTGATGGAAGCTTTATGTGGTTGAGATGATGGTCGTGTTTCGTGTGCCTATTTCGAGATGCATTCCGCAGAAGCTATTGTGCATTTGACATGTGGTCAGGCTGTATGTGCAACAAAACTGGTCTTTGGGTAAGGCCTTAGGTATAAGCATCAGGGACTTTTGAAGTCTTTGTTGTGACCATACCTAATAAATGACATTTACCAATAAAATTATATTGTTTTGGCATATAGTGCTTTTGGTTATGTACCTATTGGAGATTAAATCCACAAGCACGGCATTGGCATGTTTATAATGGGATATCACTTTCCACGGTAGTTGTTTACCAAAGAATATTCCAACTATGATGTTGAGTCAATTTCGTAAATTAATTTTACTTTCACCGCATATTGAATCATATTTCCAATCATTGTTGTGTTTATTGAAAATCAGGATTGATTCATCAGAAATGAAATATCGTGACGCACTCAAAGATCAATTTCGCTTATTTATTTAAATTACTTTCTCTGTTTTCTACTACCATAGCAGATAAATGAAATCTCAAGATATGTAAAGATGTATCATTTTACAAAAGCCTCAAGGTTATGATTGTCATTACATAATTTATTTTTACTTATCGTATAGTCGACAAAAACACAACACGCCAATTTCTATCATGATCTTATTGCCCTATAACTGATTGTAATTGAAGAAGAAAAGGCGCACAAAACATTGAATTGTATAGTACACTTGCTTTTACATTTTGTTTTGCATGTATACTTGCTCTATAACTTTAGGGCAAGTAGATATTGCTTTAAGTATGGTCAAGGTTTCAATCAAACTAAAAATTACGTTAATGGAGAAGTCCCAAAACTGATTTTTGTAGTAACTTATTCTCCCGTTGCTTATCTTCGTCTAGTATTTGGCGCAAAAATTAAGTGAATTCAGTAAATAAGGGAGAATGGGCATTTTGGTCTACCTATTGCCCTTAGCCCTAGTACACCATATTTTTCTAAGGACAAAAAGCTGTTAACCATGGAGTTAAGGCAGTATATGGAAACGAAGATTGCAATTAGAGCAAAAATTAATTGCAATAGTGTTTCATTGAAATGACAGCATTCGTCACTTTAAATGAACTGAATAGACCCCAAAATAAATTAACTTTTGTTAAAATAGTCATTAGTGAATAACATCATGGTAACAAAAATTCTACCTTTTTTATTCGATTTAGCGAATGAATAGGAATAATTGTGCGTCTAGTGCCCACAATTGACATATACAACGTTGGAAAGGTTAGTTAAAGAGCATCATTTTTGAATATGGACACAGAACTGTAAACCATGGGGCTTAGAAAGTATATTACAAAATATATAACAATTCGTCTTTTTTTATTCGAATTTGCAAAGTGTTTTTCGTCGATTATTTTAGCAAACTGCCGTTGTTTAGGACAAAGAAAATACTCATACATTGGTACACTCCATATGGTAGACCAGGTCCCATATATTTTTATCCATTCTCCTTATTCAGTTCGATTGAAAAGAAGCGTTAGATTTGATTAAAATCTCAAATACCTTTCATAGGTATATGAAATTTTTTAAAACTCATAAATACTTCCTCTCATATATGATTTTCGATAAAATCTTAAAAACCTACTCAATCGACTTAAATGGACACGATTTGTACCTATTGATAATAAAAATATGTTTCAAAAAATTAGTCGTAGGGACATAAGGCCCAACGACATAATGACATATCACCCAAATCGCAAAATGATATAACGCCCAAAAACCTAACCAAAAACGAAGAAATTGTTGTTGTAATATTTTATTTTAAACTTGGGTCTTCTGTCATTAAATTTAGGCACTTTGTCCTTTTTATGTGGGCGTTGTGTCACAAAAAACTATTTCCCAAAAAAAATTATAATTTTGGGCTGTGTGCCATTTTTTTTAAACTGTGTAAAATATAAAAAAACTGTAATCTTGTACAAACAATTTACAGCTAGAATCACTGAGGGGGAAGAGGGGCACGCGCCGCGCCGACTAGAAAAAAAAACAATCAATTTGGAGTATTTAAAAATATTCACTTGAAAACATAATTTCGAAAAAATCACTTCCAATTTTTAAAATATTCAATTTTCAAAACAAATAAAAAATATTTTTACTGTATAAAACTTTTATATATAATGTTATTAAAATTTTTGTCGCCATGTATAGAAAAAAAAAAATCGATGACATTTTTTTTTTATATTAAGTGCGCACTAAACGGGTTTTTACTACGCATAAAATGTTTAAATACACAGTGGGCGTTAGGCAAATAGGAAAGGATTTAAGATGAGATACCGATGCACATTGGTTTTGAGCCTCTGAATATCCACATTCTTGTAATACGACTAAAGAAAGAATCTCTATACTTAACAGTTCGTCCGATGTTGAGCTCAAGGGTAAACTGATGGGCATTGACTAGAAATTTGAACATAAAAAAGGTAGGTTAAAATGAACTGCTTAAGTATTTTTTTTTTAACAACACAAAATTTGTGAGTAGAGATATAGGTGCAGCTGTTTAAAATTTTGAGTCAATGTGTTTTGAACCTTAAACAGATACATAGCTTTTAAATTTTGTTTTGGGTTGAATAGGTATACTATTAAATAATTAAATCTGGAGTACCAAATTTATATTTGTCATGTTAAGAATTTTAAGAATCGAATAAATGGATTAATTGTCGTGGATTTGTCGTGAAAGAAAAAAAGCTGTCGGGCCTCTTTTTTTAAAAAATAACCCCGGGAAATGCTGACTTGACAGTCAAGTTAGCACTACCCAACCTAAAAACAAAATCTAAAAAAATAAATGAAGGTGCCAATAATTGTCGTCATTTTGTTTTAAAAGAAAATATGTTTTCCCACTTTTGTTTTCTAAGAAAAAATTAAAAAAAAACCTAACCCCCTAAAATCGCATTTTTCTACATATATCGCAATGATCTATCAACGTGATTACGCGTGTATTAGTTTTGACTACACCTGTAGTTGATTTTACTACAACTCCGGTAGTGGACTTTACTACCACTTTATTGGGTTTTACTACCCCTGAAGTATATTCAACAATTTTGTATAATTAATACTACTACACCTCTATTCATCAAATCTGGCTACATCTGCCTGTTATCGATGATACTACATGAGGTGAGAAACTTTTAGAACTAACTGAAGGATATTTGACTGTTTATGTAGTGGATTTTACCAATTGGAAGTAATTGTAATTGGTGCGATTTTTCGAATTGAAAATTTTAACAAATCTTCACGTTTTGAGGTCTCTAGAATCAGAATTCGTCGTTTTTAGCAAGATGTCTGTATGTGTGTATGTACGTACGTTCGGGGTACTTTTTTCGTCCACCAAATCTCGAGAACGCATAAAGATATCGACCTCGGATAAATTTTATTTTACAGATAATATTGTCATAACGTGCTGAAAAGGTTTTCTAACAAATTCAATAAACCGTTTTTTTACTGCAGCAATATAAAAAGGAGCTGCAAAATTTCATTTATCTGGAATATCTCGAGAACGGAATAAGATATTCACTTCAGACTAATTTTATTTTACACATAATTACACAATACCAAATAGGTAAATATTAAAATAAAATTCAACAGAAAATTTTTTTTTTTTTATCTGGAATATCTCGAGAACGGAATAAGATATTCACTTCAGACTAATTTTATTTTACACATAATTACGACCTGCATCGTGCCTGATCGGGAAACTATTGATTGCTCAGAACTTGGTCTGGGCCAGTAGCGCAACAATCAGTCACGATGAAGTGCTTGTTTTACCTCCTCGTGGTGGTCCCCGGGCAACTATTTATGTATCCCAATATACATAAATAGGCTAAAATTACAAGTGCGAAAAGGCCTAGCTTTCTAGGATAGGTTACGGAGGTTAGTATTCTCCGTAACTGAAATCAACCCGCTACCGAAACCAACACTACGCCTCGGATAATTAATGATAACTCGTTGACCACTTTTGGCTATTGTACCCGGACAAAGATTGGTTTTTGGAATGTGAAGACGCTTCTTGACAATGGAAAAGAAGGTCCTCAGAATGCCAGATTCCTGCAACTAGAGAAGGAATTCATGCGGTATAGGATGGACATCTTAGGGATAAGTGAAGTTAGATGGCTGGGTTCGGGGAAGTTCAAGTCACCAACCCGTAACACTGTACTATTCTATTCCGGAAAAACACCTGGAAGCGCTCGGGAATCTGGCGTTGGATTGCTGCTTTCCAAAACAGCTCTCAAAAGCCTAATTTCCTGGGAGCCTTTAGGTGACAGGATCCTGAAAGCCAGGTTCCGGACTAGAGTACGTCGCGTCACCATCATACAGTGTTACGCCCCAACTTTGCTCTCTTCTGACGAGGAGAAGGAGGCCTTTTATAACCGGCTGAGTGCTGCTTATGATAGCGTTCCACGAGGTGATATAGTTATGGTGATGGGAGACTTAAATGCCAAGGTTGGCAATGACAACACTGGGCTAAGGCATGTCATGGGAAAACATGGTGTTGGTAACCGAAACGACAATGGCGAACGATTTGTCGATTTCTGCAACGCCAACGGCCTTGTTATTGGAGGGACCATGTTCGAGCATAAGACGTGCCACAAAGTCAGTTGGGTGTCGACTGACAGACAAGCAACTTCCAACCAAATTGACCACTTCGCGATCAGCCGGCGTTTTAGAAGCAGTCTCCAGGACGTCCGTAACAGAAGAGGTGCTGACATGGGAATGGCCCGGGACCACCATCTGATAATTGCTACCGTAAGATTACGTACAGCTGCAGTTCGGAGACCCCAAGGAAACACTCGAATGCCCAAGTTTAATACAGATAGACTAAAGGATCCTGCAGTGCGCCAACAACTAGGGGACCACCTTTCACAAGGATTGAACGCAATCAGCAGCACGGAAACCACATCCATCGAAAATCATTGGTGTGCTGTGAAAAATGTGTTCATATCCGGTGCTGAAAGTATAGTCGGCCGGGCGCAAGGAAGAAATAGTGCTTGGCTTTCCGACGAAACTTGGGCAAGGATCGAAGAAAGGAAACACCTTAAAGCTCGCATCGCAGCTACCCCAGCAGCAGGGAGAAACGAGCTTGAGTCTACGTACCGCATGAAGATGAGGGAAGTTCACCGTAGTGTGCGACGTGATAAGCGTAACTACATCAACGCACTGGCTACAGAAGCAGAAGAAGCCGCTAGTAGGTGTGACAGTAGGACCGTCTACAGAATTACCAAAGAGCTCACTGGTGTCCAGAGCTCTAAACAACACCTGGTTAAAGACACAAACGGATCCCTGCTAATTTCGGATGAGGACCAGCTCATAAGGTGGAGGGAACACTTTTCTGCGGTTTTAAACCGCGTTTTCGCAAGTGAAGTGAACCCTATTCCCACTGAGCTACCCGAAGTAACAATTACCCGAATACGCACCGTACCCCCCAGTAAAGAAGAAATTATCACCGCCATCAAAGCACTGAAGAACAACAAAGCGGTTGGACTTGACGGTATTCCTGCAGAGCTCTTAGGAGCAGCCCCAACGACATCGAGCGAGCTACTGCACCCACTTATTAAGAGAGCTTGGGAAGCAGAAAGCTTTCCTGAAGAGTGGAAAAAAGGAATGATTGTCAAGCTCCCAAAGAAAGGAGATCTCACACAGTGCGAAAACTGGAGAGGAATATGCGTTCTGCCTGCAGTAGCCAAGATAATAGCAAGGATAATATTGGACCGAATTAAAAACCACCTCGAAGACACACTCGACGCCGAACAAGCAGGTTTCCGCACTGGATCTTCCTGTGTTGATCACATCAACACCTTGAGGATCATCATCGAACAGTGCGTTGAATATCGATCACCACTTCACCTGCTGTTCATCGATTTTGAAAAGGCGTTCGACAGTGTCAATAGAGAATTTATTTGGCTTGCTTTGCACAGGAGGGGCATCCCAGATAAATTGATTGCTATTATCAAGGCTACATATGATGGATCCAGGTGTCACGTTTTGCACAAAGGTAGGCTGTCAGAGGAGTTTGAAATCCAAAGTGGAGTTAGGCAAGGCTGTATACTGTCACCAATACTGTTCCTGTTGGTGATAAGTGACGTACTGCACGCAGCTTTGTCAAATGGAAATGGAGGAATTCAGTGGACTCTGCAATCTCACCTCAAACATCTGGACTACGCGGACGACGTATGCTTACTCTCTCATAGGATCATGGATCTCCATCAAATGACAACAAGGGTGGAGAGAGAAGTAGAAATCGTAGGGCTTAAGATCAACTCGGCAAAAACTAAAAGGATCAGCCTTGGAACTTCCTCATCAATCCAAGTAAATATTTCTGGACAACCGGTAGAGAGGGTAGAGGATTTCCAATATCTTGGGAGTATTATCTCTACGGGTGGCGGAACTGAACTGGACGTAAACAGCCGAATCAGAAAAGCAAAGGCTGCGTTCGGAATGCTGTCCAAAATATGGAGAAACAACTCTTTTAGCTTAAAGACCAAGCTACGACTGTTCCGCTCCAATGTTGAATCCGTTCTGCTTTACGGCTGCAGCACTTGGAAAGTCACTGAAATTGTCACTAGAAAGCTGCAAACCTTCGTTAATAGATGTCTACGAAACATCTTGAGGATTTTCTGGCCCAACCGTATCACCAATGCCGAACTTCATGCGAGAACGGGTCAGGAGCCCATAGACTCCATTATACGAAGAAGAAAGTGGCAGTGGATTGGCCATACGCTTCGAAAAGGCGATCGGTGCATTGCATCTCAAGCAATGCAGTGGAACCCGCTCACACAGGAGGGAAGACAAGTGGGCCGGCCTAGAAGTACATGGCGAAGAACGGTCGAACAGGAATCGGCACGACTGGGGAAAAGTTGGAGAGAGCTGAAATATATTTCAAGAAATCGTACACGATGGCGCGTAGGTGTAGTGGAGGCCCTATGTCCCGTAAGGGAAACATCACGGACGTAATAGGTCCGAGGACCTAAGTAGTAAGTAAGTAAATAGGTAAATATTAAAATAAAATTCAACAGAAAATTTTTTTTTTTAAACTAAGAAAAACAGTTGAAAAATAATTTTCTTCTCAAATATTTCAAGAACAAAAAATGATTTCGAACACAAACTATTTTTTTTTTTTTTACATATAATGACGTAGTGAACAACTGGTAATTTAAAAAAAAATTCAATAAACAGTTGTTTTTAGAGCAAAAAAACTGGACAGTTAAATATTTAAAATTCTTAACAAATGTTTTTTAACACAAATATTTGAAAAAAAAAAAAAAACAATGATTTCAAATTCTTACCAAAAATGTATACCTATACCTACCATCTAAATGTTGTGTAACTTTGAGATTTTTTAAACCACCCTTTAAAAAGTTAAAAATCCATAAATGTTGCAAGAAAAAACTTTTCAAAAATTTTTAATTCGAAAAATTCTTACCTTAAAAATCGCTTCAAAATCGAAATTTTGCATATGACACTTAATTTGCCTTTTTATATTCTTTGAAACCATGTTTTTTGTGAAGTACACTGCCCTGATTTTTGGTATTTTTTTTTAGCCAATAGTCTGTTTTGAAATAATTGGCTTAAATAATTAATACCCCCATACCAATAAGAGTTAGGAAAAAAAGTTTTACAAGTAAGATTCTTAGAATTTTGTAAGCTATTTAGAAAAAAAAAAATAAAAAAATTACTATTATAAATAACTAAAGATCAAAATATAGGCAATGTCACATTTTGCTCTGTATCTCTATATCTATACCTACCTAGGTATATTATTATTATTATTTATTAGCTATTCTGCCTTAATATTAAATTTCAATTTCTTTTTCATTTTATCTTTATATTAATATTTATATAAACTAAATTTATTTGTTTTAACAAAATATTTAAAATAAATAAAAATAAAAATATACTTATGCACGGACAAAAGCCTCCCCCATTGATTTCCATTCATTTCTGTTATGCGTTTCCATCTTTTTGGTTGACGTCCGACTCGTCTGGTACCAATAAATGGTGTCCACTCAGTGCATTCTTTTGACCACCTGTCATCTGACTTCCGCATAAAATGCCCTGCCCAGTCCCATTTCAGCTTTCTTGTCTTCGAAACAACATCTTCGAATCCTGTCCATGAGCGTATGTTGACGTTTCTTATTCGCTGAGATCTTCTTATTCTTAACATTGCCCTTTCCATTGCCCTTTGAGTTGTTGAAAGCTTACTTTTAATCGCAACGTTGTTCGTCCAAGTTTGGGAGCCATATGTAAGCACTGGTAAAACTGTTGAATCGAAAATGTATTTTTTGGTAACATTTGAGATATTCGAGTCCAACATAGGTTTCGCGTCCCAAAATTGCCTCCATCCGTTCGTTATTCTTCGAGATATCTCCTTCTCCTCTCTTCTATTAAACGAAACTAACTGTCCTAGATATATGAAGTCCTCCACATATTCTATCAGCTCTCCATTCATATGTATAGGTGTTCTGGTTGCATTTGTCATGACTTTTGTTTTGTTTTCGTTTGCCCTCCTTAGAGCATTCGAGAATAAGTTCATTGATCAACTTTTAAAAGATCTTCAGGATTATCACTCATCAAAATAATATCATCAGCAAACCGCAAATTTGAAAGATATTTCCCATTGATTTGTATGCCAATGTATTCCCAATCTAGTTTTCTGAAACATTCTTCTAGGGTAGCTGCGAAGAAAGGTGATGAAATTGGGTCCCCCTGCTTAGTTCCACTTTTTAGCTTAAATGGTTCTCCAAAGATATATACTGATTATCAAAAACCCAAAGTTATTACACTATAAAATATATAATTATATAATATATACCTACCACTTAGGTAAATATGTATATTGTAAATGGTTTTCAAGTGCGCCAATGGGAAGTTACTAGTGTGGGTCGACCCCAGACTCATTTTACTACAGATGGAATCAATCAGCCCAATTCTAAATATTCCCCGGTAAAATAACTCCCCGTGAAATTTGTTCCCCCAAAATAAAAATGCTCGACACGTCAAATATACCTATTTACATATTCCATTTTTAGACATTTAGAATTCCAGCTTTCTTCTCGTAGTACCTATTATTTCTCATATTCGAAGTTTGCTTAGAATAACGAAAAGGGAACAAAATTCCCTGGAATAAGAGAGTAGGGAAAAGTGAAGTATTTCCGCTGGAATTTTCATTTAGAATTGGGCTGAATATGATGCCGTCGCAGGTTGAAAAAACGCTACGCGGTAGATTACGATTTCTTGTCAATTTGACTACATTTTTCTATCTGTGTAGGTACTTAATTTTGCCAAGGCTCTAGTTCAATGTCCGCCTGTACGTTGCGACTGACAGACGCGCCCTGCGCGTCACGAAACGTGACACGAAACCAATATTACTTGTCCTGACAAGTAAACAAAAAAGAATTAGAGTGTAAAACTTAAACTAAAAATATTAAATTTTGTTGATCCTTGAATGTTTCAATACAAATTTCTTCCATTATAATCTGCATTTCTATAGGAAGGCATACCTATAAGTGCTCATATTTAACCCTTGTAATTAAAGTAGGTAAAATAAAAACAAAAAAAAAAAAACAATCTACTCTATACAATCACGAAATTTTATATAATTTGATTAAAAAAATAGGGATATTAATTTATTATTATTTGCCCGATATGAAATTAAGTGCACCCATGCAACATGCAATGTAATATTAATTCTATTAACTGACACGCAAGGAACTGTAGCAATTCAAAGGATTATTTAGTAAATAAGTTCCTGTTTTTTTTTTTGATAAATATTAATTTTTGTTTACATGGAGATAGCTTTCTATGCCAAATTCACAAGGAATTTGCTCTGAAACCCATGTTCAAAAAATATATACATTATATAGATATTTATTAAAGTAAAATTATATTAATATGAACAACTGAACAGTTAGCTGCGACAAATTAAATCCGGTTCCTGTTTTTTTTTTTTTTTTGGTCGAATCGTTACATTCGGTCTTTCGTTACATTTTCCTTTTCATGTTTGTTATCCAATAAAAAAATTAAATAAAAAAACAAAATCATTTCAGTATCAAATCCAACATTGCGTTCCACATCCAACACCATTAAGGATTTTTTTGGCAAAGCGCAGCATGGTCTGGTCATAGCTGTTTTACTAGAACAGAAACACCGTCTCTAGTGCGTCCTCTGTAAGAGTAGGGGACAAGAGTAATTGATCAAAAAAACGATGAATACAAGTTAAAAAAAAATCTAATCCTATTCTGTCGGTCCAGGGATAGCCACGATGCAAAACACGAATTACTATGGTTCAGTGTCGGTCCTTGTTCTTTTTTTTTTTGTCAAACTCTTTGGTGGTATTTCATAGTTGGAACAGTGGTTTCAATTTCAACGTTAACTTTTAAAGTCTGAGAGCTTAAGTTGAATTTTTGGTAAAGATTTTTTTCTTTTCGAAATTCATCAAACTTTTGAACATTTTATCAACGGCTTTTTCGGACCCTGTTTGGGGCCGAGTTTGTTTTTACAATCTTAAGGTGTTTAAAATTAACTATAATTAAAAGGCTTCGAATTTCCTCGTAGGTTGTAAGATCTTTTTGATAATTTTGGATCGTGATGGCAATGTATTAACCAACTTATGTCTAAGCCAGGTTTTAATACAAAGTTTTTTTTTTGCAAAGATGAGAATTTTCTAAAACTGAAAAATCAAATTCAGGCCCTTGTGGAGAAAAAAACCTAGAATAGATTTGCAACTGAATCCGCCGTAGTCTATACGTGAACTGAAGGAAATGTGAAAAATGGTTTGAACGTGTTATGGAATTTCGATCTGATGCAATTTGTTACTATAGGTCATGGAAAAACATTTCTATTCTCTGCTTGGTTCGTCCACGGTTGTCCGTAGGATTATACAGTTTCTTTTTTTTTTTGTTTTCTTGAATTAATAAAACACAGTAACCAACAATAACGAAACCAATCGAGAAAAAAAACACTCAAAATATCAGATTATTACACCTATAGTAGTTGCAGCTGGGTGTAGTTCCTATAACTGGATTGAATAAGTGAATAGGGGGATAAGTTTTTTCAAGAATTATTTTCTTTAAATACCGTTTAAAATTTTATTTCAACCTCAAAATATTTGAAGCGCGATAAAATGAAGAAACATTTAATTTTGTTTGTTTGATCTCGAAATATTGAATAATAGAATTTGTATAGAGAAGTTTTTTTCACTGGAATATTTAAACTTAATTAATAATTGAAAATGAAAAACTAGTAATGAACTAAGCGCAATGTGGTAGCTCTTGGAGAATTAGGAACAGGAACTGAGGTTATCATTGGAATCCATCATTGAAAACATTAATTGTCAATTTTGAGAGATTTTGAAGAAAAAATATATATGATTATTTTGATCCCAAAGTAAAGCTAATTGACTTAACATTTATTTCTAGGTAAAAGAAAATTCAATTTTGCACAACTTTTCTCATAAAATGACTTTTAATTTTTCAGTGATGAACTACCTTAGCAATGATCATTGAAAAAATTATTTACGTTATGGGGAAGATATGGGTCAAAATGATTTTTTTTTTTGGAGTAGAAATAATTTTGAAGTCGTAAGCTATATTTCTGCATTAAAATATTCAATGATTAAACTTACCAAGGGTCTCAAAATAAACAGCTAACTTTTTCAATGATGGTTTCCAATGATAGCTATAACTGGGCCCTAAGGTGGAAAGCTAAGGGCTCGAGATAAAAAAGTTATAAAAAAAAAACTATTGAAACAAAAATATTTGATTAAAAAAAAACACTATAAATCAGGGCGTTTTTTCTTGGAAATAAATTTTATATTTTTTGAAAACAAATACAAAATAAAATTACCCATATTACGTACATTTTTTAAGCTCTTTTTTGGATTCTTGAATTTTTAAACAAAAAACATTTTTTTCTTTTTTATATTTGTTGCTGATTTTTATTTTTCTACCGTTATTGATATTTTACGTAAAATTATGATCAAAATAAAGAAAAATAAGAAAGCAATGATACCTAAGTAAGTTATTTTCAAAAGCATTGATTAGATTCAGGATTGCCGCATTTATAAATTTCGATATTTTTAAATTTACTTGGCCCACAGTTTTTCAGTGACGATTTTAAAGCTATGTAAATTCGAGTTTACTCACTAAATTCAAAGGATTAACTCGAGTTTAACTTACAAACTTAGATGACCTCGCACTGAAAAACTGGGCCTTAGTGCGTTATATAAAACAATAATAAGCAACTGCGTTTTAACAAAATGTGAGTAGAAACTTTTGCTATAGCATACAAAAATCTGGGATGACATTTTGGGTAGGACAATATTTTGGGAGGAACCCCCAAAAAAACGACATTTGTACTCACACTGAATCCTCCTACACTGCAAGGAGAGTTAAGAAATAAAATTCGGCACGCCACCGCTATTTTGTCAGGGTTTGGGGTTGCTTGTGTTTTTTATACAGGTTATTTAATCAAACTTTTCTCTGCGCTCAAAATTAAAATCCTATGAAAAAGGCAATAATAAAGTTCGGTCATAAAATCGAAGCCCGGGGTTTTTCGGGCAAAGCTTTTTTTAAGATTACAATTTATTTTTCATACGTGTATGTATGTGTAGTGTGTAGGTATTTAAAAATAAATCCACAAAAAAAAAAATTAAAAAAATAAGTTTCTTAGCACCTCCAAAAGTTCATATCGTCCTTATAGCGAGAGCAGTTACTGCAGTTGACATAAACATCATTTTGAATGCATACAATATTATTTTTTTAAGAAATAAAATGTATGTGGTTTTAGAATACGAGTATTAATAAATTTGACTGTACAACATAGTCTGTGTTGTCTAAACTTCCTTTGGTAAAAAAAACATATATTCCAAGCACGTACAAGCTTTTAGCTCTTTTTTACGACAAAAAGCTTTCTTGTGTGTCATTCACCTTAATTTCAAGTCCCAATTTATCCTGTCCTCAAGTGTCTATAAATCCTCCATAGATTCAAAGAATTTTCTTATTTTCAAATCGATACTAACACCATACTCAGATCCATAAATGACAAATGTAAGCAATCCCCATATCATTGCAACGAAACAAAAACAGAACAAGCCTAAACGAGGAGCATGTATGAAATTCTCATGCAGCAAATGCAGCCCAAAAACAATAACTAGCATATAGGTACCCAGTATACTGTACCCCCATATGCAATGTTGTACATATTTATAGACTTACCAAGCTCTTCCACAGGCTGTTTGTTTTTAATTTTAGTTAACAACCCATGCAGTAGTTCGGTATTAGGATCTATATAGGTAGTGTATTTATAATCTGACCCGACATGTAGTTTGTATCAGTATACTGAATGTTTTGTAGATTTAAAAAATGCATTTTTTTTACCGGCTTTTTGAATTTAATCCTTTATGTAAAAACATCGTTGCTTTTAATCTCATATGAAATTTGTTTTTAAAGAAAGCAACAAATTACAAAATTTACATTTTTATACTTTATTTTTATGGGTTGGGTATTAGACGAGCTTTTATCAATTTATTTTGTGTGTGCTTATTTTTGGTCTTCTGATGGAATTATAATTCCCTGATGGTTTTAAAAATACAGTATATTCAAAAATTAAAATAAATACAATTTTAGAAAATAGCGGTATTTTGATTCAGATGAATCCATCACCCAGAGATATTTATTTGTTAAGGTTTAGAAAGTACGAACTATACTTGCTTAGATTGGAATCTGCACTCTGCACTGGTGAATCACAGCGGATCGAGTTTTGCGGATTCTGTATTAGACATGAAATTTTTATGTGAATACAAGAAAATAAACAATCAGCGATAACGTCCCAGGACCATATTATTTATCCTATCGCTTGAACATCTGAACCGATTTTATCATACTAGGGCCTAAGTTTATGGGTATCTAATTCTTTTGAGAGTAAATGGATTTGCTTAGCTCTCGAAATAACTGTACGAATTTCAATAAAATAGACCATTGTTCGGGTTATATTAAAGGAACAGTATTTTAAGGTTGAATTTCTCATTTAAAGTATTAACAGCTTTTGATATTTTTTTTAAAGCACAGAAGCTTCCAGAAAGTTAATGAATTATGAAATATAAAATATTTCATGAAATTTAAGTTCTTTTTCTTTTTCTTCAAACTTCAGTATAGGTACCTACTATTTCCAAACCCGATTATTGATTTTTTTTTTTTGAAAAATTCTCAAAACTGGTTAGAAAAGTAGGACCTTAATTTTGTTTAGTGTTTAAAAATTAAAGGGTTGTAACAGATTTTTTTTTTGATTAACAAACCGCTTTACGGACTTTTAAATATTTTTGTTAATTCGTCAAAATTTAATAAAACAAAATGGACACGACTGGATCGCACAAACTTGGTCTCGTAGCTAACAACTTTAACATAGCTAGAAATTGATGATGTACAAGTGCATAGCTATTGGTTCCAAACTATTATGATAGCATTATAAAAAAAAAATAGATAAATTATTACTATAAATTACTATACTTTTTTATTTGAATGGCTTTGAGAGCAGGAGCTCAGAATCAACTATGCCATCTGATTTGTTTCATAAAAATGACTTTATGAATAAAATAAAAAATCGTTGTAACGGTTTTCTTAAAAATTAATTTTGTATACATAAAATTATTCGCTCATTTTCAAAAATAAAATCTAGTACGCCAACATTAAGTAGTTAATAAAATACAATTTTACACAAAATACAAACATTTCATAAGCCCCTTTTCAAGATACTGAATTTTCAAAAAAAAAAAAAAAAAATCAATATTTTTTTAAAAATCCAAAAATTACTTTTTTGAGAATTTGTACATATATGCAAAATTATTTGAATTGTGAAGGAGCTCTTGTCTAAAAATTTGGGTTGAAAGCGGAGCAGCCTTCAACGAGAAATTTGAAAACAAAAAATCGGTTATATGAAAGGTAGGTACCGTTATTAACCGTTATTGGTAAAATTTGTTTTCATCAAAATATTGACCATACCTTAAATAGTAAACGCAAATCTTTTTATCAAAATTCTTGGAGCCGTTTTCGAGAAAAATAATTTGTTTCTTAACGGGTTTTCATCATTTGTATGGACGGTACCGTTATTTTTGAATCTATTTAAACATGATTTTTTCAAGTATTCTACAAAATAATAAAAAACCAAAAAATGGCTGTACTGGAGTTACCAAAAATGTCTAATTTTTGAAAATAAAAAATTTATCAAAACGTAGTTTTTCCTTATTTAATTTTTTTGAATTTTGTTCAACAAAATCCTCGGATTCGTTTTTGAAATAAACATCATTTTCTTTTTTTTTTTTTTTTTTAATATTGTATGGTAGCTACCGTTATTTTTGGTCCTAAAAAATTTAAAAAAAACGTGCGGGCATATTAATCAAAAAACGCTATGTACAAAGTAAAATCGATGCTTAAGACCTCTTATATAATTTAATTTTAAAAATATGAACAAATTCTGGTATGGTTCAAGAAACCAAATGAACTAATAACTCCTTAACAAACTTAAATAATTAAGGCTGTTCCAACAAAAAAAATCATCAATTTATTTTATGAAAGACCCTGTAAATGTTTTATTTTCAAGAGTAAGCAATAAGATACATACTAGTATGCTGAATTTCATCAGTTTTGATGTAGCTTACTTCATCAGCAACAATTCAGCGCAAAAATAACGACTGCAATAATATGCTATTTTTTACTGTCGAAGTGTCGACAACTAAAACAACGAAGGAAGGACAAAGTAAGATGTCTTCGTTTTCGCCCTCCATTTATGGAATCGTTTCGGATGCTTTATTTTTCCACAAAACAATCATGTACACCACACAACACAACACATTGCCATATTCCTACGTGTATTCAAACTGCCATTAACAGGTTTTATAGTAACCATGGTAAGGGAAAACCACTTTTTCCCTTGTTCTTTTTTGTCTGTTGTTGTTCTCGATTGTGGAATCTTTTCTTTTTTGTTCTTATTTTCTTTGTTTAATCTCCCTGAAACGGATAATAGAAAAAAACTACTTTAAAGAATTTTCCACAGATGGGAACACTCTTAAAAGTGTACTTATCAGAGAATCCAGTTTAAGATTTATACAGGTGCTTAAATTCTTTAGTATCCGTTATACTTAAAACTTAAACAACAACAATAAAAACAAAAAAGGAGAAACAAAATTCACCGGACCTGGAGGAGTCGGTTTTTTTGTTTGTTTGTTGCTGTCCCGGTCGGCCGTTGCCGGTCTACTCCTTGTAAGGGAACCGGGACATTAATTGACAGGATTTTTGGTTTCATTATGTGAGATATGTGTCTCATGCTCTTCAGTTTGAAGTACTGTTTTTTTTTGTTGTTGTTGTTTATGTTGTGTAGTTCCTTGCTAAATAAATGAGGAAGAACTGCAACGGATGTGGTATTCAATTACGTCGTCGGTTTAACTGTAAGTAGAACAAGGGATGGCGTCTATGATCTCTTCCGAGAAGAAGCATGTGAGTTAAGAAAAATGTTTTAAGAAAAAATATATTTTGTTTCTTCTGTTGCAGACGGCGACGTTACATAAGAGTATTTGTAACCCAAATGTGACCAGAAGTAAATTTCTAAAACATGAGACAACCCTCGCAGAAAAACAATAGTTTTCGATATGGTACTAGAGAGATTTACATAGATTCTGGGGAGACACTTTCAAGAATAAGCAAATGCTCGAACACGGGCCTTGACGATTATGAAAACCTTTTGCCTCGTCATCTGGCTTAAGTGGGACTAGATCCCGCGATCTTCTGTTTGTCAGTCCCATGCGATACCCACTGGGCTAACTCGCTATACAAAACATCAATGTTGAAAGTAAATAGCTTTCTTTCTATATTGCATATCAAATACATACAGAAAAGAACCGGATTGTATTTACTTGCTATTTAGGTAGAACAACTTGCATATAACAGGTTTTTTCTCATTGAACAATCTTATAATACACAGGTGTCTCACATCCTGAAAAAGAAGACAAGGGAAAGACAGGAAAAAAATGGTGCTTATAAAATGTTCGTATTTTGTGTAAAAGAGACATCCTTGGTGGGGTACCAAAACATGTCAAACAAGTTTTTACTAGACAGGGCCTAACGATTTTTCCTCATCTAAATTTTTGGTACTGAAATCCAGCAAGGGCTTGCCAAGTATCTGACAAGTTTTCCCTGTCTATATTTCCCCTACTGAAAACTAATTAGGGCCTTGCCCAAACTTGACAGAAACAAGGATTTTTTCCTGCCGGAAAACTGAATAAGAATCTATTCTATTTATCAGATTGAGTTAGCTAGAAATTGACTGTCATTAAACTAATCGTTGTGGCATTTTCTGTTAAAAATACAAACTTATCAATAACAAAATGGAAGAATTAAAATAAAGGAAAGCTACAATTATTGAAGTCTAAGAGCCAGTTTTTTAGTGTGGGGTTAAAGTTAAACCTGAGTTAACTCACCAAATTTGGTCAGTTTATTAATCTGGATGAACTCAACGGGTTGGCTACGAAATCTCGCGCATTAAAATCTCGCAATTGAAAGCTGGTAAATACGAAATCTCGCATTTACAGAAACCCGCTTTTCCTAATCTGGCAATTACAAAAACCGGCTTTTTATAATCTCGTAATTACAAAAACCCTTAAACTGAAATCTGGAAAATTAAAATAACGCATTAAAAAACAAATGTATGAGTTATATAAGTTAGGTTTTACTAGCTTTTTCGCTCGTGTATGTTGTCAATTGGTGTGCTTTCAGTTTATGAGCAATAAACAGTACATTAGGTGGCCAGCTTTGCGGGTACAAAGATTTTAACTCCCTTTTTGGGAGCGACGGAGTCGCGTGAGTGGGACAGATGATCCACTAAGGCGACTCCGTCGCTCTACTTAGAGTATGCTCAGTTGCCAGACAGGCGCCTATGTTGTCCTTTGGTGTGCTTTCAGTTTATTTGTAATAAACAGTAGCTACCTTGGGTGGCCCGCGTATCGGGTTCAAGGATCTTATCTCCCTTTTTGGGCCTCTGTTCACTTTCCATTTGAAGGATTTTATTTTTCAGTGCGAAATTTTCCAACATGATGTGTTACTGTGAGATTTTAGTTGAAATTTACGAGATTTTTAGTTGTGAAATGTAAATGCAAGATTGTTAAAAGCGGTATTTTGTTATTGCGAGTTTATAAAAAGCGGGTTTATTAGTTTGCGAGATTTCTTATTTCGAGATTTATAAAAAAACGCGAGATTTCGTTATTCGAGATTTTAGATTGCGAGATATCGTAGCGCTCCCTGAAATGTGCCCAATTTTTTTGAGAGAGGCCAAGAACGAAATATACGATTGTAGATAATTTATTATTTATTTAATTTAAAAAAAAATATTTGCAAATAAACATCAATTTTTTGTTCGTTTTTCAACATAAACACTTCACTGTGCAATACGGCGACACGGAGATGATTTTTTTTTTGTTCCCCGGTGAAACTCTTCATCCTGATATACGATGCATGGGCACAGAAAAATGTATAAATGTGAAAGAGAACAAAAACAAGTGCAATGGGTGTTCCTTTTTCTAATAGTTTAGGGCATAAAGTCTTTCAGATGTCCTTTTTCTGTCAGGTATATAGGAATAGGCATTTTATAAGGGTTTTTATTTATATCTCTTTTTGTTCTTCCTTGTTGATTTTTTTTTTTTTCATTTCTGCTCCAGTTTCATTAAACTCTCGTATGTATATGTATAGAATAATTCTCATCCTGATTTCTGTGATGTGAGAAAAAGAAAATGTTCAATCATTTTTTCTTGCAGGCATAGACAATAATATACATATGAGGTTAGATGCTCGTAAGTCGTAAGGTACCTACCTACATTCGAATGTCTTCTTGAAAATTAGGCATGCTACGAATAGATCCTACCTAACAACGATTTGTGTTAGATGTCGCCATGTTACATGGAAGTGTCATATGGGGCACAGATGTCATTTGGTCCTTGATTGGATAATAGGTTAAGAAGTTTGAAAGACATTTCCATATTATGCATGGTTTTTTGCAACACAAAAAAGAAGACAAACATTTAGACTAGTGATTAAAAATGTAACAACTGTCATTTTAATTTGCTTCCTTAATTTGAGTGTCCTTATAAATGCAGAGTTGATATGATATAGGAGGTCTATTATGCCTGTGGTTATGCATGTGGTTATTTAAGGTACGAGTTTTTCCTGATTTATCGAACTGAATAAATTAAATTTGATGAATATCAACCAGATAATATTTGACATCATATTGCGTTCCTTTGTGAAAAATTGAATTATCAATGCAAAAATTCTCGCATGCCAAAGAGAACGCAAACCCTGTTTGCATGATTTCATTAACTCATATAGAAATTTGAGGGGCTAGATTTACTCAATTGTGATTGGATGTATTTAATAACACTATAAGTGTAATCGATTGTTTTATAATAATTTAGATAATTTAATAAAAAAATCATCGGAAGGTTTTATAGAATGGCGAAACAAAAGTGTGGCGAATAGCAAATATTTTATGCAGCGGTATACACAAATATTATATTGAACTCATAAAAATATTGGCATGCTAAAGTTATTTGCATGCAAAAAAAAATTAATTTTTAGTCTTTCAGGTTATTTTAGAGGGGTTGCGTCAAGACAAACATTTTGGCATGTTTTATTATTTAATATGGGTAGATACTTAATGCACAGAACAGGTGCTATTAGGGTTGTCAATTATCAATTGATAATTTATTAATATTGGTAAACTTTTGAAATCCAATTTATTAAAAATCTAATGAAGTTTTTACTGATATTTATCTACTTTCTTGTTTTTGTCCTTATGATATAAATGTATAAAACTTTAAAAACTGAGCTTATGAATACCGAATTCTAATGTTTATCAACTATAAATTTATAATTGACAACCGTTATAGTATAGGGGGTTAGGCGTTAAGTACAAAATTTAAATGAGGAAGAACTTTTTAGTTTTTATTCTTAATATTGAATGTCAATGTTATATCAAGTACTTAGCCTATTTTCCTTTCATTTACGCACCCTTTGCGTATGAATTTCCGACACACATGCAATGCATTTAATTTTAATTTGAAAAACTTTTCTTTGTTTTCACGCAATGTGTGTAACTTTTTGTTTTCCAAATCACTGCATTTTATATATCATGTTTTGAATACAAAATGGAAAAGAAAATTTATTCTCGAAAACAAGAAAAAAATAACATTTTGTAAGTATGTATGTGTAGGTGTTTTTTTTTTTAATGTAACCACAGTAAGAACCCTAAGTTGCTGTGAGCTGTTTTTTTTTATGATTATTGAATCTAGAATTCCATCCATTTTGATTTAATTTGTATGACTTCCGATTAAATTTAAAATAACCGTAAAAAATAGGATAGTTTTTTTTTTAGTTTGCATAGTTTTTTTTATAAATTTTGCATATATGGTGGTTTTAAGTTCAACAAAATGAATAAATTGAGACTTATTTCCGATTTTATAAACTACTTTTGAATATTTAAAAATATTTTTAGCCGGATACTTTTCTTGGGCAAAATCATTATAAAAATCAATTTTTGTGAAGTTCGTTGTTTTTAAATATTTTGTGCTGATATAATTTTATAACAAATCTATAGAAAGAAAAGTGACGCTGAATTAAGAAAATATTTTAATTCATGAGAAGCACACCTTCTTGAAAAAAACGACATTTTTACCACAAAAAATAATATCGGCTTTCATATAATCTCGAGAGAAAAATATAAACTGCTGATTCATGATGATGCGAAACCAGAAGTGAGACATTTTGAATTGATTATGGTGTAGGGAATGATATGTTTTCAAACGCACGCTTGTAACTTTAAATGATGAACCTGTTCAAAATTTCGACTATTAAAATTTCTAAGATTAATGTGTCCACAAAATTTTGAATGTTGAAATTGAAATATCATCGATTATTAATTATTATTATTATTATTATTATTATTATCATCGAGACGAGAAAAGTCTCAGTCTCGATCTCGGTCTCGTCATACTAGACGAGACGATACTGCTTTAAAGCAACCGAGACGAGACCGACACGAGACTGTATATTTGGACCGAAATTTACAGAGAGTCTCATAAATTAAAAATTCCAATTTCAGTTAAACATTTATTTTCTTCTGCACATATTCAGACGTTAATTGATAATATTTCGTTCCAATAATCAACAGTTTGTCCGGAAATCGTTTTGTTCGGAAAAGAGACCGAAACGAGACTTAATTATACGAGACCGACACAAGACCGAGACGAGACTGAAAATTTTCGATTTTAACGAGTCTGAGACGAGACTTACAAAAGTCTCGCAGAGTCTCGTCTCGTGGCCAGCCCTATTGACAATCGAAAATTTGACAATTTTATAAAATCTTGCCGTTTGAGGGAGACGTCACTGTAATTACATCATGTATGAAATACATAGGCGACATAAAAACTTTTTATGTAACTTTTTAAAAAAACAAAAAAAAAAACTTCCTTGAGCTCCATCAACTACTAAAACTTTCAATGTGTACGTTTTTTCAATGGTATGTTCCCTAAGTTATTTATGGTAAACACTATAACATTCCTTGACACATTCAAAGGATGCCTAGTAAGTTCACTATGTACGAGTATATAAGTACAGTTAAATAAAAATACTGACTCGCAATAGTTAAGTTAAAAAAAAAAAAAAAAATAAACAAATAATATGTTTGCAATTCCTGAAGCTAAGATAGATATTCGTACAAGGAAAACATGTTAACGGGTGTATGTTGTTATTTGATTTTTGCGGAAACTATTTAACTCAAATGAGATTTAATATAAATTGATTATAAAGACACCTTCGCAGATGATAGTTTTTTTCAGAATATTATTTATTAAACATTACATCATAATTTTAAACGATATGACGACGTCTACCATTAATTAACCAATGTATTTCAAATTTTGTAAGATGATGGGTAGGTACTCATGGTGGGTATATGTGTAGTGCAAATTTTTAATTGCTATGTCACATCAAATCAGCCGCATATCTTTGCTGCTCATTTCTGATGCACGCTTTCTCATCAAAACACTGACGATAATTATTTAACGAACCACGCAGACATCTGTTAATTAAAAATAAAACTGCATCCAATCCATGATGGAGGACGAGATAGATGACGAGGACTAGAACAACGATGCTGCTATATCATGGCAAACTCCAAGAAAGTAAGACCACTTGGCAAACGCCTCTATAATAAGTGGCTTTTCCTCATTCCATATGGTTATCTTCTCGATGGGATGCTTTGTCGAGGTTGAGATATATGCGCATCTATACCTATGTATGTACAAAAGTATAGTATGATGGAGAACGTTTTTTGCCTTGCGTCTTAAAGTGATGCTCTTCTGTTTGGTATCCGTCCATGATGTGTTCCAATAGCTTTGCACTGCCGGAAAGTAAATATTTAAACCTGAAAGTTGTGGAAAATTTCCTGGGGATCTTCTGAAAAACCCATCTAACCGAAATGGAGTGACTCTAGGTGTACTTCAGACATGACATTTTTTTTTGTATAAGTGCAGGGTACACAGTACACAAGCATTCATTGGTTGTGGTTTGAGCATAATATACCTTACGGCAAGAACTATAGTGTTGTTAAGAGTATAAACCTACCTGGAAGAAGATGGATGATATACGTAATACACAAATGCGAAATGCGGTCCGGATACGGTGTCGTAAAAAGCAGGAACTTCACTCTAGACCTCTTAACGTTTGAGATGGTTCGTAATGTTATTTATTTGTATTTTTTTTTTTTTTTGGAATACCTACTTTGAATGTTCCAAAATATTTTAAAGGGTTAAGATTAAGATAACAACAGTTTGTTTTTTTTTAAGCAGTGAAACAGAACAACAACCTTAAAATAGTGAATTTATTTTTTACAAGCAACTATCCCTACTAGATGAGTCCTTTGATTTCATTTGAAACGGTATATTTAAATTTAAAACGGTATGTAAGGACAGACATTTAAGGGCATGTGAATAGGTGCATAACATCTAGGCACATGTAGGTACATAATTTAAAAAATTATCTTGGATGGGTCTAAATTAGCTTCAAATGATAACAAAATATTTCACTAATTTTTCAGTTTTTACTTGATCTATAGGACAAATATTAGATAAGAGTTCACTCTAGTGAGCTTTATAGTCGAACAGCCCAACATAGGACCTTAAACATCTATTTCCCCATTTTTGTCCTTCAAACGTTCAGATCTCCAGTTGTACATTCTTGACAATTTGTTTTGTCATGTAAACCTAACTTTAATGTGTTTAATACAATCTATCGATTGCAAAAAAAAATTAGTTCTCTACGACTTACATTTTATAAATTAAGTTTTCGACCTTTTAATACGTTCAACCTAATTTACCCTACTTAAATTTAAAATTTCAAAAAATCCCCTATCATATTATGGTTTTTTTATATCATTATGGCGTACCACATAAGCTCAAAGCTCAATCAGAGAAAAATGGACCTTTCAAGCGTCGCAACCCTATGTTTTTCTGGGCAACCCATGCGTAAATTGTTTGTTTGGATTTTGACACTATCTTAACAACTGTATACCTCTCATCTGGTAAAGAGATGACGGTCGGTCGTCCTATGGCGGGCTCTCAGACCATGAGGTCAAATTTTTATTGTTTATTCTAAAAATTCAACTGAAAAAAGGTCTCGAAGAAAGGAAATAATTTGGTTTCGTGTAAAAAAAATGTTCACAACTGGATCGCACGAATTTACTTTCGTAGCTTACAATTATAATGGGGCTAGATGTAGTAATTATTTGATAATATTTTTATATAGTTAATGATAAAATAATAAAATATATTAAAAAAGCAGTTTAAAATTTGTTTGATTTAATACAAAAAAGAAAAATGTAAAAAAAATTACAAGATATACGGGAATATACCTTATAAAGTATAAAAAAGACAATTCAAAAAAAAAAAACATAACTTTATTTCCATTCTTCATATTTTTTGGTAAGAACGCGGAATGCAGTATTGTTAGAAATGGTCTAAAAATACATGTATAAAAACTTCTAAAAATAACATGTACCTATAAAGTTAATCAAAATTGTTTAAGTCGTTTTTGAGAAAAGTTGATATAACCAAAATCGTCGTATGGCAGCTACCAGACTTCAAAACTTCAATGAAAATCCGTTAAATCGTTTAGGCTCTAACTGGATGTACATCAGGACGCACAGACAAACAGACCGACGCACGGACATCTTGACGAAAATCATTTTTTTTTTTTTTTTTTGAACTTGTCCATCATCGTAATGTTAGTTTTGATTAAAATCTTGAAATTTTATTTTGACACGAAACCAATACTTAGCCCATACAGCAAGTAAAAAATTGTAAACCAATGCACGTTTTCGACCTAGAATAATTATTTTCTACAGTTTAACCTTTATTTTTTTCTTCTAAAAATTTGGTTATGCTAGCTCCATGTAAAGTTGTACACACGGGCGTATACGCACTTTTTTATTTTACTGACTTTCTACAAGTTTTCGTCCATAACTCAATGGAGTGAATTGAAATAAAATCCAAATAACTCCGAAGTTACTAAGCTGGATTTTCAACATCAGCCCTATTTTTTGAGAGTATACCCTCTCTCAAAAATAGGGCTGATGTCGAAAGTCCAGCTTAGTAACTTCGGAGTAATGTTAGTTTTGATTAAAATCTAACTAAAATACTCTCAAAAAATAGAGCTGATGTTGAAATTCCAGCTTAGTAACTTCGGAGTTATTTGAATTTTATTTCAATTCACTCAGTAAATTTTTTCCACGCAAACAATAACAAAACACAATTATTATAAAAAAATGTGTTGCCATGCACTCTCGAAAAACACGGCTATTACATAATTTTATTTTCACTGTTGCCTTTTTTGATTTTCTGTTTTATTTAAATTTATTATTAAACAAAGACATTTTTAGAGAGCGTGTAATCACACGCAAAGTAGCGGCTATAATTAATTATGTACTTTTTCTATCGGGAATCGCAAAGAACGCAATGTACCTACCTTCTAAATTTTAAACAAATTGGTAGTCTCAGAAGCCGTACAGATATAATATAGACCGATGTATAACATCAAGACGAACAGTACTTTTTTGGTCTTTTCGATCAACAGTTATGTTAAATATTTTTTGATGCGATACCAATTTAATACTACCAAGTCATATAAAACCCCCACTCCCCTCTTCGACGTAAAAAGTAAGCTATCTATGCACTGATTACAAAGGGTCACGACTTAATAGGAACCCACATGAGTAGAGCACACATCAGCACTTGTAAAGAGGGTTCACCTCACTTTCTTTGTAAATTCCCAATCCCCAACCCAGCCATCAGAGCCAGTTATGTTAACATTCATCAACCACTGTTGTAACTATGCCAACCGCTTTTTTCCTTTTGATTAAAAAAAAAAGTTCTAGAACTTCTTTTTATCTTTATATGATTGCTGATCCTTTATCCTTAAGTATATTAAAATAATATAGAAAATGAAAATAAATATTTAAATAAGAAAAGCAAACAAATGCGGCCTTTCCTGTAAATATTTCCGTCAACCCTACTCAAAAAAAAAAAAAAAAAAAAAAAAAAAAAACTTACCCGAAAGGAGTTAAAATTCTTCTCAAACCCCATCAGAAGTATATGTTGCTTTTTGAAACTAAATTAAGCTAAAATAAAACATAGACAAACAAAAACCCTCTTCTTAACAGGGCTTGTCTTCAGGTAACGTATCCCCTTCACTCTTTCGTTTATAAAACATATTTTTTTTTTTAAGAATACAAAAAAAACAAAAAAAAAAAAACAGTTTCTGTTAGAATACAAAAAAAAAAAAAACAGTTTTTGTCTTGTTTGTGGTGAGAGCACATTCACCTTGCACTTACTCATCTTGGGTGGGTACCGGGTAGGGTTCTTGTTGTTAGTCGAGTCGGTTCCTCATTTTTGTTTTGTCTTACCTAATTTGTAATTCATTCAGTGGCTCCTACAACATATTTAGTTTTTCATTCCTTAAACATCAGAAAACTCTCAAATAATATTAGTTTACTAACACATGCTTACATACAACATAACATGTTCATATAAATATTAAAAACAAACTTCAACTTTTTAGCTTGTTACTATTCATAACTCTTTTTTTTTGTTTCTACTTTCAGGTGAGTACCTAAGTGCAGTATGTTATGCATGTGGGTTAGTAAACCTTGTTCCCTAATCGACATCAAGGAAATGAACTGCGAGCCTTGAGGTAAAAGTGTTCCCATCAATATAGCTGCTATACCTACCAACAGAAGCTTGAAATTATCCAGTATTATAGTTAGGTAGTAAAATATGAATTTTATGTGATATAATCGTAGGTAGGTGTAGGTATTATTTAGTGGATGTTAGTTTAATACAATAATCCTTCATGTACCTATGGTATAAATGTATAGGTGTTATACGTATAAGAGATTATTCTTTGTTAACCCTCTTTTTTAGGATAAAGATAATATAAAGGGTATAGGTAGTTGTTATTATAGAAAGTGAAAAGTTGGTTAAAATATGAAAGGAAACTTATGTTGTTGGCCTCATTGTTGGATAAAATAATTATTTCTGAAAATATCCATCAAGCTGTCTAAGAGCAATTTGAAACAATGTTAAGGTTTTGGTATATGCAAATTGATTGTTCTGGGAGCTCAGCTGATTTGCTAAGCTATGTACGTTAGGTACCTATGTGTATTTTCAACAAGTTAAAGGTAGAAACCTTTATTTAATGGGGTCTAGCATCTGTCTTGTTGGTCTAAGCCTATATTCATACAACCTGCAGTGAACGGGGTTAAGACGAAAAGTGAACTAATGCCCCAGAGCTTTTTAAAATATTTCATAATGCAAAAATATATTCATCATTTTGTAGCTTGGGCAAAAAACTTCTATGATAAAAAAGGGCTAACATTCGGCTCCTTACCTTTAGCACCTCATATATGGGATATTCGCAAAAAAAGTATGTCATCTAAAAGGTCAGTAAGTGGTCAAAAAAAGTCAACTATTTTCAGAAATTGGTCAGCTATAGAAAATTTTTAATCAAGGGTTTTCAAGTTCACCAAATATTTTTGGCACCTCATTTATGGGATATTCGCAAAAAAAAATAAACCAATTGAAAGGCCACTGGCTCGTGGTAAAAGGTCAGCTAGTTTCAGTAATTGGTCAGCCATAGGTTTTTTTTTAATGAAGACTCTTATACTGAAATAATCTTTAAAAATTCATTAAAAAAATCTATCGCTGATTAATTTCTGAAACATGTTGATCTTTTATGAGGATTTAATAACCTTTCAAATGGTATTTTTTTTCTTGAAAAATTCGGTAAATGAGGTGCTAAAAGTCTTATACGGCCTTGAAAACAAAAAAACTTCAAAGTTCATATAAAATAACCTATGGCTGATCAATTACTGAAACTAGCTGACCTTTTATCACGAGGCGTTGGCCTCTCAAATGGTATACTTTTTTTGCGAATATCCCACAAATGAGGTGCTAAAAGTCTTATACGACCTTAAAAAAATAAATTTTAAAAATTCAATTAAACAAAAACTAAGGCTGACCAATTACTGAAATTAGTTGATTTTTTATGAAGTTTAGGTAACCTTTCAGATGGTGTATATTTTTTTCGAATATCTCATAAATGAGGTGCTGAAAATAGTTTGACCTTGAAAATTTCTAAAAAAAATTATTAAAATTTTTTGTACCAATTACTGACCTTTTAGATGGCATACTTATTTCTTTTAAATTCTATAAATGAGGTGCTAAAAGTCTTGTACTGTGACCTTGGACCAAACTTTTAAAATTCATAAAAAAAAACATGGCTGACCAATTACCTTTTATCACGGGCCGATGGCCTTTCGATTGGTATAATTTTTTTGCGAATATCCCATGAATGAGGTGCCAAAAATAGTTGATGACCTTGAAAAAATGTAACCCTTGATTAAAAATTTTCTATTGCTGACCAATTTTTAAAACTAGTTGACCTTTTTTGACCACTTACTGACCTTTTAGATGGCCACTTACTGACCTTTTAGATGGCATACCTTTTTTGCGAATATCCCATATATGAGGTGCTAAAAGTAAGGAG
This sequence comes from Melangyna quadrimaculata, assembly GCA_949320155.1. Classification (NCBI taxonomy): domain Eukaryota; kingdom Metazoa; phylum Arthropoda; class Insecta; order Diptera; family Syrphidae; genus Melangyna; species Melangyna quadrimaculata. The sequence continues at coordinate 33,849,331 of OX439484.1, read as the reverse complement.
CCCTAACATTCTTCTTTAAAAAAAAAAAAAAATACTTAAAATCTATAAGAAACTCATTACCTTAAAAATCATTTAGTATTACAAAAAGACAAACAAAATGATTATATTTTTATTGAAAATATTTTTTGTTTTAAATTTATTTTTGAATCAACGCGTAATAAATTTACATCTATTTTATTCCTTACTAAATGAATAACACGCAGAAAATATTTTGAACCCCTACTCATAATATATGAAGGTGGTTTTGGCGGTTGTTTTGTCATTTGTTTCAATATATTTTTTTTACAAATTAAATTTTTAAATTATTATTTTCGAATAAAATCGGTGCGCACGAGCACCTCTCTTAATGTCATTTATAAAAATGTGACAAAAATGTTGGTAGTGTTTTTAGGAACAAATTAACCTAATTCTCAGAGAGCGCCTGAAACAAACGAAAAAAGGAAATCCTGTTCCACCCAAATGTGCACCTACACTCCAATTTACTCGTTTAAAGACAAATTTTTTCAATAAACATTTGCCGATTTCTCTATAACATTTATATATGACAAATCTAATAATAGAATTTATTACGTGTATGCAACACTCCGAAAATTCAACATTATCAGTCAGCTAAATCAATGGTAAAACCGTAGTTAAAGCCACCAAAAATGCCTTTTAGCACATTGCCCGGGAAGGCACACATTTCAACAATCTGAAAACTAAAAAAGATCCACCGAAATTAGGCTCGTACAGATCTGATTCGTGATCTTTAAGAGTTGAGTTAAACTGCACCTAATACAAAATATTGGATGTAACCATTATTTGTGAAAAAATATAATGGCATCAGGTGGTTCTTACTAAAAAAAAATAAGTTCAATTTGGATGCTCCCAGCGGGTGTACCTTCTTTTAACATGACATGAGAAAAGAAAAAAATAAGAAGGGAGGCCATTTAATAGTATGAGGCGCAGTATGCTATTAATACCCAATTAAAATTAACTTTAAAAGTTCACGAATCTGTACCAGCCTGATTTCGTTGGATCTTTTTTAGTTTTCAGATGATTAGAATGTGTGGCTTCCCGGACACTGATTAAAAGCATTTTTGGTGGCGTTAAGTACGGTTTTACCATTGATTTTGCTGATTACGGTCTTGATTGATATTGTTGATTTTGTAGCTTTTCGGAGTACGCGTTGTCTTTCTTGAGGTATTTTGGCCATTTTCGCTAGTGGTTTGTTGTTTTTTCAATGTTTTCCGTATATCGAAGGTTGCATACTTAGTCCAATGATCGCAGCGACTGCTATGACCATCCTCCTGATAGTCTCGAATTTGAACAATTTTCACTTCGGTTCAATTCCTTTCACTTCACTTACACTTCCTTTTGGCAAAATTATAAAATTCATGAGAAAATGTCTTTTACTGTATATTATTTGATTTTGTGCATACTATTTTTAACCATTTTTAACGATTTAATGAGCTACTAGGTTGTTTTTCAAGGTGTATTAAACGAATGACACAAAAATAAGGTCAATTTTGTGACTAAAATTGTTCAAAGAGCCATAAGACTAACAATTTTTTAGGAGGATTCAAAATTCTTCCTGGATCTTAATCCCCATACCTAGTACACTTAATAAATTCTACAATTGGATTTGTCATAATTATAAAAGGTTATAGAGAAATCGTTAAAAGTCTATTGAAAAAATCTGTATTTAAACGAGTGAATTGGAGTGTAAGAGCTGTCATTAATATTTTTCCGTTGTCTTTCCGTGTAAAAAAAGTCTACACAATTTTACTTATAGCTATATAACCGTTTCTTAGTTATTAAGCGTTAATTTTTTTTTTTTTTTTTTTTCTATTTTTTCTTTTTGCCATTTTTTCTCGTCTTTTTGTAACGCATATAGGTCAAATTTATGAAAACACCTGAATGCAAAGTTTATACATTATGTAACATCATATAAGATAACATTATTGTTATTGTCTGAAAAACAACGATTTTAAAGATATAATTTTTTTAAAAGTTTGACAAAAAGTTCAAATTTCTGGATTTTTAATTATTATTCTTAAAAGCACAAGTTGTCGAAAAAAAATCTTAAGCTCAGTTTTAAGACCATAATATTCTCTTCAAAAAAAAAACACGACACTTTTTTCCATACGAGTCATAAGTCGGAAGATGTTGTGACTTCGATAGTGTCAACTGCCAAAAAAAAACTGTTTTTTGATATAGCTTTAAAACTGTAAGCTTATTCGAAAAATTATATTAACAAAATGTGTACCTACATTATGAACTTTTATTAAAGCATGCATTTAATTTTTATGGTATCATTATTTAAAAAAAAATTACCAAAAGTCGAAAATACTAGTTTTTGGCTCTCTTCTCTTAAATAATTCGTCACTTCGGAAAATATTGTATACTTATCTTGTTGATTTTAATATTCCCTAGAGAAAATATACACTTTTTTGCGTAAAACACATCAGTTGCAAGATATTGCGACTTCAAAATGGTCAAATTTCGAGCATTTTTGAATAAAAAAAAAAACATACAAAAATGATATTTTTTAAAATGACGTTATAAATATTATATGATTAGAAATACAAACATTCACGTTACCTTTGTCATATTAATGTTTGTATGATGTATGTATTTTAAGTCATATAATATTTATAACGTCATTTTAAACAATATAATTTTTTTTTATTTTTTTTTTTATTCAAAAATATTGGAAATTTGATGATTTGTGAAGTCGCTTTATCTTGCAACTGATGTGTTATACCCAAAAAAGTGTATATTTTCTCTAGGGAATATTAAAATCTACAAAATAAGTATACAATATTTTCCGAAAAATTCGTCATTTAAGAGAAAAAAAGCCAAAAACCAGTATTTTCGACAAAAAGTTTTTTTTTTGGCAGTTGACACTATCGAAGTCACAATATCTTGCGACTTATGACTCGTATGGAAAAAAGTGTCATGTTTTTTTGAAGAGAATATTATGGTCTTAAAACTGAGCTTAAGATTTTTTTTCGACAACTTGTGCTTTTAAAAATAAAAATTGAAAAGCCAGAAATTTGAACTTTTTGTCAAACTTTAAAAAAAATTATATCTTTAAAACCGTTGTTTTTCAGAAAAAAATAGTAGTGTTTTCTTATATGGTGTTACATAATGTATAAAAAGTTTGTATTCAGATGTTTTCAAAAAATTTACCTATATGCACTACAGAAACAGTTTGAACGAGACAAAATGGGAAAAAGAAAAAATAGAAAAAAAAAAATATTTTTTTAACGCTTCATATCTCAGAAACGGTTATAGCTATAAGTAAAATTGTATAGACTTTTTTATTGTAAATTTTGTGCTCTTCAATTTTTAATTAAAGTTTTTTGGACGAAAAACCGTTAGAAATGGAGATAATATTGATTTTCCGAAAAAAAAAGTTTTTTTTTTTGTCTTTTTACCGTTATAAAAAAGCAAGCACCCAACATATCTTGGAGGAACTTTATGGGCTTATTAAAGAGGGTTTACAGAACGTGCACCAAAATTCAGCTTTCTCCGATTTTTTCCGAAGTAAAAGTCTAATTTTCGTGGACTATTAATTATTGTTCAAATTACCAAGTGTTCGAATTAGCAAGATTATACTGTACCCATAACATTTTTGAAATTAATTATGTAGGTACCAGGTATCAAACGACATGAGTGAAGTGAGTTCACTATTATCTGATATTTCCTTTTTCTTAATTAAGGGTCCATAAAGAACCTTAAATAATTATCACTATCATAATAATTATTATAACACTACAGAAAATCAACTTTTATAGATAGGGCATCAGAGGTACATATTAATTTTTAAGTAGGTTAGGTATATAAGGTAGACAAATATTTGTATACTCTTTCATTTATTTTTGAGCCTTAAAGAAACACTATATCTATCTATATCTACCTACATGAGATAATTAATTATTCCTCTTGAAGTAAGTCATGTTATTAAACAAATTATTTATAATTTAATGAATAACAAAGATCTAAGTCTTTGCAACGAAGCTTGTAATCGTATCGGTGTGTGTGTTGTTTTTTTGAAAAATAAATTTTCAACAGGTATTTTCGCAACCTTCTCACAGGTAACAAAAACTATAATGTAGATATAGCTAAGCTCTCATCTCAACTTTCTACCTTTTTAACCTTTTCCCAATAATTATATTCTCAAGGGAAGCTAAACCCCTTTTACACCAAATTGGATTTGCCTTTTCTTTAAATAAACTAAATTGAAAGGTCTATCAAGCATTTGATAAAAACAAGCAAAGCATGTTATAATTTATAAATGAAATAATTAGGGTAGGTATACAAAATACAATACCTACTACAGATAGGAAAATTACTTCGCTTTTTCGTGTTATTTTGAACTACCCTTTTCCGGCCCATTAAATCCCAGATTCTTATTGATATTAAGATATCGATAAGAATGTATGTATCATAGCTAGGATAGGAATTGCAAAATAAATTGAATTAACAAAATTAACAGAACGGAAATAGCAAATTTTGAATTCATTGATTAAAATCCATAGGTACAGTTCATCCTCATCCTCAGCTACAGAGTGTTTGGCACTTTCAAATCTGCAGATATTCATTAAGAATATCATAAGGATAATTTCAATGATTGAAACAATGTGGGTATAATTCACATTATTCTTTTTCATCGCACAGATATGTTGCGGCAATCATTCTTAATTAGTAGATTTAACAGAATTTGCCCTTTGTCTTGCAATGGTCAAACATGTAGGCGTCAAGAGTAATTTAACATTCATACTCGCATAATTTCGTATTTTAAATTTAAATTGGTTGTGACACGCGTGACGCGTGACATATTCCAATATGGAATGCGGGTCAGGAAGAATTACCGCAAATATATATTAAGGTGACCATATTTTTTAATTTTAAGACACTAAACTAACAAATATTTTGGCGTCCCATGGTGAAATGTTGATAAGTAGACATAAAATTATTTGTATCTTTAACCCCCAGTTTCACAGTGAAAGTTAAACTCCACTTTTGGTTTAAAATTCAGTTAAACAATTTATTCAGTTTCACAGTTTCGTTTAAACCTTTAACTGAGTTCAATTTGTAGTTTAAGTTAAACGACAACATTCGACAAATTATCAACAACCTAAAATAATTGTTGCTGTTTCGCGTGTTCTTTGATTCAGAAAGAGTAAGAATAGACAAGGAAACTGTTTGTAATACGTCACTTGGCGAAGCAAAAACGCACAATGCTGCCAACTCTTTTTCATAAAAGCTAGTTAAAGGAAGTTCAACTGATCTGTAGATCAGATATCACTGTGAAACCGGACAAGTTGAACCAAAAATTTAAAACTCAGTTTAAAGTTCAGCTGTAGTAGCCCGTAGCGTAATGGTTGCGTTCGACTGTCATGCTGGAAGTCTGGGTTCATTTCCCAACCTCGTCCACATTAAAAGTAAAAAGTTTTTTTTCAGGGCTACTGCCTCTTGCGAGGAATTGACAAATCCTCCAAGAGTATCACTTGTCATGAATAAGTCCTTCTCGTCAGCCGTTCGGATTCGGCATAAAATTGTAGGTCCTTTCCATTCCTGTAGCAAGCGCATACAGGAATGGTTGCGAGTTGTTGTCACTAGGCCCTGGTTCTTCACGAGCTGTTGCCCCACCCAATCTATTTTTTTTTTTTTAATTTTTAAGGTTCAGCTGATCTTAAGGTTAAACTCCCACTGTGAAACTGGGGTAAGACCTTTCGCAGTAGCTGACCTTTAAAGCTTGGCAATTCTGTGTCTTAGGGCAAACAAAAATTTGATTCTTTTTAACAATTAATTTTTATCGACAAAATTGTGACAGGTTAACTTTGAATTCGAAGAGAATAATTTAAAACAAAATTAAACTTCGACCCAAATCTAAGACTTAAAGTTAAATTGAAAGTGCCTACTTCCTACTCAATCGACACAAAATATGTAGCGACTGCAGGTTCTGCACATTCAACATCAACGCATAGTGTACCGTCAAGCTTGTAGCAATTTCTAACTGTACGAGTAAACAAACATAGCGCACAAGAAATATATCGTTTGTTTTTAACGTTATTTATCTTCAGACACAATCTTCGTAGAATGGTTAATGATTTTTTGTTTTTTAATTTTTATTTTTTCAAAGCACGATAAATAACACATCCGTGAAATATAATGAGTAGCTACATTACTTTCTACTCATTTCTTTCTTCCGCTTTTATATTTAAACAGAGGTTGAAAATAATCCATACAGCTAGGTGTATAAGTTAAAAAAAAAAAAGATAATACCCTTGGCTACGTGGCTGGGCCAGTGTAGAAAATCATTATTTAAAAAGATGGGCTCAATTTACCATGAAAAATTAAAAAAAAATTAAGTAATATTTTTGTTTGACTATAGGTTAATAGCAGAGCAGAGTCAACATAGTCTCATAGTGTTAAGACAATGTAAACAAACAATCTAGTTACGGTGACCATTACAATAATGAGGCAGGCAACACAATTTGACCTATCTAAAAAAATATTTTAACTCTTGGTGTCGTTGATAGCTATTTATGTATTTTAAACATTGCATTTTTTTTTGTTGTTAACTTACATTATGTATAAGGTATGGTACATGAACCCATGGTACAAAGAGGGCCAATTTATTAAGTATGAAGTTAAAAAGAGAGAGAGCGGGTTTTGATTCTATTTTTCATTGTCAAAGTCATTAAATATGGATTTAAATTGTACAAAAATGAGTCTGGGGTCGACCCACACTAGTAACTTCCCATTGGTGCACTTGAAAACCATATACATATGTACAATTGTACATACATATTTACCTAAGTGGTGGGTGGGGTGGTAGAGTATTTATTATATTATTATATATTTTATAGCGTAATAACTTTTGGTTTTTGCATAATCAGTATGTAGGTATAGATATAGAGATATAGAGATTTAGAGATACAGAGAAAAATTTGGCATTACCTATATTTTGTACCTTAGCTGTTTGTAATAGTAAAATGTTGATGTTTTTTTTTTTTTTTGTAAATAGCCTAATTCCTTACTCTTCTCGGTATGGAGGTATTAATTATTTAAGCCAATTATTTCAAAACACTATTGGCTAAAAAAAATACCAAAAATCATGGGAGTGTACTTAAAAAAAAACATGGTTTAAAAGAATATAAAAAGGCAAATTAAGTGTCATATGCAAAATTTCGATTTTGAAGCGATTTTGAGTGTAAGAACTTTTCGAATTAAAACATTTTTGACAAGTTTTTTCTTGCAACATTTTGATTTTTAGCTTTTTAAAGGGTGGTTTTAAAAATCTCAAAAAGAATTTTGAATAGTTTTTTTTTCAGTTTTTTTGCTCTAAAAAAAAATGTGTATTGAATATTCTTAAGAAAATTATCATTTGTTAACAACGGCATTATATGTACAAAAAAAATATACTGAGTTACGAATCATTTTTTGTTCTTGAAATATGTGAGACGAAAATTATTTTTAAACAGTTTTTCTTAGTTTAAAAAAAAAAACTCTGTTGAATTTTTTTTTTTAATATTTACAAATTTGGTATTGTGTTATTATGTGTAAAATAAAATTAGTCTGAAGTGGATATCTTATTCCGTTCTCGAGATATTTCAGATAACTGACATTTTACAGCTCCTTTTTAAATTGCTGTAGTAAAAAAACGGTAAATTGAATTTGTATGAAAACCTTTTCAGCACGTTATGACAATATTATCTGTAAAATAGAGGGATCGATATATTTATCATCGAGATATGGTGGACGAAAAAAGGACCCCGAACGTACGTTCATGCACACATACAGACATCTTGCTAAAAACGACGAATTCTGATTCTAGAGTCCTAAAAACGTGAAGATATGTCAAAATTTTCAATTCAACAAATCGCACCATTTACAATAACTTCCAATGGGAAGTTAAAAAGGTTTCGACTGACGCGTGTTCCAAGTATGAAAGTATATTCTTGTTAAAATAACTCGAATGGCTCTGAAAAATTACTTAAAGAGGTGTACAGGTGAAACAGATTATAGTGTAGGTACCTACTTGCAAGTCAACCATAGTTGGGAGGTGTAATAAGCATTATGGTGTCATCAAAAGGACAACCCCAAATCTATGGGGTACCCCAGTCAAAATAGACATTTTCCTAAATGAAATTCCGATAACGCTTAAATTTGGTACGGACCTTCCACTGACCATAACGAAGCAATGGTATAAAGTCCCCGTCGATCCGACACGAGCACGTCTTTTTATGCAGGGTCAAGTGTCGAAAAAATTGTTTTTTTTTTTTCGCAAATAACTTTTGAACGGTAAATGCTTTTGAAAAGTATTTAAGGTACAGTTTGTAGATCATAAAATTCTCTAAAAAAAAAAAAACTCACACAGTTTTTTCCTACGACCAATGATTAAGAAGGTACAGCTATTTAAAAAAAAAAAAAACATAAAATTACGAACAAAATTTTTTCTTGAGTATAGCTGTTAAACCATCAATGCTATCATCAAAAATTATAAATAAACTTTGTAGACCACAAAATATTCTATAAAACAGATTAACACAATTTTTATCCTACGACAGTTATACTCAAAAAAACAATATTTTTGTCATCTTATGTTTTTTTTTTATAGCTATACCTACTTTCTTAGTCATTCGTCGTAGCAAAAAAGTTTACATATCTTTTTTGTAGAAAATTTTGTGATCGAAAACTGGACCTTGACGACTTTTCGATGGTATTTAAAGTTTAGAAGTTATTTGCAAAAAATGATTTTTTTTCTTGACTGTGCGTTAAAAGATGTGCTAGCGTGTCGGATCGACGCCGACGGGGACTTTCTACCATTGCTTCGTTATGGTCAGTAGAAGGTCCCTACCAAATATAAGCGTTATCGGAATTTTGTTTATGTTTTAAGATTTGTATGTCTATTTTGCTAAGGTATGAGCCATTTTGTAGAGCATTGTTTTTCAAACTCTTTGAGTACCCGACCCCTTTGTTAGGTAAAATATTCTGGCAACCCTTTGTTGGGATAAAGTTTTCCCGTATTGCTAAAAATTGAACAAAAATTGAAATTCTTATGTGCGTTTCTTTTTAAGCTTAAAGCTAACTCGGAGCACGCTCCATTTGTTCGGAATAAAAGACCAAGTGAATAGAGTAAAAAGCTGAGCGCAGCCAACTTCACTCTCTTTCTTTTTCTCAAAACATTTCAACACATCAAATTTCACTTCATATTTTTGAATTTTTCGAGTTTTTGATTGGCCAGCTGTCAGATGAAAAGTAAAAGTCAGAATCGTAAAAAAGATGCGTTTAAAATTATATCAGAGAGCTTTCGCTCAGATTATACTCTGCTCAGAGATAACTTCGATCACTCGAGCTCTGCTCCATTGTCTGCTCGGAGCGAAAAAAGGAAAACACCTATCGATCAAACGGTATGGTTTCGGTAAAATCAGTCTGTACCGCTTATGTACCGATTACATTTATTTCAATTGGTGCTTTCTAAATAGCTCGGTACGGTGCAATAGTGGTACAGTATACATGCGGTATACCGAGCCGCGGTACGATAAGCAATCGGTATTTACCGCTTGTATTGTGAAAAATGTCGTCAGCAGAAATAGACGTTCACGTTAAACTTGTGTTGGAAGTAGAAAATTACGAGTTTTTGTACAATTATAAATTAGGATAATATCCAAGAAAATATATATATATTCATTTTGTTCTTTGGCCGCGTCACGTTTTTTTTCAATATATGGGTGTCGCCAGTTGTTTTGCAATTCTACTTCTGAGTTAATAGATTAAATACCGTAAGTATACCGACAAGTGAAGAGACAAAGGCAGTATCGGTATGCTTTCGATACGGTAACAAAAACTGCTTACCGATACCTTACCGACAAGTCAGGGAGCGGCCTACGAGTGAGCATAAAATGGTTAAGCTTCTCAAAACATTGTCGCAGCCTTGCACATCTGGTACAAGCGAAAGCGGCAGAAGCAAGGCGATACCGAAAAACTAGACTTTATGACGATAATACCGCCTTGCGACTGCATGATTATAGGTTAAAGCAGATCATCTATGCACTTAATCTAGAGCAAACTCTACAAATTTGTACGTCATTTAAGATATACAGGCACATTCTGTTACAACTTCTCTGAGTGTTTTTCATTTGTATTTCCAAAAAAAATCCCATTACTATTATTAGGATTACCATTCCAAAAATTTGAAAAATCATTGCGTTTGCGTCCTCTAGGCATCTATCAACCTAATTAATTTTTATTCCTATTCTAAAGTTCGAAGTTTATTTTGGAATAAAGGAATTCCTAATAACTTCTTCTTTGAAATGATAATATCCCTAATAGCTCTGTGCTTGGCTTTGAATTACGACAAATTATTATTTTATTTATGATGACGTTTTGATATTTTTTTCCATAAAATCCAAAAGATAATTCCTATAAGCATTCTAATTATTTTGACCGAAATTCCGTACAGTTCTGCCATTTGTCTTAGACTTTATGACCCATAGCCGTATATCTACCACTGACACTGTGGTATTTGACAAACAAGAAATGCTTGAAATAGTCTTGGATAGAAAATCAACACATACGTATACAGGGTGATTTGTGTTAATACTAAAATGACAGAATGCATTAAAGTTACTACCTATATTCAATTTTTATCTGATTTATCGATGTTTTAATCAAAACTAAGTTCACGACACGATAATGGAGAAGTCCAAAAAGTGATTTTCGACCAGACATCCGTCTGTCGTACTTGTTGTGTGTCCGTCCGTGCCTCTGATGTTTCCTGACATGCATCGATCTAGAGACTGTACGCTTGCTGTATACGGTTGGACGTTTGTTTCATATTTTGTGGGAAGCATTTTTATGCGATTTTCTAGGAGAAAAATTAAAATTTTTGTTTTAACTGATCTAGAAACGGGTCTGCCATACAAATTTTTCTGTTTTATCCACTTTTGCCAAATAATCGCTCCAACGATTTTGACTAAACTTCGTTCATTTAATCTCTAGAACAGTTATAATAATGCTGCATACCAGATTTAAGACAAAAATTCAAATAACTGAAATAAAGTGTTTGCCTTTTTTTTGTTGCATATGTCCGAATATCGCAGCATTGGATGAGCTGTTTTTTTTTTTTTTTAATTTTGCAATTTGGTATTTCCAAGTTAAACAAAAAATATTGCATCGAAAATTTGTATATTTTTGTTACAAGAAAAATAAAATTAAAGAAAAAAACAATTTTTCATTTTTGACTTTTGTTCTTAATTTTCTTGTATTTTAAACAAAAAAATATAAAAATTGCAAATTTTAAAAATTCAAAAATGTTCCAAAGAAAACCTCCTATCAAGTTTGTAGAAAATTAAAAAAGTTTAAACAATTTTTCGGCTACATAAAATTTGGACCCAATGAAATATGGTCCCAAACATAAAATGAAAAATGGGCCCAAAAATGTTTATGGGAAACAACAAAAACAAAGTTTAAAATTTGTAAATCGGGCCATTTTCCATTGTTTTGGGACCTTTTTTAATTTTTAATTTTGGGGTAAAATTTCATTATAAAAAATGGCTCTAAACTTTTATTCTTAAACCAAAATACTTTTACAATAAAAACTTTAATAGCAGACCGACTGACAACATAGGCGCCTGCCAGGCGGCAGTGAGCGACGGAATTGCGTGAGCGGGAGAGAGGACCAAAAAAAGGAGTTAAAATATGACAAGGTACTTTTAAGGCTCTCCCAAACCGACGCAAAACATTTTTTGTACGATTGTAATTTTTCTGTTGCTGTTATTATAGCCTTTAAGGCCCAACTATAATAGGCATAAGCTAGCATATGCGCGCATAAGTAAACGTGCGAATACAAAGAATCTCTATGCGAGTGAACATAATGGAGTCTAGCTGCGTTTCGTTCAATTTTTCTCAGTTTCGTTCACTTAAGCGTGCATAAGCAAGAGCGATCCCAGTCGCTCAGCGCATAAGTAAATTTTACAAATGCAGCAAAAAACACAAAGCCACAGCTGTTTTGTGAATCAATTCACAAGTTGTGCACGAGTATGTGTGAAGTTTTTGTTGTATCGTTGCCGCATTTTCATTTGTATTTAAAAATGCGAAACAAAACACAAAGCTAAAAATCGAATGTGGGGCGTAAGCGGAGAGGTATTTTTTTAATTTTTGCTTATGCGCGCATAAGTACATTATGGCTATACGGGGTAATTTTGCAAACATAAGCTAATCTTCGGTAGCTTTTTGACATTAGCTTATGTTTGCTTATGCCTATTATAGTTGGGCCTTTAGTCCTTAAAAATTGGCGTTTTGTTCCGGCGTTCTCACGCGGGCTCTTCAGTTGACAGTGGGGGCAAAACGCAATTTTTATTAAGTTCAGTCCAGCTTACATCAATTTTACAGCGAAAATCAATTGTGGGCTATATCCAACCCAATTAGAATTTCTAATCAAGAATTGTTGAAAATTTTGTTGTATTTCAGAATTATACGTATATAGAATTTGTGTTATAAAAAAAACCTTTTATATGTTGCTTATTATATTAACTTTGGGCCAATTTTTCATTTTGTGTTTTTCATAAGTTTTGCCCATTTTTCAATTTTAAAAATGGGGCCGTTTTTCATTATGAAAAAATGTTCCAAATTTGATGCCATCATTCATTTTTCGTTTTGCGGACATTCATGTTGTTTCATGTAGCCCAATTTTTCTCTAAAAACTGTGAGATTGAAAATTAATGTTTCAAAAAATGTTCACCAAAAAGAACTTTATTTAAATAGACAATAAAGTACGGGGTATCTGGACTTACAAAAAGTTATAACATGGCATTGTAAGTTTTGACTTTGTTTTCCAAGTTGTTTAGTTTTTGAAAATTTTATAGAACCTCCATTCCAAACGATTTTTGTATTGTCCCAACTCAACCTTCATTCTCTAACTTTTTGTCATACCTTATGCGAATCACCCTGTAGGTATATATATATCGCACTAAACTAAAATTGAACAATGTCATTCCTCTATCAAACCTAAAGTCGAAATTCTTCTTGAAAATTTTGTTCAATTCACCCTGTAATTAAAAGATATACATAAAAGATACAACAAAAAAATCTCATAATTTATTGTACGTATAAACAGTAAACACAAAGTCTAATTTTAAAATAATCCTCAAGCGACGCACCATCCCACAAAAATTATGTTCTCTTTTTAATGAATTTCCGGAAGAATCATTTTTAAAACGCAAGTACGAGCATAATTTAATGGACAAAGAAAAACCACGTGTCTGAAGCATAAGACCTCGGGGCTATGGAATGGAAACCATAAAAACAACACATACAAAAAATACAAATCCCCTGTGCATATAGCTCCAACCTATATTTAATTATTCTTCGTCCATTTCAATGCGTTAGAACATTGATATCATGTAAAATACTCATAGCCTACGTATAAACGAACCAACAAAAAATAAATCTTTATAAAAATGGATGAGGGGATTAGGTGTCATCCTCATCTCGCTCGGTCCAAAAAGTTACGTTCCACTGAACTGGTCTTGTGCTTCTTTGTTTGTTGCAGCAAGCAGTAAGAAAGACTAGACGAATGCCCAGGATTATCAAAACTGGCTGTGGTTTAAAAGACTTATACCTTCAGCCCATGTATGAAGTTATAGGTATTGGAATAAAGGAAGACTTCTACTTCTTCATCTTCTTCTATGGTCCGCTCTCTTGTGGTTTGTTGTACTGTAATTTGATCCATTTGAACGATATATTTGCATACGAAAGCGAATTACTGTTTATATACTATAGATTCAACTTAAAACAACAGATGTTTGAAGGTTCAATATAAAGAGGGGATAATATATAGGTATGCATACAAGCACAATACATACACAAGATATAACCGAAACGATAGAGGTTTCAGGTGTCAAGTAGGTTTCAATTTTTCGATTCAATGCACCTACTTCAAAATGGATAAAGCGTTTCATGATGGCACACTGAAGTGGCATTTATAGGATGTGTTATTGTCGATAAAGAAGGAATATCAAATTTCAAAACATTGAGCTTGCTTGCAGTTAGGCACTTATACTTGCATCCATCGCATCGTGTGGATTCGGATTATGAACAAAATATTGATATGTTTTTTTTGTTGACACATACATTTCTAGTGAGTTTATGATATTTTGTCAATTGCAGCTTTAATAAAAATCAAGTTGTAAATCAATTTGAAAAATAGATACAAGAAAAAATTCACAGACCAGACATGATAAATGTAGTCGAATTGATTTCAATGAAATCCATGCTTTTAAATGTCATCTGTTTTTGAAATAACTATAAATCAAAATATATGTATGTATGTAGCTACATTCATATGTATACATATTTATTTAAACAATATTTCTGTTTTGGGTAATAGAGTCAAAAATCAATTATCTAATTGTCAAAACGTAGGTACCTATTACACGATTTAACCCTCGTTTTTGTCCAACGTATTTCTGCTGGAGTGCGACACGTACTTGGCTTAAATTGACACACAATTTAAGTGGAAATATGGATTTATTAATTTTTTGTTTGGTTCCTGTTTTTTGACAGAAAAAAAATTAATTTCAGCTGAACCTTAAACTTAATTTAAATTTTTAGTTTAACTATTCCGATTTCACAGTGAAATCTGATCCTCAGATCAGTTGAACTTCGTTTAAGTAGATTTTATGAAACAAATTTGGCAGCATTGTAAGTTTTTGCTTCGCCAAGTGACATAGGTATTGCAAACAGTACGTAGCTTTTCTTGTCTATTCTTTCTCTTTCTGAAGCAAAGAATACGCAAAACAGCACAACAACTATTTTGTCTTGTTGATAATATGTCGAAATTTTTTTTCAAGTGACACGAAATTTAATTAAAAAAAAACTGGAAAATGAACCAATAATTGTGCAAAAACATAGAAATAAAAACTTTTCATCAGCAGACATAGATTTGCTGATGGAATTCCACAATGTATTATGTATAGTGTTCACAAACGTTGAACTTAGGTTTAAACGGAACAATGCTTCCGTTTAACTTAAACTACAAATTGAACTAAGTTCAAAGTTTAAACGAAACTGTGGAACTGAGTAAATTGTTGAACTGAAGTTTAAACCAAAAATCGAGTTTAAACTTCCACTGTGAAACTGGCGGTTAGTTCGGTGAAATTTAGCGGTTACGCAATCATACAAAAATGCAAGTACCTATGTATGTAAGTAAATATAAATAAATCCTTATCTTACAAAAATAAATCAAAGTATTTTTCATTGCGTGTAATGTGTAAAAAAGGATTTACCTACTTTAGTTGTAAAATACGTACCTACCTACCAAACAATTTATTTGTCGTGTGCAGGTTAGTAACTATACCTACATGCTAAATAACATTCCTTTCCTAACAAAAAAATAGCCTAAACCTTTACCTAACCTATAGATGATGTTCACGTGCTAAGGAAAAATTCATTGAAACATTTTGATTTAAACCACTGCAGGCCATTTCAGTCATGCAATATGTTTTTGTTACATTTTACTTAAAGTTTCATGGAAAAGAAGAAAAATTATTTTAATAGCCTACTTATGTCGGAAATAGTTATAGCAGACTTAAGAAAAAAAAATAATGCATAATTTTATGTTTTTTTTTTTTTCGGAAAAGTTAAGCGTACAAATAAAATTTCAAATGAAATGTAAAGAGCATGTACGAAGTACGATTGCATGTTCCATTTGTAATATTATGTTTATAGGCATAAACGAAAGTTAACATTTTTTTTTTTCAATAACGTACGGAAGTTGAAAATAAATGTGTTTTGATATGTAAGTGGTAAGTTTTTGTATAGTATGTATATGGAATGTTTGGGAAATATTGGAACAACTGCGTTCAAGGGTTATTTTTCATAAGAAACTAAGGCAAAAACAATTAAACAAATGGGCATGACTGTATCGCACGAACTTGCTCTCGTAGCTAACAAATTTAACGTAGCTTAAAATTGATGGTTCAAAAAATTCATTATTTTGCAAAAAATCCAAAAATATTTTTTTTCGAAAATTTGTATAGGTATGCAAAATTGTTTGAATTGTGAAGCAGCTCTTGCATACAAATTTTGGTTGAAATCGGTGTAGCTGTTAACGAGAAATTTCAAAACCATTAAATCAGTTTTATGACAGTCACCCTCCGTTAATAACCGTTATTGGTAATTTTTTTTGATCAAAATATTAACCATACCTTTAATAGTAAACGCACATTTTTTTATCAAAATTCTTGGAGCAGTTTTCGAGAAAAAAAGTCGTTTCTTAAC
The DNA here is from genome assembly GCA_949320155.1 of Melangyna quadrimaculata. Taxonomy (NCBI): domain Eukaryota; kingdom Metazoa; phylum Arthropoda; class Insecta; order Diptera; family Syrphidae; genus Melangyna; species Melangyna quadrimaculata. The sequence continues at coordinate 33,833,053 of OX439484.1, read as the reverse complement.
GGGTTTTCAATATTTGTATTGGAGGTACCGTTATTTTTAAATTTAGAAACATGATTTATTCAAGTATTCCACAAAATAATAAAAAAAATATTTAACACCTAGTTTTAAATATCGACCAAGTCGTTTCCAAAATATTACATTTGCAAAAAAAAAATTTGTTTTTTTTTTTTAAATTTTCAGTCAACATATTCTCTTTTTTAAAATTAATAAAACATTAAAAGAAAACACTATTTTTTTCCACAAATTTAATTTATTTATTTAGTTTTGCGATAGGCCAACACGTTTAGTCTTCATGAGGACATCATCAGGGTACTATTTTGGTCCACAATAATGTTTATACTTTTTAGAAAATTTACCAAAAATCATGAAAAATTTCAACTTAACTGTTTTCGTGAAAATCAAAAAACCAAAAAAATGGTTATACAAGATGTACCAATAAAAAAATGATTAAAATGTAGCATTTCCTTATTTTAATTATTTGAATTTTTCTTAACGGAGTTCGGTTTTGAGAAAGTTATGATTTTCCTTTTTGGCGAAAAAATACCGTTATTTTTGGTCCTAAAAAATTTTTTAAAATGTGTGGGCATATAAGTCAAAAAACACTATGTACCAAGTTAGAAGAAAATCCCTCCAGCCGTTTAGGCTGTAAGTGCGAGGACAGAGAGACACACAGACAAAAATTGCGGGACCCACTTTTTTCGCGTTATCATCGTAATGTTAGGGAAAAATATTCAGTCCTGTTGTGAGTTCCGCGTGAAAGAAAATCCGCCCGGAAAAATAACATTTCAATCTTCCCTTGTTGTGAGTTTCGGGCGAAAAGATTTCTATTTAATTTTTGGATGCGAACGCACACTTGCTGTAAAATGGAGAACGGAGGGTGAAACTCACAATAGCATTTATAAAACCGGGCGAACAAAATATTTTCGGGCGAAATGTTTTACGGGTGAAACTTACAATAGGGCTGATTATCTCGAGTTCGATTTTTGTCCGAATCCTTAACTTACTATAACAGTTCATACTTACATTTATTCTCTTGGTTGCCGTTAATTTTTGTTCTTGAAGTGCAAGCATAAGTTTTGCTAAGGCACATTGAACATTCTCTCTTGTGTCATACAAAATGTTGATCTCTTTGGCGTATAACACGAGACATTTCAAATTCAATTCTCAAAAAATACTGCTTTTAACCTTATGACCGGCATCGGCAGTGTATCAATTTAATCAACGGACCATTATTTGTAATGAGTCTTAGCCAATATTAACCTGTTGAACTGCGAATATGGTTATACTTACATATAAAAAGGACAAAACCTACCCTACCCCTTATTTCCGTACCCCTCCCCCTAAATAAAAAAGCATCCTTAAAAGTGATTTTTATAAATACTTGGTTCCTTATTCTTACAATAAATGTACAAACCAACTTTCATGAAAGTTTTGTTTGTCATATTTTACCTGTATAGGTATACTTATAGGTATATTTATAGTTATATTTACTTATTGTTATCTTCTTTTGAAAGTCAAAAAATCGTTTTTCTTCAGATAAATCCAAATCTTATTACTTTTTCTACAAGTTACAAAATTCTACTTCTTGATGTGATCAATTTTTTGTTCACACAAACATGTCTAGACAAACACACCAGTCTCTGAAGCATAAGAAACATAATATCTATCAAAATAAAACACTTCACAACCGTATTGAATGCACAGGTCCTTTATAAGGAAGGCCTCGTTTTTCAAATCTATTTAAGTTCCACCTCGTAAGCCAACAATTTTCAAAAAAAAATTCGTTTTTCTGATCGCTGACGAACGAGAGATAGATACAGACTAAAAAGAATGTAGTTTGTTCGTGAGCGAACTATAATTTGTGTGTATACCTACAAGCAAAAGGCCGTTTAAATCAATTTTGAATCAATTATTAAAAAAAATATTCCCTTGTAGGTATAATTTTTGATGGTTCGTAAAAATATTGTTAAGGAATTAAAAAGATCTGTATTAAATGGTTGACAAAAAATATTTCATGAATCCTGCTAATTCGTCTCGCTACATACATTTGTTATTAATGTTGCTTATTTTATTAAAGGACGCGGTGTTATCTGTCAAAAAACCTTTTTTTTAATCATAGATTTTTTCGTCACAACTTCATCGATTTTAATTAAAATATGTATACTATACACACATTAAAATTCCACACATACGATTTTTTTCTTGTCTGAAGAAAAGAAAAGAAAAAAAAAAAAGTTTCTTTATTATAATTTTTGAAAATTAAAAGAAAAAAAAAAAATGTCGGATCTGAAATTTAAATGCTCTAAATTAAAACATTATTGACTCGACTATAAAAGCATCAAGATACCTTCCAATGATTTCTTTGCATTTGTATAACTTATTTAGGTATGGAATTCGTGGCAAATATTTACTGATGCTGGTCGTATATAAATAAGTATAAATATTCAACTCAAAATCAATCACCAAAGGTACCTACTAAAGGTATTTTTAAAATCATTTTGGATTATATCAACATTTTGGGTATTAACATTTTCACTACCAAAAATTGCCAAGTAATCAATTCTCATACATTCTATTGTATGAAAAATACTTTTTCAGAATTACAATAATTTTTATTGATTTTAACGATATTAATTTTCTCGTGCTTCTTTAATCTTCCGTTAACATGTTGCTTGCAAAGAATAATAATTTATATTTTTCATAAAAGCACAACATAGTCGGAAAATTCGCAATTTTCATTTTAATCATCATGAGGTATGCGTGATGCACGGATCCTGTTTCATGCAATAATTAACACGTGGCTCAATAATAAAAAAAAAAACAAAGGAAAGTTGTTAATATTTTATATAAGTGTTGGATAATGCACACTCCATGTGATTTGATTCAGCATAGGTAGTATATTACCTATAGATTTTGTATAAAACGGTTAACGCGATATCGCATTGCTTGAAATTCCTCAATGTAAAAAATAGTTAAGAAATAATTCAAATTTATATACATAGGTCAGTCTTAAATAATAGGTACACACGGATGTAATGTCTTTGGATGGCATTTTCGCCTTGAACAACTTAAATTGGTTCAAAGTTCATTAATCATTATGCCCCCATTCTTTTTATATCGAAGGCCATTTTATAGAAAATAAGCTACCGCATATGAGTTCATGTTTACTCCACAATTATTGTGTTTCCTGCACTATGTATATGTATATCAAGTTTTTTTAATGACACTTAAGGAATTGACGAGGAATTGACAAATCCTCCATTTGTCACGAATAAGTGCTTCTCGTCTAGCCGTTCGGACTCGGCACAAAATTGTAGGTCCCTTTCATTCCTGTCGACAGGCGCACACAGGAATGGTTGCGAGTTGTTAGTCACTAGGCCCTGGTTCTTCATGAGCCGTTGTGCCACCCGATTTATTTATTTTTAAGGAATAATTCTCCCACCCCCTGTAAAATTTGATGTTATATCAGTTGTGAGAAATTCTTGTGAAGTTTTTCTCCTGCCATAATCAATTGTTGCGGTTTTTTATGTTCCTATAAATTTGAGTTTTATTTATAAAACAAAAATAATTTGTATGCATAGGAATAGGTTAGGCCACAGTGTTGCCCAGTGCTAGCCCCACATAATCTTTCCAAAATCCTCATGACCCCCTAACATTATATGAAGATACCAAAATAATTTTTGAACATCAAAAATCAGAAATGTCCAGTGCAAATTTGAATAGCTGACATAAGGAAGAAACCCATAGAAATTAAGTAAACCGTAAGTTTATTTTCAAAACATACGAGTAAAATGTAGGACTGAAATTCAAATACGAAATAATTTAATAATATATGTAATTGTAAATTTGTATGTTATGTAATTGTTTTTTTTTTTTGTATACTCCACGCGCCCTCAAGGGTTTTTGATACCCTTAACATTTTGAATTAAACACAGTGCGAGCGTTAGGAAAACAGGGAAGGATTAAAGAGGAAATACCTTTATTTTTTAAATTCCTTGAAATTCATGCTTCATTCAATTCAGCTACAATATTAAGTCTTCCCGTTTTTTTTTTATTACTAGGCAAATTCTTTTTTGTTATCAGCAAATTAATTATGGCAGTAAGTCCACATTCATTTAAATATCAAGATGGAAAAGGTTATAAAACAGTTCCCTTGCATATTTGGTTGCATTGGGGTATTTGATTTCGGTTAAAAATGAACGTGAAAACAACCGATTCATATTATTGTCGTCAAGTGTAATTGAAGTTGTTAACAGTTGATACGATTGATTAATGCAGAAGCAGATCCTGGCTACTTTCCGAAATATATCATTTTTCGCAGAAAAGTGTAATGCAGGATAAGCATAACTTGAAATTGCCCCCCCCCTATAATATCAAACTGCCTCCCCCCCTCCCCCCGGTGGTGTGTGGGCCCCACGTTGGGAAACACTGGGTAAGGGTGTCCTATGTTATTAACTTTTTTGAAATTGGATATAAAAGTGCTCAAGTTTTTGTAAATAAATATTTGACTTTTGTAACATCATAACATCTTGACAGTTTAAACACAATTCATAAACCGACTGCCTTGTTGTTAGGAAGGTAGCAATACCATAATACAGACCTTAATACAGAATAGATATATCTATTGTATTAATTTGGCTTTTAGCAAACTCCCCACGAACTATCACTTTTTTCCTCTAATAACGATAAATAAGTTGTTCCTAATTATTTAAATCCTTTATTAAGTGAGTAAAGCATGTTACAATTACAACCAGCTACCTCTTTTTTTGTGTTTGTCCATGGCACTAATCAGCTGATTAAGTATTTAGCTCTTTTGTGTGTCTCTTTTATTCTGTGGTGTCTTACAGTTCACGACTTTTACCACATTACAAAAGATAAATATATATTTCACCCTATTTATTTGTTTGTTTCTAATTAACGGTCATTGTCGTAAACTTAGCAAATGCAATGTCAGCCACTATCACAACAAGAAGGTATCACCTCCAATGTATAAATAGTATACGCTATAGTTATAATATAAATAATCTTTTTTAATAATGAGTTTATTTAAAACGTACACATCAGGATTGTTATATCTGTCGTGTTAAATTTTGTCTCAGTCTACGAAACTTTGTGGTGTTATTTTTTATTTCATTTATATGTTGATAACCTCTTAAAAAAAACCCTTTTTCAATATACGATATTTTTTAATTGCGAAATTTCTATCAATATTTTATGTAAGTAAATACTCCTAATGCGTAAAATGTACATTTCATCCTTATCATCTTCAAACAAATAAGATTAAGTGTGATTTAATTACAGTTTCCGTGCAGAGGAAAACTATAATTTGCCCGCTTTTTCTAGAAATTTAAAGTACCTTAAAATAGTAGTACGTTAAATATGTGTTTTTATCTTTGTTCTTCAAATATTTTTTAATTATTTTATCTCATTAAAATTTGTTTTTGGGTCATTTAAAATACAGACAGACTCTCAACTAGAACAATTATTTTTTTACTTTAAATTTAATGATATTAATTTAACAATCAAATGTCTATGGACTCATGTCGGTGAATTTGTTTTAAAAATAGGAAATGGTACAATATTGTCGAGTAGGCAGGTATATATACAAAAATAATTAAACTAGTTTGTCATCAGATCTGGCCATTGACATTTTTAAATAAAAAAGAAGTAGGTATGAAATACCTACTTTGAGGGGCTTAAATCTTTTGCAATCTTTAAAGACATTATAATTCTTCGGAAATACTAAAACTAAGCGATTATACCTTTGTTTAATACCGGACAGACAAAAAAAATATTCTTATGGTGACCATATTTACTGAAAAGAATAGGCCGTAGTATTCTTTCCCACCATGTTATTCGTATCACACCAAAGACATAAATGTTAAAAAAGAAGCCAAGTTCTTCTATACAAAAACCTTTGCGTAACCAGTCAGCCGTAAAAAGTAGTGAGATCTAAAAGTACGCCAACTTCTAAGTTTATTAATGTTTAACTTCAAATATTTACGCAAAGGTTTTTGTATATACAAGAACTTGGATTCTTTTTTAACATTTATGTTTCTGGTGTGATTTCACTTCTTTTTGCAAAGATTCTTTTTATCAGGAAAAGTGTGAGGTATAAATGCCCATTGAGAGCCTCATAAGGAAAATTGAGTTTATAATTTATGGCTTTTGTATGTTCTACAAGTCCAACCGCTCTACCAATTTTTATAAATCAGAAATGCTACATTGAAATGATAATAATTGTTAAGAAGTAAGTAAACTTCATAATTTCAATTATTTTTTCTTTGTATACACTGAAAACCAACTGCTCTTCCAAATAATTCTGCACTAATCGGAAGTGCTCTCAATATAATATTTAATATTAATTCTGCTAAAATGGGTGAGTACCATGCCCCTCAATGCATTATTTCAAATGTCCCCATATCTTCTTTGTGTTGACCATATGATCTACCAGTCTACTAAATTTTATCTTTCTGCAACAATCCGAAATTCTAATGGGCGAATACCACGTCCCTTAATATAAAACCTGAAATTTAATTTTGTTTCCTTTGTTTGCACTTCAAGCTGTATCGCTTTACCAAATTTCATAGTTTCACGACTAAAAAAGAGCTCCAAATAATTTATATGCATTCTAGGAAAATTGGCAGTTGCCACGCCCCTTATTGGAAAAACTCAAATTTTCTAATTTTGTATATGTACCTACTTATTACAAGACCAACTGTTTTTACAAATTGCATCATTCTGCAACAATCTGAAGTGATCCATATAATTAATATAAATTCTTAGCAAATGGTCGGATGCGACGCCCTCTGAATAAAAAATATCAAATTTTAAAATGTTGCCTTTGTTTGCACTTCAAGCCCTACCGCTCTACCAAAATTCAAATCAGAGGTGGTCCATATAATTGGTATCAATTCTGCAAAAATGGGTGAATGCCACGCCCTCAAAATGTAAAATTTCAAATTTTAAAATTTGTTATTTGTTTTCACTTTAAGTCTTACCGCTGTACAAAATTTCATTATTCCACGACAATCAGAAGTGCTCCAAATAATTTATACCAATTCTATGCAAATGAGCGGGTACCACGCCCCCTGAATGGAAAATCTTAAATTTGCATGCACCACAAGGCCTATCGTTAGGAAAATTTCATGATTCTCCAATATCGTGTAGTGCTCCATAATTTTGATAATCTGTCAATGCGTGAGTGTGTCAGTCAGTCAGTCAGTTACGATATATCTCGGCAAACACTAATGCTAAAGAATTGAATGGAATTGAATTGCTTAATCCTGGTGAGCTTAGCAAATGCTGCGAGCTTGAAGTTTTTGTTTTTATTGGTACTGAAGTTAGTGGGGGGGGGGGTCGAAAATCGCCAGAGTTTGATCCTGTAAAAAGGGTGTAGTTCCAGAACTTGGATGGGCACTACCGTGCTCTTTGATGGTAATAAATTAAATGACTTCTTCGTGAGCTGATAGGTGTTGATGTTAATTTTTTTTTAAATTGACTGGGTATTTCTTTAGCCTTTATCATCCCTATTGCGATTGTCAAATACTGATTGGTAGTTGATAAATATTGAAATTTTGCATTTTAAAGGGCAATTTATTCAAAATCCACTCAACAATTCAACGATTTTTGTCAATTTTCTTGTAACTATCGACGGCCTGCATCATTCTTAATGACCAAAACTTTTAGCTGTTGGTTTGTTTAATATCGATTTTCAGTATTTATCAACTGTCAATCAGTAATTGACAATCGCAATAGAGGTGTATATGTATATTTTGAAATTATAAAATATAATTAATTCTATAACCATTTGCTTTAAACAACCAAACTGACAATAATTTTGAGGTTGATCGTTATTTTGAGGGCTCTGTTTAAAGTTAAACCAAGTTTGTAAATAGGACTGACAGTGCTTTATGAATAACATGTTCCTTATCAGTAGACGATTTAACACGTATTGAATATTTTTTTTAAAATAGTTCACTGTCATTTAAATCATTTTATATGCACTGGAAATGCGGATCATTTTCTTCTTTTTATCGATGTTATCGACAGACACGCATATTAAACAAAATTGATAAGTCCCAATATAATTTTTCTACAGATGGTCACTTTCTTAGACAGACTCCATTAATAATATAAAGAAAAAAGATAACTGAAAAAACCTACAAGAAGCCACAAATGTGCATAAATGACTGTTATGTCTTCGTCAACCCTTTCAATGAACTCCTACATTATTATTATACATATATTTCACTTTCTTCTTGAAATTTGAGAAATGTATTTAAAGAGAGAAAACTTATGTTCACACACCGTTGATTAAGTTTAATTATAGTTAATCAACCCTAACCGTTGACATTTTGAATATTTAATCATAAAATGATTCATACGCATAACTTAGATAAGTGTTATTAAATTTTGCAAACTTTGTGGAATGTGTTTTAAATGATTGAATATGAATTTTGCTTTTGTTCTCATCATCAACCAAAATGAAATACTCTATTGAGTAGTACCTATCTATATTAGTCTAGGAAAGATAGAAAATTTAATAAGGGCAAGTGGGAAAAAAATAATTCATGAAATTTTATTGCTGGTATCGACGCAGAAATTTATCCTCAACAACATATCCAAAGTCCCCCAAAATCCCCGCATTGGCATTTTGTATAGACGCGTTTAAAGAGATGGGAAGAAGGGAGAGGCGGGAGCTTATCAAGCTGAACAATTTGTTATAATACAATCTTATCATATGACACATGTTTTTAGGGTGCTTTTCAACTCTGATTCTAAGTATTATGTATCATGCAGAAATTTAAAGCCTTTTTTATGGAATGATTGCTTTTTTTTTTAAGTTCAACACTTTAAATATTACCCAAAACCATTTTAAAATAATGGGATATTGATGAAATTTGGTGTAAATGTTTCATTTGTTGGTGTTAACCAAGAATCAGAAGTGTCCCCAAAAATATCTGTGGTTAAAAGGCACGACAAATTATTTTTGGACCTAACTTATTTAAAGACGAAAAAAGTTTTGGTATGTGGTACAAAATTTTTTCTCTCACAACAAATTTACGACAAATTCACAAAGATTGGCATCTTTTTTTTTAGAATTTTTTTTAGTGTGGGTAGTGGTAACTTGAAAAATAGGCGCGACAATTTTTTTTTAACGAAAAATTTACGAAAAATTCACGACAAATAATCTAATTATTAGATTCTTGAAATTTCGAAGTGGTAATGCTAACTTGACAGACATAGTCTTAGTTAAATTAATTAAAAATAATTGCGAACAAAAACTAAAAAAATACTTTTTGAAAAAACAAATAATGTTGAAAGATTTCAATATATTGAAAATAATTGTTACCCTGTTTAGTGCTATTTTCTACAAATCCAATTTGCTTTCTTAAACCTTCAATGCACCTTAAACCTACCTACTAATAAAACAAAAAAAAAATTGATTTGAATTATTTTAAATGATTTTTTCCAGGGTAAAAAATAAAAAAAAAAATGTTTCACAATTATAAAAAAAAAAACACATTAAAAGCCGTCTAAGACTTATCGCAACATTTGGAAGTCCTAGCTTCTGAACAAATCTGCATAATAGCAGAGAAACGTTGATTATTCAAATTTTGTTTGAGTTTTGTAAAAATAGAAAGACAACAAAAGCAAGGAGTTCCATTTTAGTTTTGAGAGAAAAGTAATGCATTGCAACTCTGTCCCACCTAGAGACACTACTTGTTGACTGAAGCTTGAGAGTTCCACTCCTAACTGCAGAGCTCCTTTAAAGAGTGTTAATTAAAAAAGTATTCTTAATTACTTGGATGAAACCCATTTCCCAAAAACGAGTTTAAATTACTCGACGCCATGTGGGTACCTACAACTATTTTTTACCGATTAGTTAAAAGGACAGCATTTGTCATAAAAACATTCAGGAATAAATTAAATATAGTAATAAATTACTTTTTTGGCACTGTATGAGTTCTTTTATAGATAAATAATAGAAACTGAATAACTTCTTATTCTCATACAAATATAGCTTTATTTAAAACTAACGTTTTCGAGAATATCTTCTCATCTTCAGGTTTTTAAGAAAATTGAAATATTTTTTTACATATCCATAAATCAAAAATTGTTATATAAATTTCATCACAATCTTGACAAATAACGGAATAAATTCCAGATTTATCGAGAGTGTCAGTCTTATCTTTTATTGTTCCAATTAGCGTTTTGACTTTATTCCCAGTGCTTTTCGGTGACAACCATAAATACATTAGATGATTCAAAGGTAAGTGAATACATGTGTCTTGTCAATTTATGTTTTTCAAAGAATTATGTCCAATTTGATAATAAAGTCTTTGAACAAATTGATGGTTTAGCAATGGGTAACACCTTAGCTGCCTTTGCGGCAAATTGTTTCATGGCTGAATTCGAAACCAAAGCTAAGCAGAACTGCCCTGACTTTCCATTATTATGGGTTAGATATGTTGATGATACTTATATCATTATTCATAAAGACAGACTCAATATTTTTCTCGATTTCTTAAATAGTGTTATGCCAGGAATAATAAGGTTTACTTTTGAAACAGACAGTTTGCCATTTTTAGACCTTATGATTAAAAGATTTGAGAATCATATTCAGTTTGATATTTATCGGAAACCAACAAACACTGAAAGATGCATTCCATCAAACTCTTATCACCCAAAGCAAACTAAATTTGCAGCATTTAATTCATATTGTTACCGTGCTATTAATGTTCCTCTCAGTAAAAACAATTTCATCAAAGAAGTGGCAACTACTCATAGAATAGCCACAATAAATGGCACAAATTGTTAATTCTTTGTTAAAAAAACCTTCAAGAAAAAAGAAAATAAAAGATTTAACAGCTTTAGTTCCATCTAAAGAAAAAGTTATCTCTTTTAGGGGGTGTACCTTTGTTCAAGGATTGACATATTCTTTGATTTGAGAGTGTTGAATAATTATTCAATCAAATTGTCACCGAATAGCACTGGAAATAAAGTCAAAACGCTAATTGGAACAATAAAAGATAAGACTGACACTCTCGATAAATATGGAATTTATTCCGTTATTTGTCAAGATTGTGATGAAGATTATATTGGCCAAACGAGAAGAACGGCAAAAATAAGATTGTCAGGACACTATAAACCAATCCATTCTAAGACAGTGCATGAGTCGACTGTCGACTCCAGCTGATCATATGATTGATAATAATCACAACCTGGCAGGTTTTAGATTATTAAAACAAATAAATAACCCAAAATTATTAAATGCATATGAAGAATTGTACATAAATCGCACAAATAATATGAACAAAAACAAATTGTTTGAACGATCTTCATTGCATGCATTTTTAGAACCATTAACAGCAAAAGACATATTTGAGACAAAATTCTAAACGCATTTATTCACTTACTTTCTTCAAATTTCATTATAACCAGTTCAAACCATAAGCTTTCATAATTATTAGATAATATTACTTTAACTCTTTAAATTGAAAATTATTTGTATATGTATATGTATAATTTTTTAAACACATCAATTTTTGATGTTTTCAATTTGCTTAAAAACCTGAAGATATTCTCGAAAACGTTATTTTTAAATAAAACTATATTTGTATGAGAATAAGAATAAGAAGTTATTCAGTTTCTATTATTTATCTATTCAGGAATAAATTGGGTGATCTGAGAATATTAAAAAAAAAAAAAACTCTGAGTTCTAATTCAATTTGACAAATTGCGAGCATACGGGACAATTGCCACCCTACTATATAAAAATCGATTTTGTTAGTTTTTTTTTCGGTAAAATATCTCTTTTATCATTTTCATTTCAATTTCCTGTATTCCAAAAAAATGTGGTTCTATGGAAAAACCACATTAAGCACATCTGTCAAAGAGTTTATATCTTTATACTGAAATTGAAACAAATGTTGAATATATGCTAACTACACAAAGCGCATACATATTTATAAAAGGAAATTCTTTGAGGGATTCCCAACACATTGCATAGTATCACTTTCATCTTTACTGAACTACCAAAACATTTCACTCGGTGGTAATGTAATGCAATATTGGGGTGACACACAAAAAAAAAAAAAAAAAAACAGAACAAGAAGTAAACACATTTATAAATGCACATTGATATTGTAAATCAAAATTATTGTATAAAATACATACTAATTCTACATCGCCCTCCCTTTCTGCTTCGAATAAAAGTTGTTGTTTAAGACGTCTTTAAAGTATTCCCATCCCTGAATTTATTTAGTTATGGCATGCCGCTGTTTCATTATAATTCAATATCTTTAGTATTTTTTATATTCTCATATTGTTTATGCTTAAACAAAACTTCTCACAATTCTTTCGTGCCTCTAACGTAAATTGTTTTGACAGAGTAGACTACCTAATAATATTCGACTTTGAAGTTATTTTGTGAAGCATAAAATAAATAATTTTTACCCTTGAAAGCACACAACAACTTTATATCAATAAATATCCTTTTAAGACTTAAGTGCTTTTAAACAAGGCAATGACATTCAATTTGTAATTTACACATACATACCTATTTATATTTTATCTCTATATGTATTTTTATTAAAATTGACTTTTGTCTGGATTTTATAATTAAGTATAAATAAAAATATTTGTAAATAGAAAACTTAATTTTAATGAAAACCTGGTGTATAATTCTCACATTAAATATATGTATTGTACAGACAACGAAGTTGTTTAGTTCATGCAATGCAGACAAAAAAAAAACAGAACAAATCACGAAATTAATCTTTTGGCCCGATTCCAAAACTTTTTGGGTTTGGTAAGATTTATAATGTACCTAGGTACCTAATGTATATGTTTGGTATAAGCTACGCTATATGGTTCTATTCATCTGCTCCTTCACCCTTTAGGCTGATGATGTCTCGTTTGAAATTAGGGCGGTTTTATTGCCTAAGTTTTACAAGGGGTTTCTCGTCTTCTATGTTCTATAGGTTAAGAGTTCGGGCAAAGTAAACATATAATTTTGTACCTTCCTATGTATTTTTTTTTATTGAGTGTATATTCTGTAAAATTAGTGGAATAAAATAATTAACATATTGTTTCGTGACTATTGAGCACTTGAATTTTCCCATGAGGTGTTGTTGTTGTTTGCAGTAATTTTACCATAAATCATTCAAGTTTGTTAGTTTGAAAGTAATAAATTCTGTGGAGAAAGTTCTTTTTTTATTGACTTTTGTTCACTCTACTTAAATGAGCTGAAACAGCCTCAAATTATAATGGGAAAGTTAATTCTAGGCATATGCATAAAAAGTACGCAATTTACTTACACAAATTAAAAGTACATTATGGTGACGCGATTTATTGTACCTACCTACGAACAAATTTGACTGCGGTAATGGAGTGTTATAAAAATCTATCATTCAAAAATAATAAACATTTATTAAAAAACTATAAAATAAAAATATGAAATATAATTATTTATTTAAATGTTATTTATTTAAATAACTCAAACTTTTTTTACACAATTTAATTTTTAAATATTATGCTACGCGTTTCGGAATTAAATTCCATCATCGGGCTTTAGGAACTCAGTTCATAAATAAATCAAATATGTTAACATTTATTATTTACCGTGCTTTTAATAAAACTTAAAACAAATTATTTTTGTCAACACATTTTTTTTTAATTTTTACTCCCAATATACCGAGTTTATTTGAATTTGTGTACAAATCGAAATTTAACTCAAGGTTTTGATGAAACCTTCTATTACAATCATAGGGAAGCCAAACAAAGTATACAATTTTAATAAAATACGAAAAATGATAGGTACTTAATAAAGTGTTTTTGTGAAAGAAATGATACCAATGTCAAAAGTAACCTTAAAATGCTCACAAAATTCAGAGAAAATCGATATCCGTATAGAAAATTAACTGCACGACTGATTCGCACAAATTTGCTCTTGAGCTAACAACTCTAAAGCAGCTTCAAATTAGCAACGTATGTTTTTTAATAAACATTTAGAATAGCTGGATACCAAAAATAAGTATGTCATATGATTTGTTTGATAAATATAATTTTATGAAAGTAAAAACAAATCGAAAATTCAGCGTTTTTCTTAAAATATAATATTGTTTATATAAAATTTTGGACATTTAAAAAAATAAAATTTGGTCTGCCATCTTTAAGTAAATATATTACATTTCAATTTTGCACCAATTAAAAAAATCACTAACTTGTTTTCAAGATATTAAATTGTCAAACAAAAAATTTTAATATTTTTTAAAAAAATTGTGTTTGAAAATTTTTATATTCAAAATTGTTTAAACTAATATAGGCCTCCCGTACAAAATTTGAAAATCAGTATAGTGGGACTGTTTACGCTTTTGTGTGTTGCAAAATTTTCTTGTAATTAAATTTTCTAAATATTACTTTTAATTTTGATTAAAATTTGCTTAATGTTTTTAATTATATAGTAATTTGAATCAAAATGATCAAGTCAAATAAATGTAATGTTTGAACCGAGCCATATATACATATAATGGATTTTTAATTTAAAAGGATAAAGGATGAGGATTGACGGGGATGGTAAGGATGGGGTAGGGGAGTGAAAGATGGCAAGTTAAGGGGTTACTTAAGCGAGATAGGTAACCAAGGCAGGGTGGGTAGAGACGATGTCTCGCAGCGTCATGTCAACTGGACGCATAGCCTGGCATGCTTTGTATGCGCGGTTCTGACAGGGGTCAAGAAAATTTGGTTGAAATCAATTATGTCTTTAACGAGAATTTTGAAAATCAAAAAATCGATTCTATGACAGGTACCGTAAACAACCGTTCTAATGATTTTTTTTTTCTACCAAAATATTTATTATTATAGTAATAACTCGGATTTCGTTATCAAAATAATTAGAGCCGTTGTCGTACATTGGTTGTATGGCAGGTACCGTTATTTTTGAAGCTAAACCAAAAGTCTATTTAACTGTAGAAAATCACCTAAAAACTTTAAGTCCGAGATTTGAAAAAAAATTTCTTCAGTGGTTTAGGGTGCATTTCGGTGTACAGAAAGACAGAATTAGGGATTGCATTCGTCCCCCTTTTGTGGGGACAGTCCCACTTTTTCATCTCATCAAGAAATTTGTCCACCAACGCAGAAAATGATAAAGGGGGACACAAAGTCCCCCTTTTTTACACATCCTCAATTTTTCAACTTTTCCATTCAAAAACTACTTTCTTTTTCATATTTACTTTTTTAATTGTTGTATACATGTCTTATGTTTAACACCTGGCGAAAAGACAGAAATAGTTTACTTGTCGAGTCAGTTGAAACAGAATTGATTGTTTAAGATAACTATAAATTGAGTTGCAATGATTTTTACAAATTTATATATGAAAATGGCAGTTTGTTGCAAAAAATAAAATCAGGCGATAAAGATCATTTATGAAGGATTTGAACTTATCGTTACCTTTATCTCACCGAATGTGTATACGAAAACATAAATACCTGAGCTAATGTTCCTTTTTTAAATCATTTATTTTTTTTCTTTATTTTTTGAATTAAGTAGGTACATATGTATGTATGTGGGAAGGGTGCGCCGACAAAAGACAGTTTTGTTCAGTAAATTTAAAAATTTAAAAGTTTTGTTTTAAATACTAAAATAAAATAAAAGTACAAATTTTAGTTTATTCAAAAATATCAAATTTAAGTTAAACTTCAAACAAGATTAGCAAATAATAAAAAAAGGTCTATGTGTCGCGATGATGTCGTAAACGTTGTGTGTTCGTAATGGTTCTTCTTTCTGGTAGGGTGTGATTTTGATGGTTTTTTGAATATATTATCAGAAGAAGATGGGATGATATGGTATTGGCACATCGTTATCCGGCGTACGGACTAGGGGAATTGACAGTAGGCACATCCTACATGTATGTAATGAACCATTGTTAAAAAGAATTAATATTATTATAAAAAATCAAGATGGCTTTGTATTTATTTCTAAAATTAAAAGTAGAGCATTTTGAAAATTTTGTCCCCCCTGAAACCCAGCTGTCCCGCTAAATAAAACTCAAAATCCCCCTTTTGTCATTTTCTGAAATGGTAACCCTAGACAGAATCGCGGGATCCACTTGGTTTATTGTACAATATCGCAACTAAAAATTATAGAATAAGTAAAAAAATGTTAAATGCGCTCGCGTAAATACAAAACAAAAAAAAAAATATAAAACGGTTGCAGAATAAAAAAACGTTATTAGTCGAAAGCTAGCGAATACGACAAAATTAACTTGTAAGATTTTCGACTTAAAACCCATGGTATCTTATGTCCCGCTGACTAGAAAACCGTTTAAAAAGTCTTCTTATTAAAAAAAAAATATTTTTGGTACCTACTTTTAATAGAACTATTTTGTCGGTCTTTGACTTTCTCGAAAACTGTTCGGTTATTTTTTTTTAGGTTCATTAGTATTGCTTATCATAATTTTTATTAATAACTTTAAATAAAATCTTTTTTTTTTTTTTGAAAACGACCTGTTTGTTGTTGCTGAAGCCAAAAATAACGGTATCTACTATACAAATTTTGAAAAACCCTTCAGAAAAATATTTCTTTTTCACGAAAACAGCTCCAAGAATTTCAATAAGAAATCGTGTTTTTTTTTTTGAAGTTCCTATTATAGGAAGAACTGATAAAAACTAAATTAGAATAAATAATTGTAGATCAATATTTTTAAACAAATTGTTGATTTTTAAAAAAATTTCAAAACTTTTATTTTTTTTTGAAAATTTCGACTTTTCAAAAACAATTTATTAATTTTTTTTGAAATTAAAGAAACAATCGGCATATTAATAATAATTATTCTAAATAAGCGTTCCATTTTGTTTCGCTAAAAATTAGTTTTTATAGTTTTTTACGTAAATTCATATTTGTTTAAGCAATCAAATGGCATCTGTTTTGCTTGGTTCAGCAAATACATACAATTTTTGAAATTGTACATTAGCTACTCAAACATATGTTTGACCCAGCCGTGTATTTTATGTCCCTTCACTATATGAAAATGTTTTAATATCTGAATATAAAATAACGACTTTAAAATATTGAAGATAGTTTAGCTGAAAAAAATTATAACATGCGAATAAAATGGCTTTTGTATGAAAACCATACAAATGCAGCACCTTCAAGTCTTCAAAGTATACCCAAACCCCCTTCAATTAAAATTGCCAATTTTTTGAATGAAACAATAATTATATCACCTTGAAAATAACGTGCGACTCACTCGTGCATTTCAATTTGGTTAAATGTAGGTATACATAACATGCCCTTAGAAATGAGACAATTCTCCTTAATTATGCAAAACATCTTGCATAAAAGATCTCAAACTGTGGCACATTCATAAAATAATAAGAAGAAATAGTACTAAAACGTGCACCAATCAAGTTATGACACCTCAGTTCCACCACCATTTCTGTTCTTATACAGGGTGTTCAGTAAATAATGAATAACCTTGGAATGCCTCATAGTAGACTTTATGACCGTCCTGAAAACTAACAAAAAAAGTCTATCCCAACCACAAAAGAAATATGTGCATTTTTTTGTTCAGTGCATTATTTCTTGCGCTACTTAACGTTTTTGAATACCACGACTACAAGTGAATGAATTCTACCTTTTTTTTCGTAGCAATATTTAGCATTGCTTGTGCCAAAACATAAGAAGACAAAAATTATAATAACTGTTGGAATTCTTAGAGAAAAAAATTATTGAATTTTGATTTTCGATGCAAAATGTGAAATAATTTTTGAAAAAGTTAAATCATCTCTTGTATAAAAAAAATGCATGAATACCAAAGTGGCCAACTATTTTAAAAATATGCGCGTTAAATGCGTATTTCAAAATGGTATAATTTATTATGGCATCTTGAACCAATAGGAAGTTTTTGGTAAAAATCAGCAGCAAGAGAGTCAATTTAGCAAAAACAAATGTTTTAAAAATTGGCAAATTAAACGTGAAAATAGTATCATGCGTCCAACATGGTAGGTTTTTGATTGATTGCCTGTTTTTATGATATTATCGTAGTGATTAATCCAAGCTTTTAACTTCTAAGGCCGATTGCAACATTACCAAAAATGTCAACAAAGTGCAAAAACGGCTACATTTGCTTTGAATTATACCTGGTCTAACTGTTATTTTTGTTATTTTCTTCCAACAAATACCCCCTTATTTATTAAGAAAAAATAGTTATTTCAGCTCCCGTGTTTAGGAAAACTTCACCATAGAATACGAATTTTGTGGACTCAAATTAAAGACAATTGCTTACTGCTCCATTTGAGTCCGGAACACTCTTATTCCATGGTGTAGTTTTGTAAAACACGGAAGCTTAAATAACTTTTCTTAGTCTTTTGAGTTTTGAGCCAACTTTCAATCACTTGATCACTTAGTTAGAAAACAAAAACAAAAGTAGATATTTTTTTTTAATTTAAAGCAAATGCTCAAATTGTTGCCACCCATTCTAATACAGGTTCTGCACCTCCGAATAAATGAAAATCTTATAATAATCTTGTTAATTTTTGCTCAGAATCTTGTAATGCAGCTGCCTCCCCATCATTTTTCATCTCCTCTACGGACCTGATGGGCTTGCTGTACACGATTTTCTTAATGCAGCCCCAATAAAAAAATCAAGTCTATCTAGGTCTGGTGAACGAGGTGGCCATAAAATTGGCCCAAGACCTCATGTCCATCTGCCTGTATCTCTGGCATATTTGTCATGCAGCGGCTTGCACAAGATTGCCTTCTCTGAGAAGCTGATCTGTTATTGATTCGATTTATTTAATGCACCTCTTAGATATAAGAAAATTAATTTAGTAATAACCTCTACCAAAATATTTGATGGTTTTTTAAAAGGCCAATTGAAGAGATATAATTCAAAACAAGCTCAAAAATGTAGCCGTTTTTTTGCACTTTGTTAAACATTTTTGGTAATGTTGCATTCGGCCCTAGAAGTAAAAAGTTTGGATTTATCATTAGGACAACATTATAAAGACAGGCAATCAATCAAATATCGACCATGTTCAACGCATAGTATTATTTTCACGTTTACTGTGCTAATTTTGAAAACTTTTGTTTTTGCTTAATTGGCTCTAGTATTGCAGATTTTGACAAATAACTTGCTATTGGTTCTAGATACCATAATAAACTATACCATTTTGAAATCCGCATTCGACACACATATTTTATAAATAGTTGGCCACTTAGGTAATCATGCTTTTTTTCATACCACAGATGATTTAACTTTTTCTAAAATTATTTTCTTTCAAATTTTGCATCGAAAATCAAAGTTCAATAATTTGTTTCTCTAAGAATTCAAAAAATGTTTTATAGTTTTTGTCTTCTTATGTTTTGGCGCAAACAATGTTAAATATTGATACAAAAAAAAAAACGGTAGAATTCATTCACTAGAAGTCGTGGTATTCAAAAACGTAAAGTAACGCAAAAAATAATGCACTGAACAAAAAAATGCACATACCTTTTCTTGTAGTTGGGATAGTCTTTTTTTGTATTAGTTTTCAGGACGGTCATAAAGTCTACTATGAGGCATTCCAAGGTTATCCATTATTTACTGGACACCCTGTATAAACACTACAACAGCCAAGGTGTTTCTTTTAAGAAGACATTCCATTTGACAGCCAAATAATGTTAATTGATACGTGAGATACTGGGATTAGGAAACAGCCGTCATTTTGTCGTATCAGCATCAGCATTACCAGATGGAAATTTGACAATATAAAAGATACAGTCCTGTGATGCGTAGGTAAGGTAGGTTCATTCAAAATAGAAATATGTAGGCAACATCAGTAAAAACAATCACTTAACAACCTCACAGAATTTTTGTTGTAGAATTTATTACAGAATTTTAAATGTCTCAAATATAAAAATTAAATGAACTTTAAACCATAATACAAAATAATAACCTACATACATATGTACGTATCAATTGATTATAGATTCGAAGTTATTGTTACTGTTAAATGAACCAAATGCGAAACAACGACTACGAAACATCGGTTCATTTTGGTTTTAAAGTCAAATCATTTGGATGATTGAAAAACAATTAATTTTATTTAAATTGAATGAAAAAAAAAATAAAATATTCAATAAAAAGCAATTAAGAATTATTGTGGGTCAGATAAATTTTATTGTTGATTGCTATTTGCATCTGATTTAAAAAATGAATTTATTAATGATAGACAAATTTTAATATTCTTTCAATCAAAATTCAATAAATATATTAGTGGGTATAGGTAATGGAATTTTAAAAATGATTTATGCAAGAGAAAAAGATACAAATTCTGACAAATTGTTAAAGTATTTGGAGATATAAGAGAAATTATAAAGTCGTCGAATTAAATTTTGGTTTTAACACACTCGACAACTCAGCTTCTTATAGATATTTAGTTTTTATCACCACATTATTATGAGGTCAAACTAGGTTAAAATCCATTTTTGTGTGAGAGTCCAACGAAGCTCAGTTAATAATAACCGACAAAAAAACACGATAGATTTATTATTAGCAATTTTCCGTTATTTCATGCGGTAGACACCTAAGTTTTGTATGTTTTAATTGATTGAGTTGCGATGTCAAACTTAAACACGGGTAGTGCTATAGCATTGTCTTTTTAGAAAAAAAAAAAAAATACAACAACAAAAAACTTAGAAGTATCTAAATCAAATGTCAAAAACTCAAACTCCATCAAACTCTCCACAATAAAAAATATACTTAGGTATTCTAAATTCTAAATAATGATTGTTTGACACATTTTTGCTCTCGAAACAATATCCTGATCTGATATAGGTACCTACCGGTGTTTGATATCCACAAGAGTGTGGAATTTTAATCAAAAATGGTGTGAATTTCAAACAAAACTACATAGAAACACCTTTAAATGCTCTCTACATTATTTATTTATTTAATTGCACCTAGAGCGAAATTCCATTGCGGTCATTTGGCCTTAATAAATAAACAAAATGCAAAACGAAAATGTCCAATCGAATTGTAGTTTAGAGTGCAATGAATTTTATTCGACCGGACTTAAGCTCCAAGTGCAGCCACCACAGCTATATAAAACAGCAATTTTAATAGTTTTTTTGTTTTATTATTTTTGTGTAGGTACTAGGTAGGTATACACCTATGTACCTTTTTGGGTATAGGTAGAAGATAGGAGTATGTATTGTATATGTATGTTGTCTATCGAAAAAAGTTCATGCTGGATGCGGCTTCGTTATTTTGAAGGGAAATAATTTATTTTGTCCTTGTTTTTCTGTGTGCGTTTGTGTTGTTATTTCTAGCAGGCCAGACATTTAGCCAAATAAATGTGAGTTTAAAAAAAAAACGAAACATTGAATTCCCTTATTTGTTATTTGTTTTTTTTTTTTTCTTGCAACTTGAGGAAGTAAAATACCTAATAGGTTTTATTGAATCCTTGGGATTTTAACAATCATAAATAATATAAGGTGGGTGTCTATAAAGCAACATAAAAAACATAATCCAAAGAACACATTATTTGTCATGTTTGGAACAAAACTTTTTCTTTAGATTTTTTTTTATTTAATAAATAATGGCACTTCTTTTTTTTACAGATGGTCCACAAATACAGGCGCCGAGATTTACAACGCAACCTTCATCTTCTGGCTCTATTGTGAGTGAAGGAAGAACGAAAATTCTGCAATGCCATGCATTAGGTAAGTCACGCTAAGTGCATATAATATTTTAGTTCAATTTAATTTTTCAATATACATAGCTAGGTTCCCTTTTATTAAAAGCGGTGCATCTGAACACGTCTAAGCAGTGACAATTTGTGAAAAAAAAAACAAAGCAAACAAAACTAAATCTGGGGAAATGTCAGAAACTCAGAAGTAAAAGTGACAACCTTTAATGTGGGAGCAACGAAGCAGTTTGTTTCGAAATGTTTTTTATAATTTTCTCCACTGTGGACTGGACCATTCCATGTAATGCTCCTATAACATTTATTGTTGTGCATAGGTATATCCTTTGAGTTCCATAAGGTAGTTTTACTTACCAACATCAGCCTAATGGATATTTCGCCCAAAAAAGTGTAATGTAACTAGTACTTGCAATTCTGGTGAAATCGGAAGCCCACGATTTGTAATTAGGTCTTGGATGTTTAGGTTTTCAAGCAAGAACCGAGCTGTTGTTTTGTCAAACCCATACCTGGAGTACAATTTTCCATCGTCCAACTCTTCAAAAAGATGTGCTTGGGATTTTAAACTTCGCACGTAACCAATTTGTGATTTTAACTTAGGGGTCAGTTATAGCTATCATTGAAAACCATCATTGAAAAACTTAGCTGTTGCTTTTGAGACCCTTCGAAAGTTTAATCATTCAATATTTTAATGCAGAAATATAGCTTACGACTTCAAAATTATTTCTCCTCCAAAAAAAATTCATTTTGACCCATATCTTCCCCAGAACGTAACTTTTAATTTGTTCAATGATCATGGGTAAGGAAGTTCATTATTGAAAATTTAAAAGTCATTTTATGAGAAAAGTTGTGCAAAATTGAATTTCGTTTTACCTAGAAATAATTATTAAGTCAATTAGCTTTACTTTGGCATCAAAATAATCATTTAGTTTTTCTTCGAAACCTTTCAAAATTGACAATTAATATTTTCATTGATGGCTTTCAATTATAGCTATAACTGGCCCCTTAAGTAAATTTATATTTTACCTTTTTGTTTTTCTTCATTTCAATTCAATAGAACGCATTTTTTTATTATTTTGTTTTGCTAGTCTATATATTTCAAGGACTTATTTGCCTCATCGTCAGGACCTATACAAATAAAATACATGCGTTTTAATACAAAATTAAATAAATACATACGAAATTTAAATATATACAAAATAACCAAAATTAATTTATAAGAAGTTATTTGATAACAATCTGTTTTAGTTTAACATTAGCTATAAATTATTTTTTAATATTAGACATTTGTTTTTGAAATAAAAATTAAAATATTGAACAAATTTTCTTATAGAGTTATTCAAGTATTTAAAGTTTACAAATTTGTTTGATTTTGAATTTGGTTATTCTGTAAATTAGCATTAACTATGAGATTGTAGTATGTATAAGTGTAGTCCCTTTTGTCTGTTTTGTAGTTACATGCTGTATAGATCCTGACGATGAGGCAAATAGGTCCTCGAAATATATAGATTAGCAAAATAAAATAATAAAAAAAATGCGTTTTATTGAATAGAAATGAAGAAAAACAAAAAGGTAAATTATAACTATAATTAATTCAGCAATACAAAAATCATAATATATTAAGTAAATTGTTAAGAGATAGTTAAATGTTAAAATCGTTTAAATTAGCAAAACCTTCTTTTCAACTAAGTATAACTTACTTAAATGGCTTTAACAATTTACTAAATCATTCAAAATTGTTCGCCTTAGCGTTTAATTGGGTAAAAAAATGCTACTTGAATTATTGTTTAATATTATTTTTGTGTTTGAATCCTAACATGTAGGAAATACGATTACGGGTTTTATTAAAGGCTTGTTATTTTCAAAATTAAGTATGGGTTGATATAAGGCAATCAAAAAGAGAGAATCCAATTTCAAATTATTTGGTTTGACTCTGCTATGAATTTTTTTTGAAAATTCAATATCTGGAAAATGGGTAAATGATTTTTTTCTAAATTTTGTGTTAAATTGTATTTTATTTAATACTAAAAGTTGGCATACATTTTTTTAAATGTCCCAAACATTTTATATAGGTATACATAAATATTTTTAAGAAAACTGCTCTAACGATTTTTAAAAATTTTGTGTCATAAATTCATTTTTATCAAGCAAATTGGAAAGCACATTTTCCTTAGCTCTTTCTTTTTAAAATAGTATTTTTAACTATTTAAATGTGTAAATAATTTATAAAAAAAATTACATAATAATTTATATTTAAACTTTTTTAAAACTTTATTTTTTTTTACAACATCATTATATTTTTGAACTAATTACATCACATATTCTCAATTTCTACGTTAAAGTTGTTAGCTACGAGAACAAGTTTGTGCGATTCATTCGTGCACTTTATTTTTTTCTCAACCCTTTTAAAGTTTTTGATTTTTTCACTCAAGAAAAAAGTCAGTTCAATAAATGTATGTAAACAAGAAAAATATATCCAATGTTTATAGATTCTCTTATTTAGACTTAAAAACCAATATAAATACTTCAAGCGTCCCAGGCTAGTTCAAAGTGGCCCATTCGGGATGGACCTTTGCGCACAAAGGCCTTCTTTTTATTTTAAATAAAATTAATTACTACCATCCATTAAATTAACATAAAAATGGGGTTAAAGTGAACTAAAATTCTATTTCCCAAATTGTGAATAACTTACAAGACAGTAATTCAATCACCCCAGCTTCAAGGAGACTCGTAACCAAAAAAGTGTTCAAAGCTAAGATGACCCCCCCATCAGCGTGTAACCTTAATAAATGAATAATAAATAAGAGACGAGTTATCATCTAGTTAGTTTGCAGTATGTAAATAATAAATATAGGGACACTATACTGGTGCCGTTACTGCGTTGATGGAATAGCAATCAATTGCGTATACTTTTTTTTTGTTGAGATCGACAAATTTGCATAGTTTTTAATCCTGCTAGATCCTTTTTATTACCAAAAGTATAGTATAGTATAAGTATAGAATGAATTTTTAAAATTTTGCTAGCTACCTCTAACATTCCACACCGTTCACAGAAACTTCATAAAGAAAATATTATCTCTTAATTAAATAATAACCCTCCTTTTACTAAATCAATACCATACATAAATCAATAACCAAATAATCCTCTTTTTTTTCATAATTGTAAATCTGATTATATCATCAGAATTTATTTATTTTGTAAATTTATTTCGAAACAACATAGAACCTCGACCTTACCTAGAAGTACCCCTCAAAACTCTAAATCAAATACCACAAATGTTGTTTCAATAGCAATTTTCATTTTAGTCTCATTAGTTTAGTTACAAATAATTCATTAGGTATGTATGTGGCATGCCATATTTTTTTATTTTTTTTTTTTGTTTTCAATCGATACCCAACTACAGCTATAAAACATTGTATACATAGATATAATACAGTGAATCAGCAGTTATGTTAATTTTTCAATTAAAACAAATTTAGTTGGGTCATCAGTGTAGTTCAATTTAATTATCTAAAAAAATATAATTTTTACTGTTTCTAATTAATTTATTCTAATTTAAGAACAGACAGATACAATTTGGTAATACAAATTAATGATCCAAGTATTTTAGATCATATTTTTTTTAATTCATTAATTTAAATAATGCCAAATAGGTATCAAAACTTCGAGCTCTTGAAAATTTGATTGCCTGTTGAGTTAGCATTACCACTTGAAAATGTTTTTCAGATCGAATAATTGTATAAAGTGTCCTGAATTTATCGTAAATTTGTTTTGTTAATGCTAACTTGACAGTGAAGCTAGCACAACAACTATTTTAATATAAACTCAAAAAAGGAAAAAATGTGCTAATAAATATCGTCTTTAAATAAATTGTGTCCTAAAATAATTTGTGGTCCTCTTTTTTCAAAAAAAAAAAAAAAAAAAAAAAAAAATGGGCACGACTGGATCGCACGAACTTGCTCTCGTAGCTAACAACTTAAAGTAGCTAGAAATTGATGATGTACAAGTACATAATGTATTGGTTCCAAAATATTATATCAGTAAAAAAAATAAATAAATAATTTTTATTATAAATTAATATAAATTTGTTATTTTAGTGTGTTAAAAACTTAGAGCTCAAAATAAAGTATGCCATCTGATTTGTTTGACAAATATGAATTTATGAAAACAAAATTGTTGGAGCCGTTTTCTTAAAAAATAGTTTTCTATATATAAATTTGTTTGCACATTTATAAAAATAAAATCTGTTATGCCAACATTTACCCCCGTATTTATAAAGAAAAAATAGTTATTTCAGCTCCCGTGCTTAGGAAAACTACACCGTGGAATAAAAATATACCGGCCTTTAGTTTGAGTCCAGAAGATTATTATTCCATGGTGTATAGTTTTCCTAAATACGATAGCTGAAATAACTATTTTTTCCTTATGCATACGGGGATAGTATTTAATAAAATACAATTTTACACAAAATCATCAGCCCGTTCTCAAGATATTGAATTTTCAAAAAAAAAAATCAATATTTTTTTAGAAATCCTAAAATTACTTTTTCGAAAATTTGTATATGCAAAATATTTTGAATTGTGAAGGAGCTCTTGCTAAAAAGTTTTAGTTGAAATCGGTGTAGCCGTTAACAAGAATCAAATCATTTTTAAGAAAAAAAAAAATGGAACGACAATTTAACGTGATTATATTAGTATACCAGATAAAACTATTTCAAACAATTTCATAATAATAATATCATAATAATAGTTTCAACAATATGCCTGTGAGACCTTAGGTCTTTTAAATGCAATACACGGCACTAGTTCGAAGAAATAGAAAGAAAAGAAAGATTTTTGTTGGCACAGTGGATTATTATTATCTCATGAAATTCCACGGGTGGCATCCAGTTTAAGCTGGGGAATATAGAAAACAAATCAACCTAGCCTAGTAATATGTATTTTTTCAACTTTTCTAGAAATTGTTAAAAATTCCATAAGAACGAAATCACGACAAAATTGATTTTTAAAATATTGAGTTAAAAAAAATGTAAAGTTAAATTTTTTTTTTATTTTGTTTTTTTTTTTTATCCAAAAATTAAAAGAAAAATCAACTGAATTGTGGTACTAAATATACCAAAAATAAAAAAAAAAATCGAAAACAATAATATTATCTAGCAAAAACTAACCTTTCCCTATGTTCCTGTTTTTTGATTGTTTATCAAAATCATTGGAGCCGTTTAAAAAAAAAAAAATAAGATTTTTCTTTTTGGATACAAAAAATTCTACCTAATGCAGGTAGGTACTGTTATTTTTGGTCATACAAAAATAAAAAAAGGGCTCTAAATTTTTTTCCCTAAAACATTTCAAAAGCTAACATTTCTGGTAAGAAAAAAAAAAGTTTAAAAAAGTTATTATTTTTTTTTTTTTTGTTGAAAATTTTGACTGTTTCATTCTTATTTTAATGGAATTTTTAATAGAAAAAAAATCCTTGCGATCTACAAGAAATTCCACATTCTGACAAAAAATATCGTTTCTGTGGTTACTTTTTATAACGGGGTAACGCAACAAATAAAAGCTACATTTCCTATCCAAAAATAAATAAATTAGAAAGAAAGGATTTTTTAAATGCGAATAACTCTTTAAAAGAGTAAATAGGAGTTAATGTGTATAAGCAAATACGCCGGTTTGTATTCTGTAAGCAGCGTTCACATTAAGCATCATAGGCGCCCGCAGGGGAGGGCAAGGGGGGCAATTGCCCCCCTGGCTCTGGCCGTACAATCATATTAGTTCTATTTTTATTATTAACTAGGAAATTTTCACAAAAACGACTGTTTATATTTACTGTTTTTATCAGAGTCCATAGTTTGCCCCCCTTGACTCTCAGCTAAGTCGTGTATAGCCGCTTTCATTTTACTCTTTGTTCTGTTCGGTAATGTGATTATTTTCTTGTCAGCTTTGTTTCCAGGCCCATGGTTTGCCTTGGGATTTTATCATTATCAGGGGTGGAATCAATTGTGTTGATTGTCGATTTGAAGATATCTGTCTTAATCACATCTGTAGGTTAGGTAGGGTTAGTTTGATGGGCTGCCGGTAGATCTTGTTCCCGTCACATTTAGATCAATGTTGATCCTTTGTGATACCCCGATGGATTGGACCATCCCTTTAAAATATGTAACCTATGAAATTCTATGGTGTATCGAGCCATTTGGAGGCGTTGATAAAGTTCATTAAATTTAAGATGTTCTTATCTGTTGACTCCGAGATTTCTGCTAAATCGTTGAAGAAATAGCTACCCAAGAATTGTTTCCTTATGTTGCAGAGTGCCGGACATTGACCTAGGTAGTGAAGGGTGTCCTCCACTTCTTCTTCGTCTCCGCATCCTCTGCATAGGTCTACAGTATTCAGTCCCATTTTGTTTTTATGATACCCTAAGAGATTATGTCCTGTGATAATTCCTATCAGAAGATGCAGGGATCTCTTTTTCAGGTTCATAATTTTCTCTGTTTTTCTCTTATTGTAGCTGGGCCACAGATTCTTTGTAGTGGTACAAGTTACAAGTGAGTTCCACCTTTCATTGGTAAGTTCCACCATCTTCTTACTAATCGTCTGTTTAACGGCACAGGGTTGAATTTTAACACTGGATTCTGTTAGGCTTGTATCTAATGATGAACCAGTCCTTGCCAGTTTATCTGCTTTTTCATTACCTTCAATTCCACAGTGTCCAGGGACCCAACAGAGTCTGATGTTGTGTTGTCTGGCAAGAACTTTAAGCTCTTCACGACAGCATGAAACTAGTTTGGATTTTATTTCTGTGGCAGAGATGGCCTTGATAGCTGCCTGGCTGTCAATGTAAAAAGTGATATCAGCCCGTGGTATCGCCATCATTAGTATTTGTTCTGCACCCTTAATCACTGCCAGAACCTCCGCTTGGAAGACACTGCTGTAATCGGGGAGTCTATAAGATTTGGCTAAATTGAGGGTTTCTAAGAAGAATCCCGCACCTACACCCGTATCCATCTTCGATCTATCGATGTATATTTCTACCACCGGTTCATCTGATTGTTGTAAACCAGCATACCATTCCTCTCTTGTGGGGATGGAGACAGAAAACGGTTTATTAAAATCTGTACGGGGTGTTGTGTAGTCTGTGCATACATACCCTTCCGTAATTTTATTGATGATTTGTGCGTGACCTACAGAGTTCCTTTCCCAGCTATTGGTTTGCCTTAGTCTAATGGCACTGTAGGCCGCGGTTTCTTGTACAAGTCACATATGTAGGCAAAGATAGAGAAAATAATCATCAAAACGACAATCAGCACATCAACACAAATACAAAAGCCTTCGAGTAGATGAGGCACTGCAAAAGCTAACAACGCAACGTGCCGTCCAACTTTATAACTCTTGCACAAATTCGACCTTTTTAGTTTGTTTATTTGTGATTTTACAGGGCGTTGACCAAAATTTGTCAACAGAAGAAGATCAGGTCAATGTTTTGAATAAATTGTTTCAATAAAATCCAGAGGACAATTGCTTTAATTCTCTTTGGGAGGTAATGGAAAAATGCTTGAGTGAATCATGCATAGTTTTAAGCTGTCCAAGAATACCTAATTCAAAAACAATTCCATCGATCGAATGTCCCCCCCAAAGTTATTATAGAAAAGCTAACAGAACGCTTTTCAGAAGAAAAAGAAAGCTGCATTTTCACTATTTCAGCTATCACCATAAAATATGCAAATTATGGATTCTCCAAAATTTGATATAATTATACAGAAAATAATGGAGAAATATGGCAGCTCTCTGGATAATTTCCTGGCGGAGTCCAAGATGTGGTACAGTTTTTACAAAATGCAGACTAATGGAAATGATTGTTCAACCATTTCTGATTTAGAGGAGTCTTATCCATCCATTTTTTCAGCTCTCTGTATAGGGATCTCAATTCCAGCAAATACTTGCACCGCTGAGCGATCGTTCAGCACCTTACGCAAAGTAAAAACTTGGCTAAGATCCACAGTGACCAACAAACGACTTGATTCATTGTACATGATGTACGTTCATCGAAATATTTTCAAAGAACAAACAAACTTTTACAACGAAATAATTGACCGTTTTTGAAAAGAGCCCAGCTGGTTGCAGTAACAAATGTTGAATAAAAATCATATATTTGCTTTTTTTAATAATTGTTTAACGAATTCAAAAATTTCATATTCATTTTTTATCCAACAAATATTGACGCTGCCTTAGACTTTGAAGGACACTAAACTGCATAGCCCATGCATGTTATAAATTTTGTGATGCACCCTTTGCTTTTAGTCTAGTTTGGACTAAAGGTATAATAACTACTAGTATCGCCAGTGGCCGAATATTCGGCCAGCAAAACAAACACCAAATTCATGGATACGTCATAGATTATCTTTTTACTTCTTTATATATAAGATCCATGACAGTTTTGAAAATTTTTAAAAGGAAAACTAATTAAAAAAAAAAACAAACAAAATTTACGGATACGTACATTTCTTTGGCATTCGTTAAACATTTGTTTTGAACCTTTGTATATGAAAACGTTTTTATTTACGACGGCTGGTGCCGCATGTGTTTGCAACATGTTTTATAATTTTGACAGCGTTGACATTAACTTTTAGAAAGTGTAAGTCTAGTTATATTGTAAGGGAGGGAGAGAGTTAGATCTCGACTTTCAAATTTGTTTCCTCAACAAAAAGTGTTGAGAGAAGTTGGTGGACTTCGACACTACGTTACTCCAGTAGTCGCCGCTTCTGATGAGATTACTATAGTTTTCATATACAAAGCTTGAACTTAAAAACAAAAAAAAATAATGTTGTTACTTATTTTTTAAATATTTTGTTCATTAACTACTACTTTATTTTCTTAGTTAAACCACATTTTGTTATGCTCAAATTATGAAAACATAAATTTCTAAATTGAAATTCGAAATTACGTACAACCTGGCGTATACGTTCTTTTTAAATTTGTTTATTAAATAAGTGCCCAACTGTATAGCTTTAAAAAAATACATTAAAACATGCTCCCGCTTAGTAAGTTCAAAATGGACGGACATAAATCACCTAATTGTTTGCCTTTTTAAAAGTACCTTCTATTGTATACAATATTTATCTCAGCAAACATTACCCTTAATTTAAGTTTTTGGCGAGTACCTTCAAACATACCAAAAATTCAAACAAACATTAAAAAAGTTGCGCGAGCAAAACAGAGGACACATTAAAGGAGTTAAAATCGGGAACCCCTTAACCAGGCCACCCTAGGTACTGATCCCAAAAAAATGTTGTAAAACTTTCAAAATGAATTATGAAAACAAAACATTTCAAACTTTTACCAATGTTGCTGAAAAAACTCTTAGCTTTACCGGTAAATTCTAGAATGTACTTATGTTGGAGTTTTACAAAACACTTTTAGCAAGTCTCGATTGAGTTTTAAATAGCCCTATTTATGCAAGCAAGTATGGTCCTTTTTAAATAAATGTTACTCTTTTAGAAGTGCTGATGTTTGCTTTCAGCATATCAAAGTTTAGCAAAAACCATAAATAGTAAAATTAGTTCGCGATGTTTTAACAATGATTTTGAATGTTTCCTTTTATGAAGTAGGGGGTAATCTTGCAATATAACGTATAGTGGCCCTTGGAAATACAGAAATAAAGACCGGCTTATATTAGGTTTTTTTCCCAAGGTATTTGGGCAGAAATTGTCAGTCTGTCGAATTTTGAAGAGTGGGGATGAAATTCTATCACAGAGGGAAAATCTGCCGAAAAAGTTTGGACCGGTTTCTTGGCAAACATTGCTGCAACACAATTTCACACAAATATTCTTTTAATTTATTTAACATTTTTCATTCCACCGTGAAGCAAATCAATCTGACTACTCTAACAACAGTCTTTTTTTTCATACAACGTACCTCAACTTAACATTTGACATACCAACAATTTCTGCCCAAACAAGTTTTTTGGGCAGAATGTCACTTTTTTTCCAAATACTGTCAAACATTATGTACGTTTGTCGTACATACAAAATATTTATTTTTTTTTGATTTTAAAGCTTTGTCTACTATACTTCAATACTTATGTACTTCTTATGGAAGTTAATTTTGGTCAAAAATATATAAAAATGTTACTTTCTAAGCTTAACGGTAAGATATGGATTCCAAATTTTCCACCAAAAATCCATATTAATATATAGATTAAGGTTTTTATTTAAATTTGGTCTTATTGAATAATATTTTCTTTATTATATTATCCGTAAATGGAAACATGGAAAAATAAACAAGTACCAAAAACCGGCTTTGTTAAATGTTTTATTATTTAAATGATCAAAATCATTTTAAATTTCGTTAAGTGCTTCCAAATGAGTAATGACGCTTTTTAACGTACGATAAAAAAGAGTGAAGTGAAAGTTGATAAATGAGCCCATTATTGAGTTAAAGCATAAAGCAACACCAACAAAAAATAAACCTTCATTTATATTGAAAGAAGTGATAATATACTAAAACGTTAATTTGTCAATGTTTCCTGCTTTATACTTCGTTCAAAGATTCCCTCTTCAAATGATCATTACTTTTATACTGTTTTATAATAATTCAGTACGTAGTAGGCAGACATAAATTCTTTTCTCCGTTTGCACCATAACAGATTCTGTAAAAAAAAAATAGGTAAGCTAGGTACCACACAATTGGCTGGTCCTTTCGAATGGCCAAGTCAAAAGGCTATAGGTCATGGAGTACATCTCCACCTTGCTTATAAAAGAATCCTTTTTCGTTACATTTATGAACGCTTCATATAAAAAAAAAACTGAAAAACCAAGTACCATTTTCATTCAAACATAAGGAGGTGAAGTCACAGCTAGTCAGACTCTATTCATCATAATGACGAGAAACACTCTCTTGTCTATAGAATATACTTCATTTCTGGGTAGGTATTAAGCATTTATTATACAAAAAGTTGCTTTACTGCAAACAAAATATTGAAGGTATGAATGAGTTTCAGTCTTTCATATTGCAAGAGCATAGCCTATTATAGCCACTTATTTACCCTAAGGCCAAACACAAAAACGAAAGCCTTTGAACTTATTCCAACAGCGAGAAGATATCACCTGAAAGGGAGTAGAGAGAGCGAGTGAGCTAGAGATCTTTTATCTTTTGGACTGAGGTGTGCCAATGCCAGACGGTATTTGTGAGGTAACCAGTTGTTGGCAGGAGCACTGCTGATGAAAAATAAAGACTACAAGCATGACCGCATGTCACCTCGGTAATATTCATTCCGGCTTTGCAGAATGCACACACAAGGTCCTTCCACCTTATTTAATGACCATATTAATAATAAATATGGACTTCCTGTTTCACTACCACCTATATTTTCTGGTATCATTATTTTGATTTTTTTTTTTCTCAGGTATTTTTTTTTTTAAAGGGACCTAATTTCCTGCATCCCTTAGCCCTA
Source organism: Melangyna quadrimaculata (assembly GCA_949320155.1). NCBI lineage: Eukaryota > Metazoa > Arthropoda > Insecta > Diptera > Syrphidae > Melangyna > Melangyna quadrimaculata. Next base: position 33,799,917 of record OX439484.1, on the reverse strand, counting down.
AGGTTTTTCTGAAGGTAAATGTTGTCTTACATTTTAAATGACTGGTCAGAGATATGGACTTCGTTTTAAGTTCATAATAATTTGTATAAAAATGAATCCGTAAAATTTGTATGCCTTTTGTGTTCTGTTGTGTAATCACTTAAAACTTGGAGAGAATTAAATGTTTGATACCTAAGTACGTTCATCAAAAATGTTTTTGCAATATATATTACCTAAAACTAAAATACTTACAAAGTAACCACCTGATGCTGACAAAGTTTTACGAAAATTGATAGATCCATCCTGAGGAATAGAAGAGGAAATAAACAAATAATGTGGGTATTTTGGCAAAAGAAAACTGTTAACAACATAATTATCGTTATTTGCATTTGAAGCAGAAAACCTTAGACTTTGTTATCTATATTATCAATATAAAATTCAATGTAACATAATAGCGCACTTTTAATGTGAAACGGTTGAAATGATTAAACCTCGTAATAGTAGCTTATGTATTGAGGTTTTAATATCAATGCGTTTAAGATTTTGTCAAAAAATAACATATCGGAAATGTAACGTTCAAACTTTTTGATAAAATGTAAGTGTTTATATTCCCGTAAATCTTCTATCCACACATTTAGAAACCATCCTGTAAAAGGGGGTTTAAAAAGTTTTGATCGAGATATTTTGAGAAGCGTTAGATTTTGTTTTAGTTTTAGTTTTAGTTTTAGTTTTAGTTTTAGTTTTAGTTTTAGTTTTAGTTTTAGTTTTAGTTTTAGTTTTAGTTTTAGTTTTAGTTTTAGTTTTAGTTTTAGTTTTAGTTTTAGTTTTAGTTTTAGTTTTAGTTTTAGTTTTAGTTTTAGTTTTAGTTTTAGTTTTAGTTTTAGTTTTAGTTTTAGTTTTAGTTTTAGTTTTAGTTTTAGTTTTAGTTTTAGTTTTAGTTTTAGTTTTAGTTTTAGTTTTAGTTTTAGTTTTAGTTTTAGTTTTAGTTTTAGTTTTAGTTTTAGTTTTAGTTTTAGTTTTAGTTTTAGTTTTAGTTTTAGTTTTAGTTTTAGTTTTAGTTTTAGTTTAAGTTTTAGTTTTAGTTTTAGTTTTAGTTTTAGTTTTAGTTCTAGTTTTAGTTTACACATAAAATATTGGACCCTTTGCGGTTGTCGATCGTCGATCGATAATCGCTAACGAGCGATCAACGATCGACAAATTGAGAAATCGGTATTGTAGTTGTGGATTGCGTTCTACAATTATTATCGAAAATCCGTTCGCTCGTTGTTGACCGGATTTCTGTGATCGACGGGATCTATTCAACAAGTTAGAAATTGTGTAGGGATCAAAATGTGAATGTTTTTATTCAAAATTGTTTTTTTTTTTATAACTAAAATATATTTAATTATTATTCATAATACAGTGCATAGGCGCGCGCAGGATTTTTTTTTTCAGGTGGGAGGGGGAGGGGTAGGGGGGCATGGGCATGGGCAGATAAAAAGTGAATATGCAATTTTTTTATTCAATGTTTTTTTTTATTAAAAGTTTTTTTTTACTTTTTTAGATATGTACATAATGTCTAGGTATAGGTCAGTTGTAAGGTAAGTGATTTTAATTTAGGACTAGAAAATGTGACATTTTATTTGTCTTTACGTTATATAATAATTAAAAGAAACCACATATGATTTTTTTCTAACATTTATTACTTGTTGAACAGCAACTGTAACCGCTGTTAAAATCCAAAAATTATTTTTTTCGAAAATTTGTATTTGCAAAATTGTTAAAATTGTAAATCACCTCTTACATAAAAGAAATCGTTTAACACCTTCTCTGTCCCCATACAAACTTATATAAAATCATCCATACGTCCATTATTTTTCAAAACATCAACCATACGTCCCATGAATTATATATGATACACAAAATTATTTCTGTTTTAGTCTCCTACGTCCATGTATCATATATGATTCATAAACATAAATCGGCTTCACTGTCCCCATACAAACTGATATAAAAACATCTCCACGTCCAATACTTTTTTTAAGAAAAAAGCATTATTGTTTAATAAGATGCAACATAGAATGGGTTGGTTGCTTGAATAATTGTTAACTGCTGTTAAAAGAGGGATTTAGTTTTGTGCTCACATATGATTCATGGACGTATGCTAGCTAATTTCATATCAATACGTCCAATGAATCATATATGATTCATTGTAAAGTATGATATCCTATATGCTTAAAACTTAAAAACGACTGCACCGAATTGAAAACTTGAAATTGAAAAAAAAAAAATCCGAACAAATCTCAACAGGTCATGGTATTCGGCGCAAATTTCTTTTTTCTCGAGAATGGATCGTTAGATTTTCACAATTATAGGTTTTATGGATTTGTATTGGCTCATGGAAGAACACCATGCACGAAAATCACAAAAACATATCCTAAAACAAAAGAATATTTCGCTATCGTTCACACCCAAAAATTTCTGTGGGCTCTCGGTCTATATGTATTATCCCAGCTCGAAAAATTCCAAAGCAAAGAATATTTATGTTATATAAACACTCAATGGAAATAATTTTGTATACTGTCAAGTCGTTCTTGGAATTTATTTTTTAAGTTATAAAAAAGGAAGATACATATAACGGGTTCTAATTAGTTATTGGAAAGTCTTACATACCAAACATACATACATATTTATAATATTGTGATGGATAGTGACAGTGAAGATTACAGTTTCGGAACTGATAGTGAATACGTACCATCTGAAATCGATTCAGAATCCAATAGTGAACTTGCAGAAAGTGAAAACGAAGAAAATGAATTTATAGAGGAAAATAATGAAGAATTAGGATCATTCCTTCCAAATTCAGCCCATTCTGGTAAGCTTATAAAAATAATTAAGAAAAAAACAGAGGATGATATATTACTTTATATTTTCATAATACATATTCAAACTCAGGCAACGATTCCATTTGGTATGATGAAATTCTTCCCATTGGCAGAGAACAATTCACTGGCATCTCAGGTGTACATCGAATTGAAGATATTAGCAACGAGGATGGTAAAGTAGACCTAATTAAAATTTTTGAACTTTTATTATCTGGGGATATTGTTACGGACATGATTCAACATACAAATGCTTATGCTCGTTACCTTAGCGTATCGCGGTCATCCATATTCAGCAGAATAAGACGGTGGAAAGATGTGGATATTGAGGAAATGAAAACATTTTTTGGGATCTTGATGCTAATGGGTATCGTTCAATTACCAACAATTGAACATTATTGGAAACTTGACCCATTATATTACCATCCTATTATGCATAGGATACAAATGTCATATAATAGGTTTACATTGATATTGCGTTGCTGGCATTTTATTCAGCCCTCATGCCAGAGAAGAACACACAAAACGTATAAAATTGATCCTTTGATACAAAAATTAATAGCGAACTTTCGTTCATTATATACTCCTTCCGAGATACTAGTTGTCGATGAATCTGTGGTAAAATTTAATGGTCGACTTCAAATTAAAACTTATAACCCTTCAAAATCAAATAAATATGGTGTGAGAATATATAAAATGTGCACAGTCGATAGCTATACGTGGTCCTACGAATTATATTCAGGAGCAACTTCGGCAATGGAAGGTCTGGACAAGCCAGGGTCTGTTCTAGTTAGATTATGTGAACCACTTTTAGGTGAGGGACGAATGATTATCGCTGACAGCTATTATAATAGTGTACCATTGGCAGTTTATTTAAAAAATAGAAACACCGATTTATGTGGAACAGTGAGAAAAAATCGCGTCGATCTTCCATTACGCATCACTAAGGCCAAATTGAAAAAATCAGAAACTATTGCTCGACAAAAGGATGGATATATAACTGTGATTAAATGGCGTGATAACCGAGATATGCTTATGCTATCTACTTGTCATGGAAATGAATCGACAGCAGCCAGGGTATGGTCTGGAGAAAAAATAAAACCAAATGTTGTTATTGATTACAATGATGCTAAAAAAGGAATTGATATTGCAGACCAGTTGGCTTCGTTTCATTCCCCTTTACGAAAAAGCATGACGTGGTATAAGAAAATTGCTATTGACCTGATATTTCGGGTTGCAGTGGTAAATGCAAGATGCATATACAACAAATTATCGGATGAACCCCCTCTCTCAATGTTGCAAGTGCAGGAAATGCTCTTAAGGGAGATGTTAGGTTCAGCTTCAACAAGTTTCTCAAGGATTACGCCATCTGCAGCCCTTATACGCCCATCCACACACTTTTTAACAGAAATACCACGTCAAAATGGTAAAGTCTTAAGGAAGCGATGCGTTATGTGCTATAAACAAAAGAAGAACAGTAATTCAGCCTTTATTTTGAAGCAAGTTTCGACTGAATGCAAACAATGCAGCAAAGCATTCTGCTTGAAATGCTTCAATCTGCAACACAATGTTGTAGAAACAAATTTCTAAAGACGTTTTTTTAATTTTAATTGTTGTTTAATTTTTATGTTCTGTTGCTTAATTGTTATGTTTTTAATTCTTGTATGTATTATGTTCATTATATGTACATATATCACCTTCATAAAATATTTAGTCCTACATATGTATGTTATGTATATATGTATACATTTACATATATTCCAAAAATAAAATTGTTCTTTTAATAAAAAAAAAGTAAAAATTTACTTGTGAAAAAGTTTTTTTTCTTAAACATTTTTCCATTTCTTTTTGCAGTTTTGAAAAGTACCGGGTTTCACCTACACGCTAATGTACAAGATAGGTTCCTGGACAATTTTTTTTTCATATAAAAAACATGTGTTTAAAAGTACATGTTTATGAATCAAATATGATACATGGACGTATGCGACCCAAAACAAAACAAAAATTTTGTATCAAATATGATACATGGGACGTATAGTCGATGTTTTTTTTTTCTCAGAAAAAATAATGAACGTATTGAGGTTTTAAAATCAGTTTGTATTGGGACAGTGAAGCCGAATTCCAAAATGTATCAAATATGATTCATGGACGTGGGAGAGACGAAAAAAATGAAATTGTATGAATCAAATATGATACATGGTACAGTGAAGGTGTTAAAATCGCCTGCAGCCGTTAACGAGAAATTTGAAAACCAAAAAATCGGTTCTATAAAAGGTACCATTAATAACCATTATACATTTTTTTTTTTCCAAAAATTAAGAAAAGTCCTATTAGTAGCTCGTAGTTTATTTTTCCAAAATTGTTAAAGTCGTTTTTGAAATAAATCAATTGTTGTATATTGGTTGTATTGCAGGTACCGCTATTTGTTTAGCTAAATAAATTTCAATTTCCCCTCTAGGGAATCCCCAAATAACCTTAAGTCTAAAGTTTGAAGGTCGAGGTACATAACAGACAGACGGACAGACAGAGAGAATTGCGATACCCACTAGTTACGCTTTCGTTCGATTTTTTGCACGAATCCTAAACTTTCTCTATACTTCGTACATACGTACATATACCGCAAGTAAAAAATTTAATTCAAGCACAAAAATAATGTAGTCATGTTTAAAAAAATGTTTTAGAAAATTGTTTTAATTTGTATTTATTTAAAATAAATTAGATGGATGCGTCATTCAAAACAAGGCAATTATATTTATAAGGACCACCCTAATGTGTATATAAATAATTTTTTTAAATATGCCTTACATTTTTTTTTAATTATTTGGAAGAAATAGGAGTTCTCAATTAAAACAAATCATGATATTCGACTTCAGTATAAGAATTTTAAACACCCTATTGGGCATTTTTCTCAAAACTCACCGATGATGATCTTTTAGCACGATCGAAAATTCAGTTGAATTGATTTTTTTCAGAAGATTAGTCAATCGGTTTTCAGAAGATTAGTCAAAATGATCTACTTTGGCATCGAACGTGATGTGAAAATATATTATTAAATTAAATTAATGGTTCAGGAAAAATAATAAATACAGATTAAATAATGGTAATATTTTCAGTTATGGAAATTGTTTTAAAAATGGTATAAAATTTCATCTCTTAAGGAATATTTTTAAATAAATACATTGCACAATATTTTTGCATTCATTTCTAATAAAATAATTATGGATATGATTGTTGGGTTGCAATTCAAACAAATATTATGGCATTTATAGACCTTGATTCTGATTGGGATGATTGTGCAATCGCAAATGCCCTTTTAGATATTATATGCATTTTAGTAGATATTATCGTCAAGAACAGTTTTTGTATTAAGTTGATGCAAAGGAGAATCAATTTCTTCTCTCACGGTGCTGTGTTTATTGATATCTTTGTCTGTGATGAATTCATTTTTTTTTTTATAAATTATTCAAAGTCAATATCTTTAAATATTATTTCTAAATACTGATACTGCAAATATGGTTTGTATTCCAACATATGATAAGTACCCTCCAGTTACAGTTTTATAGAAGAAGGCAAAGGCAAACGTCGGGGTATTATTAGCTTTCATTAATATAATATCAAATAAATCCCTACAAGAACTTTGATATCCTTGACAATAGTATGTACCTAACCTACCGTCGATTTTCGTTGCATAAAATTCTTTGAAATTATAAAATGAAACTCGATTATATAAATCGCTCGTCTATGTATACAACAATGGGACTTCCTTGTGCTATAACAATGATGAATAGACACAAAGCACTTTTGCACTCCATATTTTATTCATGTCTTCTGCCGTAACATCCGTAATTTGCTCTCCTATTTCGAAAAAGAAATCAATCGTTACGATTTATATAATAAAGGTACCTAGCATTCTTGAAATCATCAACTGATGCACACACGCAGTTGGTGGTGGAAGGAACTCTTTGAACTGGAATAAGATGTCAAAAGTCGTTAGCTTCGAGTGTTAAGTTCACTGAATTGTTATAGCTCTCTTTATACATAGACCTATCTATCTGCTTTTAAAAGGTAGGTATGTGGACATTTGTGTAGAACTTTGAAATCTTCTTAATACTGTGACGACGATGCAGCGTATAGGTAGTTCGAAGTTGAAATGTACGAAGTACGAGGAGTGAGCTCACTCGTAACCACTGGGCTTTCATGCTTTCTACACAAATAAACTTTTTCACTGGTCACGGTACAGCTACGGGTATAAAATTATCTTTATATGATCAAAAGATACTTTTTGCCTCTCGTCAGACATACTTAGATCCTTCTAAGTTGTCGAAAGGACAGAGTGCACTCTGATAATCTCCATAGGAATAAAATCAAATAAAATAACTTTTTGACATTAGCATGAATCCTATAGATACAAATAATATCTATCAGGATAACGATTTCTTTTTTTAAATCAAGAAATAAGTAGGTAAGCCAAAACTAGTCTGAGACGAGTCGAACATTTTGTTCGATAACGAAACAGAACTCTTTAAACAAAACATCCACAGGGATTGAAGTGTTGCGTTACCTTTTGTATCGATTTGGAATTATTTTAAATGAACCAGACAATTTAAGCAAAAAGTAATTTAATTATTTTTGTCTCTTATTAAAATTTGGGTATATGTATTTAAATCTCTAATTTATTCTTTTTAATAAATAGATATTACTATATGTACATATTACTGCCCAAACACACAAGTTAATAGTTAAAAGAAAAGCTGTCAACCAATTTTAATGAATTTTCTTTGTTCATTTTGCAGGATATCCACAGCCCATGTATCGTTGGTTAAAGGATGGCTTACCAGTTGGAGACTATTCGTCGAGTCAATACTACCGGATACACAATACCAGGCGAGAGGATGCAGGAAGCTATCAATGCATTGCCAAGAACGATGCTGGATCTATATTTAGTGAAAAAATTGATGTCGTTGTTGCATGTGAGTAAATACAAAATTGAATTGAAAGGCTTTAGAAATTCTTTATGATTGGAATTCTATTGTTGAATATACACACCTTTATTTATGAGATTAATATTGATATAAACCGACATTGTACATGTAGTACATGCATACAATATCAATAATCTAGATTTGATTCGATGTGGGGAAATAAATAGAGAGGGTATAGTTCATTTAGATTTCTTTGAGTCCCAACTGAACAAATGCTTGATTTATTTTTTTAATAACTTAAGAATTTTAATCAAAATCGAAGGATTATTAATTTGTGAGTTATTTTTTGAATAAAGGTTCATACTTGGTGCATAATAGTAGGTATGTAAACATTCGTTAGGCAGATTATCGTATAGATCTCGTCAAAAATGTCTTGGTCCAGAATTACATATTCCTTTCATTCATCAGATGATGTATTATGATAAACGCTGGAAACACACTATGACCGTAAGAAATTCACGAATTTAGAGTCAAATTTGTCTTAAATTCAAGTTAAAAACTCACTAACAAAAGTTTAATTAAACCCGGGGCTTAGACAAGCGAGTAGAACTAGTAGCGTTTATGTGTGTTAGTGTATCAGAACAGGAGAGAGCCAACTATTAGCCCAAATAGTATAATATTTTTGCCTGTGAGTAGCCTGCCAGTTATCCTACTAGTGTAGGGTATTTTTTTCATTTATTTGTTTTGTTTCCATAGTTTCCAAAATTTGTATATTTTTCTGTATGAAATATTTTTAAAAAATCATACTAGTTGACAAAGCGCGCAGAGAGCTACTAGTCACACATACAGCCATAAAGCTAACACTATGATACAAATGCTGCTAGTTCTACTCGCTTGTCTAAACCCTGGGTTAGGTACTAAGTGCCTTTGTTTGAAAGATCTATAAGCTGCCTATTCCGGTAGTCATTATTTGGATGTAAGAGAAGAAGTTTTCCTTTAAACAAAGGACAATGTGCAAATTGGGCCCAGCACCAATAAGAACAGCCTTCATATCGATTATATGTATATGTTTATGCATTCATTATCCGTTAACCGTTTGTCCTAATTAGCTGTGAGACAAAAGTTATTTAATTTTGAATAAAATGAGTTTTAGGGTCAGAATTCCTTTTTTCCATACTTGTTCTTTAATATTTTGTGTATTTTTCGCTCATTTAAGCAATTTTTTTGGAATCATGTTCTTTGAACCCATGACACACTACCTGCATTTTTTCATATTTTTAAAATTATGTTTAGGGGTCGCAAGCATCAACTTTATACAAGTTTTTGAAGTATTTAATTTGTAAAAAACACAAACATTGGTTTTTACATAATATTTTTAATGTAAAATCATCTCTGGAAAACAGCAAACCAACATCAATTTGTATCTCATTAATCGTTATAAAAGTAGGTATTATTTTCAAGGTTTTAAATTGCAATTCGTAAAAATTGGACAAAACAACCCACAAGCCACCCTTATAATATACTATAAGGGGTTGAATTTTATTTTAACGTAAAATATTAACAAAAAAAAAAAAAATATTTTTTTTTCTTTTTATGAAACTAACAGAAACTAACCGTTGTTTACCGATTTTAAGTGTCTGTGGTTTTTCAAAGAAGAATGTTAGACCTTTTTTTATTATATACATTTTTAATCAAGTACAAGTTTAATAGTTTATCTTAAATAACGATATTGAAAAAACGAAGATTTAGTGTAATTATGTTTTTGTTTTTGCCTACTCGTTCAAAAACGATGACCTGGCTTTGATTTGGACTATTTAGTGATTTTTGTGTAAAACAAGGACCTGGATTTGTATATAATAAAAAAGAGACTAACTTTCTCCTTTGGAAAACCGCAAAGAAACTTAAAATCGGTAAGAAACTGACTCAGTTAAAAATCTTTTAGTACCATAAAAAGTAAACAAAATATTATATTTTTTATTTATATTTTTTTTTTAAATCTATTTTGTGATCAACCCTTAATAGATGTAATACCAGTTTTTTCGTTACTAAATAAGGAATAAGCTTAAAATATTTCAACCCATTATAATAATATATAAGGGTGGTTTTGAGGGTCTTTTTGTGAGTTGTTTTGTCTTACTTTTACGAATTGCAAACGAACCTTAAAAACAATGTTGCCGTGACATTTGGCCATGTGTCATGTGGCCATATTTTGAAATATGGCCATGTGACACATTGTGAAAGCGTCAAATGTCCATATTTCAACATTTGGCCATTTGTCGCTTTTAAAAAGTGTCATATGACCATTATGGCCATATGTCACTTTCAAATTATTCTTTTGCCAGAAGTACGCGTGAATTTAAACAAAAAACTTGTAAACGTTTTCAAAAAGCTGTTTTGAAAAATTTTAGTTTAGTTTTTAAGATGTTCTCCTTAACATTTTAAAAATTACTTAACATAAAATTTAAAAAACAAAATGAAAATTTTTCAAAACAACTTTTTGAAAAATTCGCGCGAATTTTTTAAAAATTCTTGTATTCGTTTTCAAAAAGTTATTTTGAAAAATTTTATTTTTGTTTTTAAAGATAGTCTCCTTAACATTTAACAAAATTACTTAGCATAAAATTTAAAAAAACAAAATTAAAATTTTTTAATATTATATATACAAGTATTTTTAAAAAAATCGCGTGTGAAATATAAAATATTGAAATCCTTCTCTTTGAAACATTTATTTTTGTCAAAAAATGGTTATTTTGTGTAGGTAGGTACCTACCTCTAGGTGAAATCTTTTTTTTTTTTTTGTTTTTGATCTTCTCGTTTCGATTTTTTCATGGTTCAGCTTCTAAAAATTTAAAACATTAGTACAAGAGCTGGCAGCAAATTTTAGGAGTAGATGTATAACCTAAATCTGAGTATGAAGGTTTATAGGTGCATATTTTTTATATCGAAATCAAAAGTCAGGCAAGTTTTTTGTCCAGCCTTTGGCGGGGTGGAGGGTTGAAAATAGAGATTTTCTAAATTTCTTATCAGGGGTATCACTTCCATCAATTTAAAAAAAAAAAAAACCATTATGATGCTCTGTCATTTTCCCTAAGCTTTTTAAGCGAACTTTATCTATTAACGCAAGAAATCAACAAAACAAGGTCTCCAAAAAAGTAAATTAAGGTTGGTTTAAAAAGCTTATATCTTGAGTTCTGCTAGTCGGGTGTGTGAGCGGAACAGAGGACCCGAAAAGGGAGTTTAAATCATTAAACCCGCGAAGCCGGCCACCCAAAGCAGTCTTGTTAATGAAAACTATCTATAAAGTGATCCACTGAAGTGGGTCAAAAATCCACAATCAATGGGCCAGAAGTCCACAAGATTTTTGTATGGACTTTTGGCCCATCGGAGTGGATCAAAAGTTCACAATTGATTTATGAACTTTTGACCACAGAAGTGGGACAAAAGTCCATTATGGACTTTTTGCCTGTGGACTTTTGACCCTGCGCCATATTATATACCCTCTCCTTTAGGAGTTTTTTTTTTTCTTGTTTTAAAACCAACCTACACAGATTAGCTTTTTGAAGTGCATTTATAAATTACCCTGCATTTAAACATAATCTGTGCGTTTTTCCAGTTTAATCTGTATTATTTATACTTCTGTATTATTTATACTTCTAAAAAAGTAATTTTGATCAAAAAATACCTCGAACCTTTTTTTTAAGAATAATTTTCTATTTAAATATGTCAACCAATATCTTCCAGGGGGGTCATTCCGTAATTTTCAAAACGATAATCGTCAAAACGATGATCGTCGACGAGATCGTCCATAATTTGCTTCACGTAACTCTTCCACTAAAAACTGACTGTTTTATGTCAATGAAATGTTTTTGTTTTTGTGTTTTGTATAAAAGTGAAATAATTGCAACAAATTATAATATATTTGATCGAAATATTTATACAGATATAAATGAAAATACCTCAACATATACATGCATATATACATATGTAGGACAGTCACAGAATCTAAAATTGCGATTTTAACTCATTTTATGGGACAACATTGCAGAAGAAGAAGAAAATGTATTTGACTTGTCTCTCAACTGTCTTCGTATTAGTATTAAATGTATTTTGTTCCAATTTTCATTTTCAATATCCAAAATAAAAAAAAAATTGCTGCGCCAAACCATTTTAACTTCAATTTGTCAACAGATAACAGAAAAAAAGATGTCAAATTACAGTGGCTACTTAATCATTCAACTACAGTCACCTACAATCTTGAAAATTAATGCAAGACGATACCTATTTAGCTATCGTCCCAACGCTATCGTTTTGACGATAGCGTTTTGACGATTATCGACTTACGTGAAGCAAATAAAGGCAACGCTATCGCTTAAACGATATCGTCTGCCGATAATCGAGTTACGGAATGACCCCCCAAGTAACACGGCCAAAAAGATATCCATATTTAATGTTTTTCCCACTAATCTTCCATACAATTTGTATATAAAAAATAAAATTGCGTCTAAGCGTTGAAATTTTGAGCCCAATTTTTCACCGAAATTCAACAAAAAAAAATTTCAGTCACAAATAAGTAATCTCCAAGAAAAGTTCGTTAAAATTGACTCACCCTGGCCAACATATTATGTAAGTAAACCTATAGAAGTTTCAGTTTATAACAATCGTTTGTTAATGATGGATGATACTTCTAGTATTTATATCAACATATCTAGACATTCATTGTTTGAACGAATGTGTATTTCAAACTAGGTCGTTTAATTACGAGTAGGTGCATTTAATACTGTATTTCGTACCCAGCAGATTGCGTTTTAATTTTTCAAAGTTCTTCAACAAAATTACAGAAAATCTACACAATCTTTCAAAGAAAGTGTAAAATAACTGTGGCTTAAAACAACAATTAACTTAACAAAGCATGCATGACCTGAACACATAAAAAGAATGATCTTCGGATGCATTCTTCACTTAAAAATAATTAAATATGCAGTGCACATTCTTCCATAGAAATAATGCCAGTTCATTTTTCTTTAATTGACCTCATTTGCATATAACGCATATCTTTTGTTTCTTCTTCCAAGAAGGCTTTCTCATGACCCAAAAATAGAATTAAAAAAAAGCAAAAACAAAACATTGCAAAGTGCATCATGCTCTGATCAGGGCACAGCACATAACAACAATAATTGCCTCCAATTGAATCCGCACAAACCAAGTAAAATGCTATCGATCTTTTAATTTATTAAAATGATACTTGATGCTTCTTATTTTACTCTAGGGTCTAGTCCCACTCCCTGATGGGTTAAATTTAGTTTGTTAATTTGTTTCTTATTTTTTTTTTATATCTACTTTCAGACATGGGTATCTTTGAGGATCAGCAAGAGGGTCGTCTGGCAGTGCACTCTGGCCATCCGGCGGTTTTTGATCTGCCACCAATTGAATCAGTGCCACCACCGTCTGTAATGTGGCAAACCGAAGAAGGACCACTCAATTACGACATCAAATATGCCTTCACCAAGCCCAACCAGCTGATCATCCTCAGTTCGGATGAAACCGATCGCAAGGCATACCGAGCCCGCGCCATCAACACACAATTGGGCAAAGAGGAGAACAGTGCCTTCATTCATTTGAATGTCAGCGGCGATCCATACACAGAAGTTGCTCCCGAAATAATCGTCCATCCCGAGGATATGAAGCTAAAGCGAGGCGAACAAGTGGCTGAGTTGCAGTGCATAGCAAATGCGAGGCCATTGCACGAGATCGAAACACTGTGGCTGAAGGACGGCATCTTGATCGAGAACTCTGGAGTGCCGCACACGTTAAACGATCCATGGAATCGAACGTTAGCCCTGCTTTCGGCTAATCTGACGCATTCCGGTGAGTATACGTGTCAAGTGCGACTGCGATCTGGTGGATTTCCGACAGTGACGTCAACAGCCAAAGTTGACGTTCAAGAACCGCCGACATTTTTCACTCCGATGCGATCGGAGACGTATGGCGAGTATGGAGCTGTGGTGACACTGCCGTGCGACATTGTTGGTGACCCTTCGCCGGCCGTTATTTGGTACCGGAATGCCATTCCCATCGATGTTTCTGACGTCAGGTTGGTTTGAATTGAACAAACATTTAGTTTCTACAGAGATAACCTTACGCGTGGTAAATTTACAGATACACACTAAAAGAAGACAATTCGTTGGTAATCAAAAAGCTGACTATTGATGATTCGTCCATGTTCCAATGTCTGGCATCAAATGAAGCTGGCGAAAAGTCCTCATACACTTGGTTGCGGGTTAAAAGTGAGTTTTTTTTTTGTTATTCATTTCTTAAAGGTTAAGAGTAAAGATGTTGTGGAGGTCATATCGTTTATAAAATGCATACAAAGCTTAAAATTCATGTGTATTATAGAGCATATCCTGTATCCTGTACAAACGATAAGACCTCCAGAACTTGTCCTTTAATTTAAATAAACATTAATTGTCTTACTCCTGCTAACTGATCTTAAAAAAAAATCATTAAAAACAAAAAAAATATATATATACGTACTTAACTCATCCCATTTTATATATAGAAGCTCGTTCATCTAATAAGGATGCTCTTGTCGATGGTGATAATGCTATACATATCAATACTATAAAAAATGCTTATGCCGAAACTAACACAAAAAATAATAATAATGTGCTTATGAAGAATCTGACTACTACTAACTTTTTTAGAGAATTTTTAAAACGCGTTAAGCGCTTAGCTCAACCGCGTATAATTCGTGTAAGAGCATCGCATACTGGACAAGCTGGTAGACGCAAGGATTTCCGCTTTGGTACGGGTGATAATTATTAAGATAGTTGTTATTCCATTAACCATACCTGCACCTTTTGTTTTTTGAATGCATATTCATAATCCCCACGCATTTAATTTGGTTATATAGAAAAAATATTAACTCACACGGTTTTGGTTCTTGCACAATTATTTTTGTTTTAACATTAAATAAACATTTAACATTTATTATAATAAATAATGCACTTTGTATAATATTGTTTTGGGAAAACCTCGCGGTTGGTGATTAAGTAGCTTTAGAATTTTAATTTTATTAATGGAGGTGTTGGAATTCAGTTTTTTGTTGGGTTTTATATTTAAATATTTCACAATTCACATGTTTAATTTTTGAAAAAACGTGCATTACTTAATTATATTACCTATAGTAGGAAGCAATCGACTAACCCTTATTTTCATTGGATTTTGTATCTAATATTTATATCTTAAGAAAAGAAATTAGTTCAGTCAAATATGGTGAATTGAGGTTTGTGTTGAATCAAATTTCATTGAAGTTGTTTCTGCAGGTACAGGATATCGTCAGAAAAATTTGTTAACTGAAGTATTTTTATGCAAATTGTTAACTTTTATTTTCAACAACTTCAAAATGCTTTTCAATAAATGAAATTAAGGGTGTTGAACGACGATCTTCAAGTTAAAATAATAAATTAAATTTAAATTATGTCGTTCTCGAATGGAGGTTCGGATTTACTCGTTTTTGACTCCTATTACTCCAAAAGACTGTTCCGAGTAATGTTTTCGGAGTGGTTTTTTGATCCGAAAATAGACTTATAAGGAAGTAGATCGATGTCCCTCAACTTAGCAGAACAAAGTCAGCAGAACTTAAAAAAATGTATGGCCTTACAAAATACTTATAAAGTTCTAATTAAGTACCCAAAAATTAAATTTAATGCTCCAGTACTTTTGGAAATAATGAATGTTCTGCTAACCTGATTTCAAGTTAGCAGACCAATTCTTTAATCGTTCAGGTAGAAAAATGGGGTGAATACTATGTAACGAGCTACTTAAATGCTCTACAAATCCAAAAAAAAAAATTGAAAAAAATAGTTTTTTCTACAAAAAAAATAAAATATTTTAATAATTTTGAAAAAAAATATTAAATTTTTTATTTCAACTTTTTTTCATCCGATTTTTTTTGATTAATTTTGTACTCGTATAGTAAAATTTAATGCTCCCCCTGTCTCAAGTATTTTCCACGATCTGATGTGAAAAAAAAAAATTATTTCATTTCCCATACATTACCCTCTCTGCTAATTTAAAATCGAGTTTTCCCGGAAAATTCAACTTTTTTTCATACGAATTTTTGTGGTTAATTTTGAACTTGTAAATTTTAATGCTCCCCCTTTCCCAAGGATTTTCCGCGATCAGGTGTAAAAAAAAAATGATTTCATTTCTCATACATTGCCTGCCCTGCTAACTTAAAATCGAGTTTTCCCGGAAAATTCAACTTTTTTTCATACGAATTTTTGTGGTTAATTTTGTATTCATTTTGTAAAATTTAATGCTCCCCCTTTCCCAAACATTTTCCGCGATCTGATGTGAATTTCATTTCCGATACATTATTAATAGTTTTTCTATGCTAGGTAGGTATCTGATAGGTTATTTGACAAAATTAAATTACCTTCGTACCTACCTACCATCCTAAACTTAAAATCTACAAAAAAATAAAACGAAAAATCGCCATGCATATAGCATGGTTACATTTTGCTTAAATAAATGTCTAAACTTGAATATTTTTAAATAATTTTTATATGGTTCAATATAGCTTTTAACGGCCTTTAGTCCATAAAAATTGGCGTTTAGTCCCGGCGTTCTCACTTGGACTCTTCAGTTCACAGTGAGGGCCTTATCAAGACGCAATTTTTATTAAGTTCAGTCCAGCTTACATCAATTTTACTGCGAAAATCAATTGTGAACTATATCCCAATTAGAATTTCTGATCAAGAATTGTTGGAAATTTTGTTACCCGTGGCCTGGCATTGTTTACTGATGTATTTCAGTAGTATATAGAATTTGTATTATAACACACACTCATATGTAATTTTTATATGGTTAATGTAAGTATACATAAGCTCTCCAATAGCAAACAAAAAAAATATATTAGTCACACAGTAAAGGAAATACAACAACAAATTTAAAGAACTATTAAAAGCAATTGCGACAAAACTTAAGCACATAATTAAATTCAGTGGTTTTCCAATATTTTGTTATGAAGCCACTATTTTTGATAACTGATGCTTGACAACTACCAGGCATTGACTCAATCAAATTCCTTATGATTTCCTGGGGGGATACTTCCAAGCAATGTTTGTGATACCAACAAGAAAATCCTTATTTTTGCAAATATCACGCTGAATCTGGCGATCTTCAATCTCCAATAGGTTTTTTTATAGGGTTGAGGTCAGGTGACTTTGCCAACCACTTCAAAACATTGATTTTATTTTCCAAAAACCAGTTTTGCACTGATTTAGCAGTATGTTTTGGATCGATGTCATATTGGAATGCCCATAGGAAAGGCATTTCTACTTCTGCATGTGGCAGTATGATTTTTTGAAGGATGTCATCATACACAAAACGATCCATTACACCATCTATTTTATGAGTTGGACCGATTCTTTGACTAGAAAAACATTCCCCGGCCAAAACATTTCCTCCTCCGTGGTTTATTTTTTGCCACCCTGGCATTTTTATTTCCCCGCGGCATTTTAATTGTCACCGTGGCATTTTTTTTGCCACCCTGGCACTTTTATTGCCCCGCGGAATTTTAATTGCTACCCCCTCTATTTTAATTGCCCCGCAATTTTCTTATTTCCACCCTGGCATTTTAATTGCCCCGTGGCATTTTAATTGCCCCGTGGCATATTTTTTAATTGCCAACCTGGCATTTTTTTTGCCACACTGGCAGTTTTTTTGCCCCGCGGCATTTTAATTGCCACCCCGGCATTTTAATTGCCACCCCGGCATTTTAATTGCCCCGCGGTATTTATTTTGGCCACCCTGGCATGTTAATTTCCTCGGGGCATTTTTATTGCCCCGCGGCATTTTAATTGCCACTCTGGCATTTTTATTGCCCCGCGGCATTTTAATTGCCACCCTGGAATTTTTTTTGCCCCGCGGCAATTTAATTGCCACCCCGGCATTTTAATTGCCACCCTGGCATTTTAATTGCCACCCTGGCATTTTAATTGCCCCGCCACCGTCATTTTTTTTTTGCCACCCTGGCATTTTAATTGCCCCTGGCATTTTAACTGCCCCGCCACCCTGGCATTTTTTTGCCACCCTGGCATTTTTTTTGCCCCGTGGCATCTTAATTGCCCCGGGCATTTAAATTGCCCCGCCGCATTTTAATTGCTACCCTGGCATTTTAATTGACGCGCGGTATTTTAATTGCCACCCTGGCATTTTAATTGCCCCGCGGCATTTTTTTTTGTCACCCTGTCAGTTTTTTTGCTCCGGGTTATTTTAATTGCCCCGCGGCATTTTAATTGTCACCCTGACATTTGAATTGCCACCCTGGCATTTATTTTGCCCGGTGGCATCTTAATTGCCCCACGGCATTTTGTTTGCCACCCTGGCAGTTTTGTTTGCTCCGCGGCATTTAATTGCACCGCGGCATTTTTAATTGCCACCCTGGCATTTTTTTTGCCCCGCGGCATTTTAATTGCCACCTTGGCATTTTTATTGCCCCGCGGTGTTTTTATTGCTACCCTGGCATTTTAATTGCCCCGCGGCATCTTAATTGTCCCACGGCATTTTAATTGCCACCCCGGCATTTTAATTGCCCCGCAGCATTTTAATTGCCACACTGGCATTTGTTTTGCCCCGCAGCATTTATATATCCACAGGTTTTTTTTTTTTTAATTTTTTATAGAAGTAAAAATAACGGAATCTACCTGACATCCATATTTACATTTTTTGTATCCTTAAATGAAAATCTTATTTTTCAAAACTAGTTCTAAAGATTTTAACCCTTAACTGAAGTTGAAAAAATTATATACGCTTCTAATGTCGTGGGTCCAATGGACCCAGCAATTTTTAAAAAATATTTTATAATAAGTATTTGTTTTTTTATATTTTTTTTTTTTATTAAACAATAAACTTTAACAATTATATATATAGTTTTAAAATAAATGGATGGAAGGAACTTCAGTTTTTATTTAAAATTTGTACTTTTTTGAGTTTAAAAAAAAGTCTTAACCTTAAAACATGGAATTAAAAAAAAAAAATTAAAAATCAAACAAAACATTTTTCTTCAATAAAACAACCTACTCTTAAAAACTACTAAAACAAAAACTTAAAATATACTTCTTAAAAAATGTTGACATTGGTCGAAGGGAGGCCATTTAAATGCATGGAAAATATACTTGTTTTGAGCAAGTCAAGCAAATGGGCATCTTGCACTTGGCACAAAGGTCAACAGTTTTATATTTTTTATCAGGCGGACAAAAAGAGCATATTTTCCTCTTATTTCTCTCCAGCTTTAGAGATTCATCACTTTCTGGAGCTACTGGTTGAGCTTCAGAACCGTACCAATTTCCATCCTCGTTGCATAGGAAGTTTTTGGGTGTAATACCTCTCTTTCATTTGGGGCTCACACAAAATCTTGGCAAGCCCTTTCAAAATCACCATCCTCGTCATCTTTGAGGTTTTTTGATGACTCCGCTGGATAATATAAGCATTGCAGAAGTATTCTCTTCAATCTCTGCATCTGCAGCTTCATCATGTTCATACTCTTCGTCTCCAGACAATTCCGAATTTGAGTGATGATCACTTGTCAACACATATTCTTCTCCACTGTCAGAGAAATCATTTTCTGAATAATTGTTCGAGGCAATTTCGTCCTCATCAACGTTCAGCCAATGCTTCAACATATTTTCTTCAAAAATATATCAAATATCTGAATAAACAAAAAAGTTACGTATTAACTGTCGTGGATACAGGGGACCCATGCGTATCCTAATACTGACCTAAGGAGCAGTGAGAGGAAAGCGTCCGTCTCACTCCACACTCGTCGGCTAACTGAAGAAAGGTACCTAGAAGCGGAAAGAGCTACGGCGACCGCAGCGTTTTTTACAGGAAATTAATGTTTGGTCGTGAGTCCACTGGACCCTCGACATCAGGTTATAAATAAATAAATCGAGTGGCACAACGGCTCATGAAGAACCAGGGCCTTGTGACAACTCGCAACCATTCCTGTGTGCGCCTTTCGACAGGAATGGAAGGGACCTACAATTTTATGCCGAATCCGAACGGTTAGACGAGAAGCACTTATTCGTGACAAGTGATACTCTTGGAGGATTTTTCAATTCCTCGCAAGAGGCAGTAGCCCTGGACGAGGCTGGGAAGCGATCCCAGACCTCCAGCGTGACAGTCGAACGCACTAACCATTACGCTACGGGCTACTACGACATCAGGTAAGGGTTAATATGAAAAAGCAGTCAACTACCACAGGAACATCGATCACTAACACTGTCATCACACATTCAAACAAACACAACCGCTAGACACAATCTGTTAATCACTCGTATCTCTGTCTCATGTCAAGTTGGGTCAAAAAAAGTAAAAAGTAAAAAGTAAGAATCGAAAAAAGTAAAAAGTCAAACAAAGATTTTTCTTAAAATGAAACTCCAATTTATTACTGTAATGTTTTACTTCAGATAACGCAATTACATGAAAATGGTGTTGTTGTTTAAAGATATTGAACTTACGGTAAGGATGACTGTCAAAAATTTACAAATTGGATTGATTTGAAACATTTTATATTCAACACACCATTTAGTGGGTACTCGAACAATGTTTCCAAATCGTTGAAATTGATTTTCAAAAATCGGTGTCTATGCCAAACAGTAACCGAAATTATTGTTGATTTGTTGAGAGCGTCCATTTCACATCCTAAAGGGGTCCTAACATTTTACACCGCTCTGTTGCGATTTTACCTCACACAATAGACTTTTTCTTGTTTGGGGGTTATTGAAATCTCTGGCCAACTGAAGAACTGGAGTCCAACATTATTGCTTGAATTGAAGTTTTCGATAGAGTGACCCAAAAAAATTTATCGCATGAGCTACACAAGACCCTATATCGTTTTCAAAGTATAAATGCCATATATATTTTGTGATCTAAATAAATGATTTGAAAGGTCATTATTTGCGCAAATTGTATGCGTTTTATAAAAAAACAGGTTGTTAACTTAATGTTCAATTTCAAAAACTGATAGATTCAATTTCTTGCCTTTTTGTCTGAAAAGAATTAAGGTCCCAAATTTCTTCTAAATTGTTTTTTTATTTATATTTTTAGCTTTTTACACTGCTTTAATAGTGTTATTTTGATGATCCTGTTTCTGACTTCATGTAAACGAACGATATTGATTATACGACATCAACTCGTAAGTTTACGAGTAGTTCCGCCTAGTCGCATGAATAGTTCTCGACTGTTTCCGGTTTACTTCGGGGAAAAGTGTTACACTTGCTTCCGCACTCTATTTTTTTTTTATTATAAGTATTTCTCTTCTATTCCTTTGACTAAATATAAACTGATAAACTTACTTCATTAATCACGCAATAAAATAGAATTAATTTCAATTTGTTCCCTAAATCAACCCTTTCGGACAATATATTTATATAGTAGCGTTAGTTATAATATCCAATCAAATCAAACCAACTTAACCATAATTTGTATAAAACTCAGTCCATCGATTAAATTTTGCAAATTTACTGACACCCCTTTAACCAACGAACGGACAAAAACAAGAATAACAACAACACGTCTCGACTCCTCAGCACCTCAGCACAACAATATTGTGTTGCCACAAATAAATGCGTGCAGTTTCAGCAACTGCCTCATAATTACCCCCAAGGAATACTGTGCAGGGCAGTAAATTACCTGGTCATGCTATTTCATGTAATTGAGGTCAATGAAGTTAAATCACCATTGCCTGAAACCCAAGGCCGTAGACAACAACAAAAAACTAATTCAGCGGAGGGGCGATAGGATATTTTTTTTTATAATCGACGCACACACAAGGGGTTGTTGCTACCCTTTACATGTAAAACACAGTGCGAGCGTTAGGAAAATAGAATATGGTTTAAAAGGAGATGCCGATGCACATTAGTTTTGAATTTCTGAATATCATAATGGGCGTGTTTTTCAGTGCTATCTATATTAGCTTAAAAAAAATGTCCATGTAAAATACAACGGCAAATATGCTTAGTTCGCGGCGATAAACATCTCTGCTTAAGAATTAAGCTAAAATAAAAACAGTGTTCCATATACTACTTTCTGCGTTTATCCGATGAATTCTCAACTAATGTCAAAAATTCATCCAAAAATTCATTAGTTTGGCAGATGCATCTTGAAGCACGAGTCGAATGATCGAGAAAGAGATGACAGAAAAAAAGGTAAAATCCAAATATTTTTTTATTTGTTAAAATATAATTTATTAATTTAAAATAAATGTTACTTTCTATCAACAAGATCTGGTCCAGGGAGGAGACGTTTCTTTTAATTTATCAAAATTTTAACTAAATTTATTTTAATTTTTTTTTTGTTTACAATCAGAGTTGACATCCAAAATGTCAGAAAATGTCATTGTTATATCAGTGCTGCCAAATTCTTCTCTGAAGCAATGATGAGCGTTTTTTTGTGCCATTATTTCTTAAGCTACCATAGAGGGCACAAAAAACACGCCTAATGAGAGGGAAAAATAGAGTAAGGTATAACATTCGTGTTGTGCGGCTAAAAATAAAGAATCCCTTTACTTGACAGTACGCCCGAAATTGAACTCAAGGGTAAACTGATGGCCATTCCTAGAAGCGCGAGCATTGCGGTTAAATTGTTTAATGGGAGGAATGCAACTAGCTAATTCACTAGACTGTTTGTAAAAGTAGCGATAAAATAGGGAAAGACATGAAACATTTCGACGGTGCTCTAGAGATGTAAATGTTCCCGTTATGGTTTTATCAAAAAATCATTAGGAAATCAAAAGTTAAAGTTTTAATAGTCAAAATTATGTTGTTAAAAGGATAGATGATAATTTATCAGCAGTACATATTTATGACTGTATTATTTGTAATATGAATCGTTAATCTTTGGTGATTTCTTTATTAAAATGTTCAAACATCAAAACAAGTTAGTGTCATTTTTTTTTTATTCAAATTTGAACTGTACCAATTTTTAAAGGTCTTACACGCTAACATCTACGAAAGTGCTTCCAAATTATGTTAATTTAAATGTAATTTTTTGTATTATTATAATAAAACAACCCCTCACCCCTTCTGTACATAACGGCCATGGCTGAAACGACTCATGCAGTTGATATTGGCCCTGCCACTTGACACAGGACGAAATGAAACAATTTTTGCCAAAATATATTATAGTTCTCTGGAACGGAATCAACAAAAGGTACGTATATGAGAAGCAAATGAATCAGATTGTGAAAGGCGGCAAGAGTGCCAGTGCATGATGCATACATATTATATGTTTTCCATTTCGACCGCATTATACGTCAAGTAAATTGGATTTTTCGCAGGACTAAAAAAAAAATATTATTTTACCATTGCAACTCTGGATGATTGAGTGTGAAGATTAAAAGGCTTCATTGCTTCAATGATGTGCACATTCCGTGTGAATACGTATTTTGAATCGCATTACCATCTGCATCTACCAATTTCGTTGGCCAATTTGGCTCACTATGCATATTACCGGGAAATTTGTTAAAATGCGACTTCATTGCTTACGATTGATATTTGTGGCCAAATTTTGTTTGATGATGACTGAAAAAATGCCAACATGAAGAGGTGGCATTTTGAAACAGTCATTTTGCATTGTTAAAACGGGAGAAAATTCCGTTATAGCAAATATTTTGCGAGTTTCGATAGAAATTTATATTATTTGAGGTGAAAGGTATGTGGCTGTTTTGGTTTGCATATGAAATTATTTGTTTTTGAATATTTTAAGAAGAAAAACATGCCTAGTTTTGCTTGACTATACGATTCATCTGTCATAATTTCTTCTCATCATTTATGTAAATGATCATGAATAATTCCGCATTCTCGTCATAAAGATAGGTGGTTACATCAGAATAATACAATTGACGCGTCTATTTTGTATAGGAAGTTTTAACTGGTATACGACATGTGTTTATTCTTATTACCACTTTTAGGGGGTTCGGTAGTGCAAGGAACACGAACATTTCTTAAATAAGCCCCATCCTAATGTATTTCTGTTTTATGTAAAGACAAGCACACAATACTCACCCTTAAAGCTGAAAAAGTAAGTAATTCTGATTTAATATTCAATTAAAATTCCGAATGCACACTCATAGTAATTATATTGTAATTTTTTGTTTTGCAAAGGTAAGGTGAATTAATCAGAAATTCAACAACCGCAGAGATTATGCGGTAGTATGAGCTTAATGGTACAAGTTAAACTTGTATTCGAAATAATTGATTTACAGATTGATGTTTTATTCAAATAAGAATAACTCATCCGTTGATACTTAATTTATACATAAATTCACAAAATTCCATCAGAGAGTGTCAAACTATCATCATTATTATTATATAAAACATAAATGTTTTCATGATGGATCAGAGAACTCCGCAATAAAATGTTTCAAACCTAATTTGTAAGTTTGAAATTGCATTTGCATTCTCTTGTTTTATTGAGTCACACTGAATTCCCTCTTTTGCCTCCTTTTGATTGTATATGACGAACAACGCCGACGACTTGTATAGGTGAAGGTATGTATGTACCTATAGATAAGAATATTGGCCTGCCAGAAAACAGAATCGTCATGGGAAAATGCATCCTTGGCGGGCGGTTTGATGTGTATAGCAAAATTGGTGGCAAGTGAATACATTTTAATGAGAAAGGCATTCCCATCAAAAGTTGAACAATTTGAATTTAAATGTCTGGGAATATTTTCACCAAGTAGCAGAATATTTTTCTGGTAAAAATTGTTTCTAACAAAACTGCAACAATATTATGTATGTGTATAGTTTGCTGCTCTATTTTTGTATATCGTTGCAAATTCTATAAATATCAATGCATCAGCAGTCAGAACTGGATTCAACGATGAGGGTCTCTGAAGAACATTGTTAAGGCCCTTAAGTTTATTAAAGTTCAAAAAATTAAGTTTTAATACATCAGCAATTGAAAATTGAGATTATTATTTTTCACAAAATAACGTAGATAGTTATAGTTTTCAATTTGAAATTCTTTGCTTAGATAATGCGTTTTGTTTGTTTTAGGACCAAAATAACGGTGCCTGCCATTGAATTTTTGTTAAGCAGCTGAAGAAAATATTTGTTTTCGAAATAAAGTTTTTATTAGTAGAACCAGTTTTTTTTTATTTTATTTTCTCGAAAAGGTCCAGATCATTTTTTTTTAAGAAAAAGGTTCTAACAAGTTTTTCAGTAGTTACCTACCTATTTACATTTTTAAAAACATAATTTTTGAAATTTTTGAACAATTATTTTTTTTTTTGAAAACCCTGTGTAGATTTTGTATTTCGCTAACTTCTCGCCACAGAGACTTTATCAGAGACTAAAATCTACTTTATTCAATCAAATATATTATGTGTATAAAGTTAGCAGGGCAACTCTGAAAATTTATAAAAAAAATAAAATAGTCCTGAGTTGCTAATTTATTGCTAATTTCTAACGAAAAAAAATATTGGCCTGTTGAATTTCGAGATACGGGGTTACCTGCTAACTTGACGTCAAGTTAGCAGGTCAACTTTCTTAAAAATGTAGATGAACGAACTGAGAGTGGATAAATGGTTAAAAAAAATTTATTTCGAATTTTTAACGAAGAAAACATATTACTTTTTTGTTTTGTTTGCGAGGTACAGGGTTACCTCTTGACGTCAAGTTAGAAGGTAAGGCAGGTCAAGAGGTAACCCTGTACCTCGCAAACAAAACAAAAAAGTAATATTTTTTCTTTGTTACAAATTAGCAATAAATTATTTTTAAACATTTATCCACTCCCGGGTCGTTTATCCACATTTTTGAGAAAGTTGACCTGCTAACTTGACGTGAAGTTAGCAGGTAACCCCGTATCTCGAAATCCAACAGGGCAATGCTTTTTTTTCGTTAGAAATTAGCAATAAATTAGCAACTCAGGACTATATATATATTTTTTTTTATGAATTTTCAGAGTTGCCCTGCTAACTTTATACGCATAAATACATTTCTTGTAAAAATGGTATGTTATAAGAACTTATAAGAGGTGTGTATTGCACGAAATCAGCAAAGAGAAGAAGATGGAAACATCAAAATTATAAAAATGTCTATCATCCCTCCGGCATTTTCTAATCATGAATACATTCAACTTTAATTCATAACTTCTTGTGTAGACGAAGGACAAAATAATTATTTTTAGTTAAATAATAAGAAACTTGGTTTGTCACAACTCAATATTTCGTAAGCGAATTGGAATTTTTTTTTATAACTTCGAATTCGAATAAAGTTTTTTAAACACTTTCAATGACGAAAGTTGTTATTGAAAAAAAATCCTGTGCGAATCCTGAATTTCTTGCCTGATTTTAAAGAACATCAACAAAAACTTGAAAAATCCGAAAAATTTCATTCAAATTGTGTTGAAATAAGTGGTTAAGAAATTCAAGGAAATTTTTAATGAAAATACGAGTTTTACAGATTTTTTTGCCAGATCACTAAAATTTAAACTTGATCGTTTTATTTTTAGTTTAAAATTAAATTTAAACGTTTTTAAAATTTTTTTTTTTTTTTGAAAACTCGACTTTTAACTAAAAACATTTTCAAGATTAATAACATAAAAATTCATAATTTCATATTGCTTCAAGAAATCATATATGTAATTGTGGGAAAACCGTTATCCGCGCAGAACAAAATTGTATAGCAAGAATAAACTAAATAAATAAATCAGATGTAGTTTGGCAAAGTTAGAGATAGTAAAAGAAAAAAGATCAAAAACCATAAAAACCGTTATAAGTCGAAAAGGGGGCGAAAACGAGAAAATTACCTCTTAAGTTTTTCGACTAAAAATTAACTCAGGCACCCATAGTTTTCCTCTGGTCCGGTGAGCTGGGACACCCTGTAAAGGCACTCGTAGTTTAAAAATTCATCCAATGGTTCTCCTAGATGTACCTACCATTTTTTGACAAAATAAAATTTACCAAAAAATATCTTATATCTTTTAAGTTTATTTAAAATTTTTAAACAAAATTGTTGGAAAAAAAAAAACAATATTTTCCTTTTTGGGTTAAAAATTTCTCATATACCTACCTTTATTTTTGGTCCTAAAAAAAATTAAAAAATCGTGTGGGCATATTACTCAAAAAGCAGTGGGTAGATACAAAATTTGAAGAACATCCATTTAGCCGCAAATCCCACTTTTTTCGCGTTCTCTATCATCGTTATGTTAGGAAAAAATAGTATCTCAAGTTCAATTTTTTTTACGAGTCCATAATTTTCCATATGTACATTCTAGAATGTACCTATACATATTTATATAAAAATTAAATGTATGCTTGATTACCTACCCATGGTTTTTTCAAACTGAAACTGAAATTTGACATGAACCACTTGAACTTAAGAACATTTTTGATAACAAAAACTTACCAAACGGAATTAAATTTTGAAGTTTTTATCACAAAATTTTTGTTTAGTTTATTACCACACGCCCCCGTCCCTCCAATATTTTGAAAATATTTAGATTCTATCTGCATTTTCATAATTATTATATCTTTTTTTAATCATTATTTTAATCTCTCTTCCCTTTACGGAGGCCTTGTGAATTTTATTTCGTTATAAATCCGACTCTTGTGGGAATGTCCGTTGTCCATAGTTGAAATTCTTGTGTGCAAAGGAAAATAAATTATAAGATTCTGCATTGCGTCCTACACCAGTTCTTTTCTAATGGGCCGATGTAGGAAAATATTGAGGATATTTAAAGTTAATGCAAATGTTTAAATGCAAATTCCTTACCCAGACGCGTTCTTTGTCATGTGAACTAAGCAGGCAATAATAAATATGTTATCTATACCCATCACATTTTTACATTTATCTGACAATAACGCATAGGTTATTCTTCTGGGTGAGCACTAAACAGGGTGTCCCAGCGTCACCGGCCCCAGAGGAAAAACTCGAAAAACTTAAGAGGTAATTTTATCGATTTCGCTTCCTTTTCGACTTATAACGGTGTTTATGATTTTTGATCTTTTTTCTTTTAACTAGCTGTAACTTTGCCAAACTGCATCCGATTCTTGAAATTCGTATTTTATTTACACAAGAAGAGTAAGCACTTTATACTTGCTGTATAATTTTTTTCTATGCCGATAACGATTTCCCCACAATTAAATATCAAACCTATTTTTTTTTGGCATTTTTTAGGTCGTTTTTTTGACTTTGGTGTCATTTTTGTCCATAAAAATGCCTTATACTAAGTGGCATCTTTTCTATTTTACTATAAAATCCCATTTTATTTTCTTAAAAATACTTAACATTTTTTTAACAAAATACAACACTAAAATTTATTAAAAAAATAAAAACAGAAAAAAATAAAGTTCAAGAAATAACACAAAACTAAAATTATTAATTCTTTGTTTGTAGCGAGTCAACTACAAAAGGTGTTACAAAATTCTTGCCTGCTTCCATCTAGCTTAAACTTAATATTTTGTTCGTTTTTATTCAAATATAAAATTTTTTTTGAACTTTCAATTTATTTGATTTTTTCCTTTTTTTTAATAAATTTTAGTGTTGTATTTTGTTAAAAAAATGGTAAGTATTTTTAATAAAATAAAATGGGCTTTCACAATAAAATAGAAAAGATGCCCCTTAGTAAGGTATTTTTGTCAAAAAAACGACCTTAAAATGCCAAACAAATAAGTTTGATATTTAATTGTGGGAAATTCGTTATCAGCATAGAAAAAAATATATGGAAAGTAAAAAGTTCTTAATCTCCTTGTGTAAATAAAATAAAAAATCAAGAATCGGATGCAGTTTGGAAAAGTTACAGCTAGTTAAAAGAAAAAAGATCAAAAGTCATAAAAGCCGTTATAAGTCGAAAAGGAAGCAAAAACAAGAAAATTACTTCTTAAGTTTTTCGACTTAAAACTAATTCAGGAACCCATAGTTTTCCTCCAGGCCGGTGACGATGGGACACCCTGTATATACAATTTTTAAATCTACCGTTTGTCACAGCGTGAGAGACAAACGTTTAACAAAATGTCATAGTAACTTGCTTTATTTCGCACTACACCAATACAGTATTCCCCGCTTAATTGCACTGACCAATTAGTCAGATTTTTCGGTCAGTTATCCGGGTGGTTCAATTAATGAAACCCCGCTTTATTGACCGACCTGTTCAATTAAGCGAAACCCGTATCATTACAGGAGTCAGTCAATTAAAAGATAAAATATTCATCTTAAAAATTCACTATGCTTTGAGTGCCAATTTTAATGATTCCTAGGAAATTTAATTTATTTTTAGGTTTCTTTCATAATGATTTTATTTTGGTCGTTCAATTCACCGCAAAGTTAACATGGTTTAAGTTTTTCATCTGCATTTTTTTTAAATCAAGTAAGTGAGTAATTTAATTAAGCGGGGTTCAATTAACCATTTGAAAAGCTATTCTACTTATACGGGAAATTCTCAAACGCAATTTTGTCAATTGAGCGGGATGTTTAAATAAGCGACGTGCAATTAAGCGGGGATTACTATAATATATTTTGATGTTCACAAAATAATTTGAAAATAGAAATTTATTTGTTTTAATAATGATGATTTGGATGCAACTTAAATAAAATATAAAAAAATCCATGCTGTTGTTAATAAGCCATAGGTTTAATAATTATGTTTTAAAACTATCATTGTCAATCAAGCAAAGCAACACTATTCCATCGAAAAGCAGATTAGATTTTCTTCTAATTACCTACCTAGTTGTCAAAATTTCAAATTTGCCCTATATTGTTAAATTCAATT
This sequence comes from Melangyna quadrimaculata, assembly GCA_949320155.1. NCBI lineage: Eukaryota > Metazoa > Arthropoda > Insecta > Diptera > Syrphidae > Melangyna > Melangyna quadrimaculata. Next base: position 33,770,375 of record OX439484.1, on the reverse strand, counting down.
TTGTTAAATTCATTTCAAATCAGCAAAAAAAAAAAACCTAAAATCATTTCACAAACAATTTGCCATTGTTAGCACTGATTAACGACTCATTAAAGGGTGTCCAATGGAAACATTGGAAATCCAATTGGCCACCCTTTTTATCTCTCTTTTTATTAAGGTATATACATTGGCGGCGATGAGTTCTCTACCTGTTGCACATTATTCCTTCCATTTAATAACCCTTTTATTGGTTCATTTTTGTTTGTAATGAATACCATAACCAGCCATTGAATTTCCATGAAAACCCCATTAATATAACCGAGGTTGTAAACTTCTGGCTTTTTCAATGATATGATATTAACCAATTAGCGTTTTATAAATTGTTTAAATGTATCCTGTTTTTCTCCAAAATAATGTTGCTTCAAAATGTTTTTGTTCCTTGAGTTTCATATACAAAATATTTAATTAAAGAGAAAAAAAAAAAAAAAAAAAACAAAAAAAAAAACAGTTCACACAAATCCATGCCAATTACGCCGTTTCCGGTATCCATTTGCAGCTACTTTTTTGCCGTCCAATTACTATCAACTTTATTCATCTTATTGCTCTTGTATTTTTTATATAGTTTTTGTTTTGTCTGTTTCGGTAGGAAGGTACTGTGCATTTGCTTTGTCCTTTAATAGCTCTGCAAACGCAGTATATCAGTGCAGTAAAATTCTTGTTTTTTTTTTTCGTGTCAGAATTTCGTGTTATGTATTTTCTCGCTTTTATTTTTAGTCTAACTTATTTATAGGGAAAAATGTTTTTATATATAAACGCAAATTGGCGTGCTAAATATCATCACTGTAGAGTTGAATGAAACAAAAAAATCTGAAATAAAATACATTTTTTTGAAAGCGCACTAAACCGCATCACCATTGCATGTTATATTTTATATTTTCATTTTTTTTTGTCTGAACCAACCATTCACATCCACCATTTCGACACCAATATCACTACACACACTCATATTACAAACATACTGATTCGAATTCTGCGATACTTCCAAGGCAGTAGTGTTTTTCTGTTTCTCATAAAAAGCCTTAATTTTTTTTTATCTTCACAGCCTCGACTCCGATTATGGAGCAACCACCACTAAATGTGACCGCATTGGATGGCAAGGATGCAACTATTTCGTGCCGGGCTGTTGGCGCTCCAAATCCAAATATCACATGGGTGTACAACGGTAAGTGATTGCTCTAAAATACATATAAAAAAAAAAAATAAATAAATACAATTCTGGGAAAAATCTAAACCCCAAGCCCAAGTGCATCTGTCTGAGAGCAGCACTAGCTATGTGGAATTTTTTGTTTGCATTTTTATTTGTTTTATTTTGGTGTTCTCTTTTTATCCCTTAATTAACTCTCTTGGTATCACAAGAGTTGCTAACGGTGATTTTGTTTTAACTTTGAGTACTAACAAACTTTTATGTTTTCTTTATGTTTTTTGCTCTCTTGGCTGTTTGTTCGAAAAATTGTGTTTGAACAAAAATCCTACCATCACTTCAACTTTACACAAAATCGCACTTATGGCACTCGTATACACACACTCATTCACTTATAATTCAAAAAACCAAAAACTATACCCGCAACACAAACACCAAAAACAAAAAACAAAAAACCCCAAAAATCAAACCAACTCCCATATAAAATTACACACTCGTGAATTGTGATGATGTGATGTATAGAAACCCAACTAGTGGAAATGTCGAGTCGGGTACATACCTTGGAGTCTGGGGACTTGCTGATATCAAATGTACGCGAATCGGATGCTGGACTGTACACTTGTGTCCGTTCAAATGAAGCTGGAACCGTTAACGGCGAAGCGTATTTAGGAGTTCTGGGTAAGTGCTTTGTACTACTTTTTTTTTTTTGTTATTTTACATTTTAAAAGCTTATTTTTTGAATTGTTTTTATTTGTATACTGTTTTTGGCTGTTACATTGTACCTATCCTATTATGTAGGTAATTATGTATTTTATAGTTGTTTTTTTTTTTTTTGTTTGCACCTCGCTTGGTTTTTGAGTGTGAATCTCGGGTTAATTCAATCTGAATGCAGTGAAGTAACGATTTTAATTAAATTATAAAAATAATAATTGGATGTAAAATAAGGTGACCCACTGGGTCGCACATGCTTGGTCTTACATGTTATAGGTATCTGAAGTGACTAAGAATTGTTAAGATTATTAATTCGAAAATTTTTATAACTAAGAAAAAAGTTGAACTCCATTTGAAAAAAAAAAATTCTTAAGTGCAATTTTAGTCCAGACTCAGAAGTTTATATACCACCCCCAAATTTTTTTTATTCGATAGAGAGTTGAGAGATGATAAATCTCAGTTCTCAAATTCGCAACATTTACCGTTTTGCCGCCATCTTGGATTTTATTTAAATATTTCGGTTCATATTAGTCCTAAGAAAAATTGAAGAACATAAAATGCGTAGAATAAAATTTCCTATTTTTATGTTAAACATTTTTTCGTTATTGTTTATATTTAAAAAGTTACAGGCCAACAAAAAAAGTTTAAGTATTTTCCTAAATTTAGGCCATTTTTAGACAAAAATTTGAAAAACTTTCTACGACAAGTTGTTGGGCTCAAAATTTCAAACAATTTAGCTATACAGTAGATGGCGGATATAAGAAAGTCTCATATAAGAAAAACACGCTTATAAGACGGACATTCCAAAACACCAGGCACATTCCCATAAAGATACGGGTTAAATAAGATTCATATAAGTAAAACGTTTATAAGAAAAATATGGATATAAGAAACTTATTCTGATACAAATTGCATTCACTACATAGAAAATTAAACTTTTATAAGAAATTTTCCCGTGCAAACTTTCAAATGATGTGCCGTTTAATTTTCACAACATTTCTTTATTAAAAAAAAAAAAAAAAAAAAAAAAAAAGAAATGACAGATTGAAGATCAGCGAGAAAGAAAAAAGCCCAGTGGATACATTTTATTTCTAATGTGTTTTTATTTATACAAGAAATTTTCTTTCTTATGTACAATGTTTTATATGAGAAAACACGGATATAAGAAAGGAATTCTTTCGATTTTTTGAGTCTCTTATACCCGTCATCTACTGTACAACATTTTTCTGTATTTCAATATTTTGAATATTTTTCTATTAAAAAAAAAAATGTTTTATACCAGAACTCATTTTTTTTTTAAATCTGAGATCTTGGCTTAAAGTCTTGATTTGGCCTCGCTATAGCTAGTTAGATTTTCTCTTTGCTTAAAACGTTTTTTAATTTGAGTTTGTCGCTTTTCTTATGCAAAACGGCTTTTCTAGTTGGGCGCAGCAATTAAATTTTCCCGAGGATTGAATATTGTAAATCTTTAAGGCTCCATACGCAAATTATTTTCTCGAAAAATCGTTATAATGCCAATCGTTTGTCCACCGTTTGTCCATGTTAGTCTAGCTAAGAAAAAATTTGTTCAACCTTTGTTCAAAAGTTATTCAACATTTCCTTTTTTAATAGCAAAATCCCCAAAGTCAAAAAGCTTGTCGAACAACCCAAACAATAACTTACGTCAATGAAACTAAGTGCATTCGTTTGTCCACTGGCTGTTTAAGATTATTACTAACCTCAACAAACGGTGGACAAACGATTGGGATTAAAACGATTCTGGTGCTAAAAAAAATTTGATGGTGCTGCTATAAAAAAGAAATGTTGAATTATGAACTAAGGGTGGAAAAACGATGGATAATCTTAAGCAGCCGGTGGTGGACAAACGAACACACTTAGTCTCATCCTCTTAAGTCATCTATTGGGGGCAGTAGATGATTTTTTTTTGATTTTGGGGAGTTGCTATAAAAAAGAAAAGCTAAACAACTTTTTTCTTGAGGGTGGACAAATGATTTTTTTCGTTGGACAAACGTGGACAAACGATTCTGATAAACCCCATCCAAAAATTTTGACTTCGGGGTTCCACTTCACACAGCTAAAAACTGCTGGATCAGATTATAAATGTACTGGACTATAAAATTTGTAGGTATAAAATTATTTTATTTGTATAAAATTATAAATTGAAATGATTTGCATATATAACAATACATGTATACTGCTCAGAGTATTTTAAATTCAACTTTCATACAAAAATTTTTTTTTTTTTTTTCAAACATTTTTTAAAAATATTTTAAATGTACCTACTACGTAAAAAAGATTTTCCTTAACTAACTAAAGCGCCACGCAAAAAGACCACATGAAAAAGGACAGCAAATGCCACACTCTTATCAGAGGCGCGTTGGTAAAAAATGGAATTCCAATTATATCGATTTTTAAATTCGTTCCTTTTTAGAAAATCTTTTTAAATGATTTTTAAAACAAAATTCTGGTGGTGTTTTCAAAATAATTATAATTATTTATATTTTGAAAAATCAAAATTCTTCTGTTTTAAAATTTTTTAAATTATACATACTTTCAAAATTCGCTGCACTTTAAAAATTTCAGTTTCCGGAAATAATGGTTTTTAAAAATCGTATAAATTAGATTTTTGAAAATCTGTTTGATTCAAATATATCAACAAAATTGAGTTTTTTTTTTTTTTTTTTTTAAATGTGTATTTTAAATTTATGTTGTTTTTTGTTTTGAAATTATACTTTGACATTTTTTATTCTACATTTTTTTAAAATAACCTACCTACATATTTTCGAAAAGAGGTTTTTCATAAAATATTTTTAATTTCTTTTATAAATAATAAGAAAAAAATGCAATGCTAGAAATGCGCAAGATTTTCATAAGTAATTTGGCTACCAGACCCATTAATTGATTTGTTGGCTTATAACCCACCTATAATGGTGTCCATTGCATATAATTAAGACTTTTAGCTTGTGGATTTATGACTGCCTTTAACCTATCAATTTCAATCATGAGATGTCATCCGAATAGAAAAAAACCTCTGCCTCTCGACAATTAAAACAGCCATTCGTATATTTTTTTTTCAACATAGTCTCTTATTTAATTTCATAATTTTATTAACGGCTTCATATAAAATTATTCTCCGTTGAATATAGGTTCGCTCATGTGAATATAAATAGCTATAAATTGGCTCCAAAAAAGTATGACATCTAAAAGGTCAGTAATTGGTCAAAAAACGTCAGCTAGTTTTAATAGTAATTGTTCATTCATAGATTTTTGTTATCAAATTTTTAAAGGTTTTCAAGGTCAAAGCGATTAATAGCACCTCATTTTTGGGATATTCAAAAAAAGAATACATAATCCGAAATGTTATTAAAACTTTATTAAAGGTTAACTAGTTTCAGTAATTGGTCAGCCAAAAATAATTAAAATAGTTAAAATAAATAAATTCATTAATAATAAAATAAAGGGTTTACCACAAAATCTAGAAACCGATAATCCAGAAAGCAAAAATCCCGAAAGTAAAAATCTCGAAAAAAAAATCTAGAATTGAAAAAATCTCGAAAACAAAAATCTAGAAAGCATAATCTCGAACTGCAAAAATCTAGAAAAAAAAAATCTAGAATAAATATTAATTGTTGAGACTATTGCGCTTGATATTTCTAGAGCGTTTGATAGAGTTTGGCATCAAGCTCCCTTATCGAAAATGCGTGCATTTGGTATCGATTAATCTCTTCTTTGTTGGATTAGAAATAACCTTTCGGACCGTTCAATACAAGTTGTATTGGATGGTTTCAAGTCTGAAATTCACTAAATAAATGCTGGTGTGCCCCAGGGCTCCGTTCTGTCTCCGACTCTCTTCCTTATATTCATAAACGATCTTTTATCTGAAACTTCTAATCCATTAAATTGTTTTGCTGACGACAGTACCCTCAGCTTTTCATATTCGTTCTTAGATTCACATCCATGTCCTTCGGATGTGGAATTTGAATAGCAGCGTATGATACGCTCATTAAATTCTGATCGCGACAGCATTGTCCAATGGGGAACCAAAAATCGTGTAGAATTTAATGCTCCAAAAACTCAATGCTGTCTACTCTCGTTAAAACGAAAGCCACCCCCCGCGCGCGCGAATTGTAACCATTCATTGTCTCAACAATTAATATTAATTCTAGATTAGGAAAGTCTCCTTGAAAGAATAAGTACACTGCACATTGCACATGCACCCATCCAACCTACTATACAAGTAGGTGACTTAATTTAGTGTTGCTAGGGACGTCCTCTTATTTTTTTTTTTGTTATTTATTTACAGTTTATTTTACAATATCTCAATTAACAATAGTTTACCTACAAAGCAAAGCAGGCGGTTATAACAACGTAAGTTTCGTAACAAACACAAAACAAAGTTGAGTTGATAGGAGGCTCAAGGTCTTAGTAGGAAGGCCACATGTTGGACTTAATTGAAGTTTTGGCTAGTGAGGTAATTCAAGTTAGTTGTGTGGTTCAAAAAATGCAGGTTGGTCAAGAAACTAAGGTAAGAAAGGAGTATTTAAAAAAAGAAAAGCAAATCGTAAAAATAATTTAAGAGTCTTGCATATAACTCCAGTCTATAGAAGTTATTTAGTTATTATAGTTAGACTTATTTGTTTAATTTTATTATATTTTGACACTTTTCCTTTGTATTCAATAATTATTGTACTTTTTTGGTAATTGTTATGTTGTGTTACGACTGTACGAGTATACATATATATGTAAATACATATCCTATAAAATATTTGATTTTTTCTAAAAACACTTTCATTTGTTGTTCTTTTTTGACAAGAAAAATAAATTGTTTCATAAATTAAACACATTATGCGTTTTATTTGCGTTTAAACAAGTGAAAAAGGTAACAAAAAAAAATCTCGAATACATTTTTTTTTTCGAGATTTTTTTCTAGATATAGTCTTTCGTGATTTTTGTACGTTCTAGATTTTTATACATTCGAGATTTTTGCATTCGAGATTTTTTTTGGTTTTTTTTCGGGATTTTTGCCATTCGAGATTTTTGTCATTCTAGATAACGTCATGGTCCCTAAAATAAATATTTTTAATAGTTTTGTTTTCAAAGAATACGACTAAAACAAACAAAATTCAAAAATCAATCTATGATTGCCCAATTTTTCATCTGTCCATCTGTATCTCTTTTTTTTTTCGAAAAATCTTTGAATGAGGTGCTAAAGTCTTTCATGACTGTCTTTTTTTTTATATTTAGCGCGTGCAAAAGGGGTTATGAGTACCCTTAAGATGATATACACAGCACGAGCGATTAGGTAGATTGGAGGGGATTTAAAAGAAGATACCGATGCACATTGGTTTTGAACGTCTGTAGATCACAATGGGAGGGGAAAATTGAGCTGGGTAGAGCATTCCACATTCGAGTAGTGCGACTAAAGAAAGAATCTCTGTACTTAACAGTACGTCGGAAAATTGCGCTCAAGGGTAAACTGATGGGCATTCCTAGAAGCGCGAATATTACGGTTGAATTGTTTAAGGGGAGGAATGCAACTGACTATTTCACTAGAGCATTGTTTATGGAAATAACGGTAAAATAACGAAAGACATGAAACATTTCGACGATGCTCAAGAGATGAGAATGTTTCCGTTATAGTTCTTTCACCTATCATTTTAAGAGCTCTCTTTTCAATTCTATGCAATAAACTCAAGTGGGTTATTGGAGCACCTGCCCAAATGTGGGAGTTATACTTAAGTTTTGGTCGAATAAAGGCTTTGTAGATCACAGCCAGATCAGAAGGGGAGAAAAATTTCTTGCATCGACGGAGAAAACCTAAACACTTAGCAGCATTTTTGGCGATGTCGAATATGTGGTCGTTCCATAAAAGGTGGTCTGTGACACACATGCCGAGGACTGAAAGCTTTTCGGTTTCCTCAATGCAAGTGCCACTCATGGCATGGATAGTGGTATGGGGGGTGGGTTTCGTTTTTACGACGGTAGACAGCATTGAGTTTTTGAAGCATTAAATTCTACACGATTTTTTATTCCCCATTGGACAATGCTGTCGAGATCAGAGTTTAATGAGCGTATCATACGGTGCCGTTCAAATTCCACATCCGAAGGACATGGATGTGAATCTAAGAACGAATATTAAAAGCCATCAGATCACCAGTGGACCTATTGCTACGAAAGCCGTCATTAAGAAGCTTTCGTTCTTCGAGATATTTCTTGAGCTAGAAAATAATCAGCGTTTCCATGACCTTAGAAAGAAGGGACATAAGCGCAATTGGTCTATAGTTAGAGGGGGAAGAAATCACGCCTTTATTGGGACAGGCTGGACAAATGCTGTTTTCCATCCACTTGGAAAGAGACCAGTAGAGTGGGATACATGGAAAAGCTTACGCAGTGGTTTTTCCAGCGCTGAAGAACACCTCTTCAGAACAATGGGAGGGATACTATCCGGGCCAGCGGATTTCTGTATATCGAGATCTTTCAGAACTCTGGCAACTGGAGAAGAAGATTTGTCCCATAGAATCATTTGTACAGGAGGAGTCATAACACTTTCAGGCAGCGACGAATTAACAGCAACCTATGCTGCAAACAAATTGGCTTTATCGATTGAGCTGACAAAAGGAGTATCGTCGAAGACGAGCGTTGGAACCGAGGACGAAGTGGTGTTTCGTATGTTTTTTACAAATGACCAAAAATGTTTACTACCTTTGGGACATTGTAGAATTTTTTGCCGTAATTGTTGATCATGTAAAAATTTGGTTCGTCGAATATGAACGTTACAGGTCTTTCTAGCTTGTTGAAACTTTTTCCGGTTTTCCTCAGTAGAGTTGGCTTTATAACTTCGGAAGCTTACTTCTCTAACCCTAATAACCTCTTTACAGCTCGAATCAAACCATGAGTTTTCTTTGGGTTTGATAGATTTCACCCTATTCGGGATAAAATTTCTCTTTCCACAAAGAATTAAGTTTGTAATCATATCTGCACTGGAATCTACGTCACTATCGAGGAAGCATAGTGACCAGTTAAAGTTCCTGAAGAAAACATTGAGACCGTCCCAGTTGGCTTTCTCGTACTGCCAAACGGTTCTCTTGGGAGTTTTTTCTTTAACTGTGTTTTGGTGGCACTAGAAATTCGCAGATATGACAATGGTCTGATGTGCCTATGAGGCGATAATACACTTATAGTGTATTTATCAGGGTCAGAGGTAAGAAACAAATCTAGAGTGTTGGCGGATTGACCTGCAACGTCAGGAATCCGAGTAGGATCGTCGAACAGCTGAGTAAGGTTGTTTATCTCAGCAAAAATCTCGACATACCTTCCTTCGGGTGTTTTCGGACCCGAATAGCGTAGCCACTAAGAATTATGTACATTGAAATCGCCTGTGACAACGATTTCACTGTGCGGAAAATGGGAAATAATTCTCTGGATGGAGTCGGATAGTGCATCGAATGCCCTGTTTTTCACAGTATGGACATATGCAGCACAAAAATTCTGCCTCAGTCCCCGAATGTTGCTGTAGTTACCCCCAAAATTCACCCACCATTACAATAAACAGAAATAAAAAAAAAAAAAACCAGACAGTTAACTATGCTGATATTAAGTTTGGGCCCCACTGACTTCACAGTACAATACTACCAGAGTTATGCCTTAAAAAGCAGTGTACTGATCCGCCCCTGGATACACAAAATCAATAACAGCAATTTATCTGATATGCTATGGCTTAGTCGATTACATACATTGTGTGTGATGCTACACACATTGCATATAGTGACGAAGCCAAAGCACTGTGAGTGACGTGGGAAGGAGAGGAAAGGAAATTTACCGCTGTGCTATGGTGTTCGTTGCTTATGCATCATCATTTGCGTTACACAGGTGCTTTTTGCTTTTTTGCCTGGGTTATGCACTGACACTGGCACTTGCACTATTGTTGTTGTTAGGTATTTAAGTTGGGCTATTATTTTTTTTATTTAATTCGCGGCGCGATTAGTAGGTTTATGTTTTATGATTTTTTTTTGTATTTTATGTGTAATGATTTAGGAAGACTGCACTTGCATTATTGTTGTTTATTTTTTTGTTGAGAGGGACAAATAGGGAAAACACTATAATATTTGTTTTAAACTATTTAGTTATTATAGAAAAAGAATGGGGGTATTTAGCAATGAATTTCCTCCACTCACGCACACGTCTGTTCACGGTGGGTTGCAAATCGGAACTCATACCAATTACTGAAAATAGCGGACCTTTTATTACGTCTTTGTGGCCTTTCAGAAATCGCAAGCGACCTTAAAATACTTTATCAGTTGAGTTAAAATATTCCTACTGTTGACCAATTTTCGAAACGAGCTGAGCTTTTTAGAGCAATTACTAACCAATTTCATGGCATACTTTTCTTGGCGAATATCCGAACATCTAATAAGTTTAGGTTGTACCTGAATACATACAGTTAGGAATAATTATTAAAGTTAGTCTGGATATTGTGTTTTTTTTTTATAGGAAAATTCTTCGATTTTCATAGATACAGACGATATACATTCTTGTTTGTTTCAGCTGCCTGTAAGCAAACTCCAAAAGTTGACCAACTCAAAACTAAAGAACACCAATAACCGACCTGAAGCCCGTATTAGAGGGTCATTATGTTCTCCAGTTCAATATTAAGAAATAATTTTTGTTTGGTTTTTATTAGAACATTTTTTTTTTTTAATGAAGGTTTAATTTAATTTTCTTTTCCTTTGCTGAAAAATGAGATTCTGTTCAGTGTGTCGGTTATTTCTGGACAAAAAATAAACTAGAAATTTTTTCCTATGACACTTTTCTGTTTTGTAGAAATACTAATTTTTATTTTTATTTTGTTTTAGTTCGAACCCAAATAATACAACCACCAGTGGACACCACAGTCCTGCTCGGTCTAACAGCATCACTCCAATGTAAAGTTTCAAGTGATCCAACAGTTCCATTCAACATAGACTGGTATCGCGAAGGACATCCCACACCAATTATTAACTCACAACGAATTGGTGTACAATCTGATGGAACACTCGAGCTACAAGCAGTTCGTGCTTCAGATGTCGGAACTTACTCATGCGTTGTCACCTCACCTGGTGGCAATGAAACAAGATCGGCTAGATTGAGTGTTATAGAATTGCCATTCCCACCAACCAATGTTAAAGTTACACGCTTAGACTCACCAAGTCAGCGAGCAATAAACGTCTCATGGACGCCTGGATTCGACGGAAATAGTCCAGTTTTGAAGTTTATCGTTCAGAAAAGAGAAGTTTCTGAAGTCGGTAAGTTTTGTATTTTTGATTTTATTTTGGATTTGAATTTGGTGAACGAAATTATTGGTTGAAACTTAATTTGGCTTTTTGTTTTTTATTTTGTTTTTTTTTTTCCTTCGATTCCATACACATTGCGTTTCTCTTCGTTAATTCTATCCTTTCAAAACTATTTCTACTTATAACATAACCTTAATTTCCGCTTTTAACGACGACGTCTTTAAATCATTAACCTCATAGAACAATTCGTAGGTCCAGTTCCAGATCCATTGCTTAATTGGATAACAGAGCTAAGCAATGTTTCAGCTAGTCAGCGTTGGATTCTCTTGACAAACTTAAAAGCCGCCACAGTTTATCAATTCCGTGTGAGTGCTGTTAATAGAGTTGGAGAAGGCTCACCGTCAGAAGCGAGTAATGTTATAGAGCTGCCACAAGAGGGTAAGTTTAACCTAGTGACTTGTACCGATATATTTAACCCAAATGCTATTTAGTTTGCCCTGTGTATTTTATGTTTGTTGTTTAAATACATTAGTTTAGAGGCGTAATTGTTATGATTTTTGTTAATTTTGTAATGTTTTTTTTTTTTTACTTTATTAAGTTTATTTTTGTTTGTATATATGATTTATTGCTTTGTGGTTAAAAACAATGCAGTATTTAAATTTTATTGCAGCTATCATAGAAATGTGTAAAAAAGCTATAATGTAATTATTGGAAGCAGAAATGACATTCCGTGTATTTGTTTTAGTTTAGCAATTTTTTGCACTATATTACTCACACACAAAACAAAAACAATTCACAAAAAAAGCAAATCGAAACAACTGAACTCGGTTGATTGAGAGAATCAACTAAAAGGGGCCTTCCGAAGTAAGGAGTTTTAGAATTGACCTATAAATTTTAAAATTTTTCAGCGGCTTTGTTAAAAGTTCCAAATGTTTTGTTTTCATCATTCATTCCGGCTTGTTCAAGAGTTTTTTTTTTTTTTGATAAATGGGGGCCCGATTGGAGAGTTTCAAAAATTTTAACTGCCTGTTTGGGTCTTCAGTCCCGCTCACGAAACTTTGTTACTCTAAGCTTCTAAGTTTTACCTGTGAATTTCTAGAATTTTCTAATTTCAGAGTCTAATAGTGACATAATCACTCAAGATGGCTCAATTTTTGATTGAGAAACAATCTTTAACTTAAAATTTCAGAAATTGTTTAAGTTAAAGTTATGACAAGTATTTAATGTAATGAGGCCATGAGTTGTTGTCTTTGCTCTGTTTATTTAATATTTTCAGTACATGGAATATAGTGTTTGCCTTTCACCCTTAATTTCATGGATATCAATTTCAATATGCTATCTCTTTTTTTATAAAGCTTTTCTATTTTTTATGGTTGCCGTATTTTATAAATTGCGTATATTATAAATTGGCATATTTCTCTCTTCTCTCTCATTCAAATGTGTTAGGGTTACCAACTGCTAATTAAGATTTGATAAACAGAAAAATGTAGATCGTAAACTAAATCTAAAAAAAAAAATTAAAGTGAATGCAATTAAAAATAAATCTATTTTTTTCCAAACCACCAAGAGGTAAGATAGTAGGCGCGTTTATAGTAAAGTATAGTCGTATATTACATCAGTATGAGTACTTTTACTTAAGTATCATTTTTAGTGCATGTAAGTGTGTAAATGTATACTTCTCGTAAATACAACACGCCTAAAACATCCAGATCCTAGCTCTGGCAACGCTATTTGCGGCATACAATATGTATGTACTTATGTCAATCTATAATTATTTAAAAACTCAAATATTTTTTGTTTTGTCAGTGATAAAAACAAAAAATCAAATATAATGTAATCAAATAAAGTTACAAAGACTGAGGACGTTTTGATTGGACTACGAAAAAATTTATTTTGGTACAGTCTAGACATCTACATTCTACACACATGACTTTTAAGTATTTTCTATGGAAATTGGATATTTGTATGCCATTTTCCTAGAAAAAGCTATACTTACTTAGCTATACACAAAGCCATTTAATGCATAACACTCGAAAAGGAAATCAGGCTAGTGGTCATACCTAAGATCCTAAATATACGACTCATATCTACTGGTTCTTATTCCCACGCACAGTACATATCATAATATAGTATAGGTATAGGGATTTCCTTGGGATTGGATATTCCAAGAATTCAATTATCCCATGGAAAATGATAACGAAGTTATTTTCCTATGAACGAATAATATACCCTCCAATTAATAATAAATTCACCATCCGAATAAAAAAGGTGTAACTCCAAACATGAATCAGTATTCAAAACTTCCACTTTTTTGTAATTGATTTAGGTAAGAAGAAATAAATTTCAATTAAAAGGAACAAGTGACCTCAACTCCAGAAATTAATGTGTTTCGCCCAGGTATAACAGTAGGCTCTTTAGTCAGTTATTCCCTACTAAGACACAAATTTTGGCCGATTTTTACCGAGGTCACTTGTTCCTTTTAATTGAATTATATTCATTCAATCCACTTAAAACTAAAGTAATTTAAATTTCTTCATCTTCATTATTTAGATGAAATAAAGCTTATTTTTGATTAAAAGCGAGCAATTTAAACTGCAGAAAAAAAGTTTAGATTTAGAGCGAATTCGTATAATCGTCTGACTAACTTAGATCTGCAAAGTTTGTGTTCATAAACAAAAATTGAAATCTGACTTCAGTGGGCTTGCAAAACAAATTACGTTCGTAAACATCAAAAGTACGCAAAAATCAAGTCGGCGGCGTCTGGCCAGTTTGTGCAGAAAAAAAAACATTCTGCCAAAAAAAAGTAATTTCTGCTGAAAAAAAAAAAACATTTAAATTAAAACAGGAAAACATGTAGGTAGAGGGTAGCCATCTAGTGGTTTCTTTTTGAATAATAAGAATTGACACTGACATAGCTGTTTGCCAAACGATTGTGGATTGTGGAGTGGTCATTGGACCATTTTTCTTCGAAACTGAGGCTGGGAACAACGTTTCGGTCAACAATGGTCGTTAAAGAGCCATGTTAACCGACTTTTTTTTTACTAAAATTAAAGAGATAGATTTGGACAACCTCTAGTTCATGCAGGATGGTGCGCCATGCCACATAGCCCATACCGCAATCGATCTTTTGCGCACCAAATTCCAAAATCGTGTTATAAGTCGTCTTTGCGATGTCAATTGGCTGCCTCGGAGCTACGATTTGACCCCTTTGAACATTTTTTTGTTGGGAACCATAAAGGACCGACCGTAAAGGCCAACAACAATTTTATTGCATTTTTAAAAAGAAACCTGTATTTGGCCCACCTTGTATGTAAAAAAAAACAATCCCTAAAATAACCTTTTACCGCGCCAAAATTTAATCTCAAAATTTTTTTTTTAGTAATCGCGATTTTTCACAAATAATTCTCTGCGAATACAAATTTATTGCCCGAGCAGAATGGAGTCGCTGTAGCGGCCACTTGTCGCACTGTCAAAGTTAAAATATACGAAAACAGTATACAGCGCCACAATGAGAAGCTGTAGCTGCAGCGATCGTTGTCGCCAAAGTTGAATAATTTTCAACTTTCTGCTTTTAGTCGCGCTACTTTTTGACATATCTTTGGGTCTGTTCAAAACACTGTATGTAAACTAGACATTGGGTTCGTTCAACACATTGAGTTATTTTTTCATGTTTATTATGAACTGAAATTTGGAAAAAAAATTGGTTTCGATAGCAATGATTGTAGAAAAAAAGCATTTGAATAAAGTCTTATTATTAATAATACCCCCCCAGAATTGCACAACTTTGAGAACTCAATTTTAAAATTGCGCAGTGTTCACGCTATAAGTGAGACCATTTTGTTTGAAAGCTCCAATGGGTTTGGATGAAAAAAAAAAAACGAAAAAAATAAACAAATTCTTCACATTTATAAAACTGATGTAATTTTTCTAGATACTGTTGTCCTTTTCTCCTTCCAATTTTGTATCTGTCAAGGGCAAGGTTTAACTACATAGACCTATTTTTTCCAAAAAGTGCCAAAGTGAGAAATTAACATGCATGCTTAAGACACCTGTAGTTCAATAATATTCTGTGTTATGTTCTGCCATGTTGAATTTTGTTTGTTTGTTTTCTGTTGTGTCAAATACCGGCATACTTTGTGTTTTATATATTAAAAGAGAAATATGATAGTCTCGCATTTGTAACAGAAATGAAAACAACATGCAACATATGGAACACGCCTTGTAAAAATTGGAATTCCAAATATCTGAACCCAAACAAATCTAAATTTCAAAAAAAAAAACGTTCTTTCTAAGCTACACCATTGTGGACGACCTTTGCGACCTAGTGAGCGATTTTAATGACAGCTTGTGCTACAGCGATTTTTACCGCGACCAGCGACTTGTATTGTGTTCAAGGGGTTATTCAAAAACTGCCGCCGACTTACTTTCTGCTGGCAGAAGAAAAATAAAATTGATACGCAGAAGCTAAGCAGACATGTGGCAGATCTGTTGCAGATTTCTGCGATTACAAACTCGCCCTTATTTTCATTTTAAATCGGCCAAAAAATTACTCTGTTGAAAATCGTTAATTTCGGTGGTTTAAAGATTATTTTGGCATGTGTTTCATTAATTTTAAACCTTTAAAATATGTTTTTTTTTTTTTATTTGTTTTTAAATGATAGTATACCAAATGTAAACAAAATCGTTTGAAATGGAATACTAATTCATACACTCATAAAACTTGCTGGAAACGTTCCATTTACCATTGTGTATAGAGAATGAAAAGAATTCATAAAAATATCTATATGTTCCAAGATTGTTTTTTTTTTTAAGGGGAAATGGGGGAAGGAGATTTTTCGTGTATATGTTTCCATGTGCCATATTACCTGTACTACGTAATGGTTTTTACACAAGAAACATATTTGAATATTTTATAATTTTTTCTTAACTGCTTACAAACAGTTGCAGTTTTGTTTTTTAACACTTGAAAGTGTTAAAAATGAAGAAGTTAAACGTAAACTGACCGACAGTGAAAATTGGGGGAAACTTGCTTCTTATTGCCACTCAGCGCTCAATTGTAGAACAAGAATAATCAATAAAAATTTTTAAAATACAAAATGTCAAATCCACACTTTTTCTTTTTATAATGTTTATTTGTAAAAATTATGAATACCTAGCCTTTTTATTATATTATTATATATTTCTTATTTAAACTTTGATAAAACAAAAAAAAATTTTAAATTTGTTGTCATTTCTCGGCAGACGTCTAAGTCATGCTTAAATGTACTTAATTTAACCAATTGAAATTGTAAATTTTATAAAAGATTAAATAAAGTGCCAAATAATAATAAAAAAATAAGAAAGTGTTAAAAATCCGCTTTGTACGATGTTTGAAAATAGATGACAAATTCGTTTTCTAAATATTGAATATTTCAAAAAAAAAAAATGTTTCATTTTTATATTTAAAAAATATTTTGTTTTTAATTTGGATTATAGACTAAGAGCCCAGGGCTGCCAGACATACGTCATTTTATCAGAGCTAAGAATTTTTCTGCGAACAGATACTATGGTAGCTAAGAACAAATGGATACTAAGAATCTTCAATCCGGGTGCAATTAAGAGGTAGCGAGTGTTAAAGTTGCATACAAATGTTGCAACATTGCGTTATTTTATCAAAGCTGAATTTTTGATGTGTTAGGGGATGGTGTCATTTAATTTATTTGAAACTTTCCAGACATCTACAGTGGGACCTAACGTCAGCCAGACACTTAAAATCTGTCAAACTAATCGTGCCATTTGCATAACAGAAACAAATAGCTGACGGGGAATTATTTTTTAACAGTTGGCCATAAAACATATAAATATTAGCTTTAAAACTACAACGTAAATGGCACGATTAGTTTGACATATTTTAAGTGTCTGGCTCACGTTAGGCCCCACTGTAGATGTCTGGCAAGTGCCCAATTAAGTTAATGGCACCATCCCCTAACACATATCAAAAATTCAGCTTTGATAAAATAACGCAATGTTGCAATATTTGTATGCAACTTTAACACTCGCTACCTCTTAACTGCACCCGGATTGAAGATTCTTAGTATCCATTTGTTCTTAGCTACGTTAGTATCTGTTTGCAGAAAAAATCTTAGCTTTGATAAAATAACGTATGTCTGGCGGCCCTGGGCTCTTACTGTATTACTATGTGGGCTTACAGTTATTAATATAAATTTATTTGGAACATGTGAAGAAATATGAAACACATTTTTACTTTTTTTTTTATTTCCAAAAATATTTTGTTTGAACATTTTGGTTCACAATTATAGTAAGAACATATTCTCGTTCTCGAAAAATTGATTTACCACAGATACCATTAATAATAATCTTTGAAAACAAACAAAAAAAAATACCACAAAGCAACCCTAAGGGGCCAGTTTTATGGCGTTTTCATTGAAGAACATTGTATTTATCGAAAGATTGAGCTAATGCGAAAGAAAAGCAAAAACGATGTTTTTTTTATTCCTAAGTAAAGAGTACCTACATTGCCTTTGACTTCATTTTTATTTCTAGTCCAAAAAATATTTCTGTTTGGTGTTATTTTCAACATAAAAGCACTTCTTATTTTTAACATTAAAATTGCTGAACTACCTTCTTATTTTTTTTATTTTTAATTTATGTGAAAGTTTTGGATAAAAATATTTTTTATTTGCTTAGTTTTACTTTCGCAACAACAAATATTTGACTTTACTTTTCTTTAGTCCCAAAATTGAAAATTAATTTTTTGTTTACTGTGCGATTAAAATAAAACCCAACGATTTTTAAAATTTCACAAATTATTCTAATAAACAAGTTTCATTATTCTAAATTAAGGCGCCAGTTATAGCTTTCATTAAAAAGTATCATTGAAACACAAATCAGTGAAACAGTGGAATATTTTCTGACAAGTCGGTTATAGCTATCATGAAATTGTATTTCATTGAAAATTCCATTCCCCATACAAAAAACAACTTTGAGGTTAAAGTCGATCATTGAACGAAAAACTGACAGACGAGAACAGGAAGAGAAAGGAATACATTTCATTGGATCGAATGTGTTCCACTTTTGGGAACAAAATATCAGCTGTTCATTGAAAACGATTTTCATCATTGAAAAACAAAAAATGATTTTATATGAAAGTTGTAAGGAAAACTAAACATTTTTTTCACTAAAAAAAAATATAACTGACAACCATCATTTTGGTACCAAAACGCCATCAGTTTTATTTGCTTAAGTGCATCAAAATTGAAAGACAAAATTTTCAATGATGGTTTTCAATGAAAGCTATAACTGGCGCCTAAAACATATATTTTGGCAGCCCGAGACCGCATACACTTTTTAACTCAACGCTCAACTCCTCAGATCGCGTCTGACAATCAAAAACATATTTGCTATCGAAAGCAAAATTTAACTTTTATAATTCTGAAGAAAACGGAATTAAGGAAAACATGTCATCTCACCTCCCTAACTCTATAAACTTAGGGAGAAACTTACAAAATAAATTCAATTAAAATATCCATTTTAATCGTTCAAGCAATGTGAAACACGATAAGTGATTCTTGAGATATTGGCTGAAACTTATTTCTAAAATGGCGATTGAAGCACAACTACCCACATCAATTATAATAAAATAACATACAAATGTTGTACAGTAAAAAGTCCTTCGAATATATGTAAATGTATATGTATAACCTGAATAAATAAATCATCTTAATTTTCATTTCAATTTTATGGGCAGTAGAAAAAAATCGGAAAGTATTTTTTTTTAAAATATCGTTCTTATTTTTGTCCAATAAAACGATAAAAACAATGCGTTTCGACTCCGCTTAATTGAAAAATTTACGCGCACTCAAGGGGTTTTTGATACCCTTAAAATGTTAAATTAAACACAGTGCGACCGTTATATTTCTGTCACCTATCATTTTCATAGCTTTTCTTTGTATCCAATCCAAAATTGTCTTTAGTTCGGTAACTAAGTCGAACTTATTCTTAACAGTCGTTTCTGATGATAAGTAGTATACCCACGAAAATAAGAAGTCTTTTACTCCACTCACTTCTATTTCTTCCAAATATTTATTTTAACAATTCTTTTTCAAGCCTAAACTTACCTACTTCTTTTTATAATATTTAGATTACCTAAACTTTAAATGGGTGAAAACGTTAGAAGTGTGTCAAACTTAGCTTTTCATTTTATTCCTCGTTTTTTTTTTAAATATTATAAGTTATCAAAAACTTCAAACTTTTGTTTGCCATATATTTGTTAAAATGTTTATAAATTATATTTTTCTTGCACACAAATATAAAAATAAATGTTTATAGATACTCGTATACTATTGTTTTGAAACTTTATAAAAGTTTATAAACTTTAGAACTATGTAGAAAGTCAAAACTACTCCACCTGGTCGATATAAGAAAGTTAGGAATTCTTCTTCTATTTTGTGTGCTGCGTTGCATGTTCAATGTTCCATATATGTATAGCATACGCATTCATCATCTTGAGTTTTTATTGCGCCTCCTTTTATCGTCGTTTTGATTTATGTATTTCAACAAAATGTCTACGTTCAATTAAAACTTTAATTTGATTTTCGTTTTTTTTTTAATACCTGATGTGGTTTTGTGTTTTGTCTTATAATTTCCATTTATTGACCAGAGCAAAACACAGTCTTTTTTTGATCCTTCTCTACCAAAAAAAATATCAAACAAAAAAAAAACATCCCTAAACTATGTATAAACTATAATTATATATAATCTACTCATATAAACTAACTACATCTAAATGTCATTTCTATGTATCTCTCATTTTTGAATGTATATGAATAACGAAACAAAAAAATGGCTTAAATTGTAGCATTACCGCTTAACCGAGGTATTTTTATAACTAAACAAATATATTCCAACTCACTTAGATCTCGTTTTTTAATCAATCAAACTTGTATTTTTTCTTTTGTCTCGTCTTAACTAACAGCGCCATCTGGACCTCCAGTTGGATTTGTTGGATCAGCTCGATCAATGTCAGAGATAATCACCCAATGGCAACCTCCATTGGAAGAGCATCGAAACGGTCAAATTTTGGGCTACATTATTCGATACCGACTCTTTGGATACAACAATAGCCCTTGGACGTATCAAAACATCACAAACGAAGCTCAGAGAAATTATTTGATACAAGAATTGATAACTTGGAAGGATTATGTTATTCAAATAGCTGCCTACAATAATATGGGTGTGGGAGTCTATACAGAAGGGGCAAAAATTAAGACTAAGGAGGGCGTTCCCGAAGCTCCACCGACCAATACGAAAGCCCAACCGATGAATTCGACAGCCATCAAGGTCTCATGGAAGCCGCCAAATCCTCAACAAATTAATGGAATAAATCAAGGGTACAAAATTCAAGCCTGGCAATATGAAATAATCGATGGAGAAGAACATGATACAGAGGCAAAAATGATGACTGTTCCACCGAGTTTACTGGACCCATTGGCCGAACAAACGGCTATAATGGGAGGTCTTGAGAAATTCAGTGCTTACAATGTGACAGTTTTGTGTTTCACTGATCCTGGTGATGGCATCCGAAGTGGAATGGTGCCAGTGAAGACCTTGGAAGATGTGCCCGATGAAGTGGCGTCTCTGCATTTTGATGAGATATCGGATCGGGCAGTTAAGGTAATGTGGTCACCGCCAAAAAATTTAAATGGTATTTTGACGGGCTACACGGTGCGTTATCAAGTCAAGGATCGCTCCGAGACTTTAAAATCAATAAATCTCACTGCAACTGAGACAAGTTTGAGAGTAACACAGCTACAAGCAACAACGCATTATTGGTTCGAGATCAAAGCCTGGACACAAGTTGGTGCTGGTCCGACGAAGACCGCAACCATTCAGTCAGGAGTTGAGCCAGTTCTTCCACATGCACCTACTCAGCTGGCGTTATCGAACATTGAAGCTTTTTCAGTGGTTCTTCAGTTCACTCCGGGATTTGATGGAAACTCTTCGATCACAAAGTGGAGAGTTGAGGCACAGACTGCACGAAATAACACCTGGTTCACTGTCTATGATGTATCAGATCCGGATGCTTCAACTTTGACAGTAACTGGTCTTATGCCATTTACACAATACAAACTGAGACTGATAGCAACTAATGTAGTGGGAGCCTCGGAACCATCAGAACCAACAAAGGACTTCCAGACAATACAAGCCAGACCGATGCATCCACCATTTAATGTTACGGTTCGAGCTATGAGCGCGACAGAACTTCGAGTTCGATGGATCCCCTTGCAGCAGACCGAGTGGTTTGGGAACCCCAGAGGTTATAACATAACTTATCGTCAGGTTGATGCTACTGGAGCTGGGAAAACAACAGCTCTAAGTGTCCTCATCGAAGACCATACAGCAAACTCGCATGTCTTAGATACACTTGAAGAGTGGACAGTCTATGAAATAGTGATGAATGCGTGTAATGATGTAGGAGCTTCGAGGTAAGTTTTCGCTTAAATTCGTTTTGAGATCCCGTTTGACATATTTTGTTTATATTTTAGGGATAGTGTTAAGGCAGTCGAACGCACTCGTGAAGCAGTTCCCTCATTGGGTCCTCTAGAGGTTCAAGCCAATGCAACATCATCCACGACGATTGTAGTTCGATGGGGCGAAGTACCAAAAGAGCATCGAAATGGCCAAATTGAAGGCTACAAAGTGTACTATGCTGCCACCAATCGTGGTGGTCAAGTTCTGCACAAGACAATCTCCAACAACTCATCATTTACTTCTACCCTCACTGAACTCAAAAAGTATGTTGTTTACCACATTCAGGTTCTTGCCTTCACAAGGCTGGGAGATGGTGCTCTAAGTACTCCACCCATACGTGTCCAGACTTTCGAAGATACACCAGGTGCCCCGTCGAATGTTTCGTTTCCCGATGTGTCGTTTTCAACGGCTAGAATTATCTGGGACGTGCCTGAGGATCCAAACGGAGAGATTCTAGCTTACCAAGTAACATACTCGCTCAATGGCAGTGTGAATCTGAACTACAGCCGTGAATTCCCTCCGTCAGACCGGACTTTCCGGGCAACGCAATTGCTCGCTGAACGTTATTATATTTTCAGTGTGACAGCTCAAACCCGACTGGGATGGGGAAAGACCGCCTCGGTTCTGGTCTACACAACAAACAATCGTGAACGTCCACAAGCGCCATCTTCACCTCAGATATCACGTAGTCAGATTCAGGCTCATCAGATCACCTTTAGTTGGACTCCAGGCCGTGATGGATTCGCTCCACTACGATACTACACTGTTCAGATGCGTGAGAATGAGGGACCTTGGACGTCACTGCCGGAGCGAGTTGATCCAAGTGTAGCTTCTTACACTGCCACTTTTTTGAAACCCCACACGATCTATCAGTTCAGAATCCAAGCCACAAATGATCTTGGTCCATCGACGTTTAGTCGAGAAAGTATAACAGTGCGAACTTTGCCTGCAGCTCCAGCGAAAGGCGTGAGTAGACTCAAAGTCGTACCCATAACTACAACCAGTGTTCGTGTCCAGTGGAATGCCCTTGAGACATCCCTCTGGAATGGCGATTCAGCTACCGGTGGCTACCGAATTCTCTTCCAACAGCTTTCCGACTTTCCCGCCGCACTACAAGCCACTCCCAAACAAGATGTGATGGGCATCAATCAAGCCTCTATTGTTCTGAGCGATCTTCAGCAAGATCGGAATTACGAAATCGTTGTGCTGCCATTCAATTCTCAAGGAGTTGGTCCTGCATCTCCTCCTGTAGCTGTTTATGTGGGTGAAGCAGTTCCGACTGGTGAACCAAGAGCTGTCGATGCAGCTCCACTCTCCAGCACCGAAGTGAGACTTCGTTGGAAACCACCAAAGCAGAGCATGCAAAACGGTGATCTTTTGGGCTATAAAATATTTTACCTCGTAACCAGCTCACCACAAGAGCTCGAAGAAGGACGGAAATACGAGGAAGAAATTGAAGTGGTAGCTGCTTCTGCAACCTCACACAGTCTTGTCTTCCTCGATAAATTCACCGAATATAGAATACAAATTCTTGCTTTCAATCCAGCTGGTGATGGTCCGCGATCGACTCCTATAACAGTTAAGACCTTGCAGGGACTTCCCGGGCCACCAGTTTTACTTCGATTTGAAGACATCACTATGCAAAGTTTGAAGGTTTCATGGGATTCTCCAAAAATGCGTAACGGAGAAATTCTTGGTTACCTTGTGACCTATGAAACTACCGAAGAGAATGAAAGTAAGTTTGTTCTTATTTGTTTTTGTTGGAAATGTTATTCAGGTCAATTTTAATTTCGAATTATTTTTTGTAGAATTTAGCAAGCAAGTTAAACAAAAAGTCAACGGAAATAGCTTACATGTTCAGAATCTTGAAGAAGAAGTCACCTATACGTTTACGGTGCGAGCTCAAACCATAGACTATGGGCCAGCTGTAAGTGAAAATGTAACAACTGGACCTCAAGACGGATCTCCAGTCGCACCGAGAGATTTAATTCTATCGAAAACTTTAGCCAATGTTGAAATGCATTGGCTTAATGGACCGTCAGGACGTGGACCAGTACTTGGATATTATATTGAATGCAAGAAAAGGGGTAGGTTCTGATTTGTGTGAATAGAAATTGGTAAATTATGGGTTTTTGTTGTGCATGGAAGAAGTTACTTTTTCTCAAATTTGGAATAATATATCCGATATGTATAAATATATTTAGTAACTTCTATAATGTGTGGTTTTACAGAACAAAGTTGGTTTACGATTTGCTTACACACATCCATACAATTGAAGAAAATCTTATTAGAAAGTATCAACAAAATCCATATGGTCAGGGCCAAGGACACCATTAGCCGCATTCGTACACAAATTTTGCTCATAACTTGAAAAACTACCAGGCAAAGCTAGAAAATTTGTCTGTGCATACGATAGGACTGGCTCTGGTCCACATCTTCTTCAAAGCAATTTTATTTTATATTTCCTATAGTTTTCAAACTACGACTTTTCAAAGGTGTCTTAAAACGATACATAAACATAATGGGGCATATTCATAGTCGCCGATAGACCCAGGTTTAACTAAACTACAGTTTAAGACAATTTTGGCTCAATGAATACAGACCGATTTTAATTACAAATTGTTGGTTTTTATATGATAATTAACTTGGTATACTACACAAATAGCTTCAAATGATAAACTTAAAAAAATAGAATCAACGTCCGAAAATTCAACGAAAGCTATGTTTAACTTAGACCAAGGTCTAAAATGACTATGAATACCTTTGAAAGATCGTAGTTGGAAATATGAAGCGGATATACAAAAATTGCTTCTAAGAAAAAGTTGTGTAAGAATGCGGCTTTTGGTATACTTGGCCTTGACCGATCATTATTGTTGCTAATTTGCAATCTGAATAAAATATTTGATGGGTTTTGTGTGGAATTTCTTAAAAGAGTTCTTGTTATAATGGATTGAGCGATAGATAGTCAACTTTGGTTCTGAACCACATTGATTAACTTTTAATTGGATTAAGGTGCTTTCCCTTTCAGTAATTGTAGTTTCTTTTGTTCTATTTTTCTTGTTCTTGCAATCCTTTTTCCCAAATATGTTTTCCCTGAGTAGAGAGAGGTGAACCAGCTTATATTTGTAAGTACCTATATTAAAAAAAAAAAAATTAAATATTTTGTGTACTTGCATTAGTTTTTTTTTTTTTTTTGTTTGTTTTTATTACACTTACCAATCAATAATAATTACTTTATCAATCATTTTGTTTTAAATACTAAGAACATTCTATAACTTGCAAGTTTGTAGTAAAAAACATCTAGCTATGTATGTTTAAACAAATCAATCTAACTTTAAGTTCCTTAAAGTTGCGGGTTTCTTGCGGGTATCGTACTTTTTCGAAAATATTTTTATATATCGCCAGCGAGAAAATGATAAAAACAAGTCAAATAACGATTTTAATTTCCAACAAAAAAAAAAGCGAAAGAAGAAAAAAAAATTTGTCTATGCTTATTATTCTTACAAATTTTAAATGCAATTTTAAAACAGTATACTAAAATTTTCTAAATTTCTAATACTTTTTAACTCGTATCTAAAACTAAGGCTGGCCACTAGACGAGAAAAGTCTCGGTCTAGCATGACGAGACTGCCTTTTAAGCATCAGAGACGAGACTATTAATTGGACCGACATTTACAGAGAGTCTAATAAATTAAAAAATCCAATTTCAGTTAAATATTTAATTTTCTTTTGCACATATTCAAACTATAATCGAAAATATTTCGTTCCAATAATCAACAGGTAGTCCGGAAATCGTATTTTTCGAAGACGAGACCGGGACGAGTCTTAATTATACGATACTGAGACGAGATTTTTACGAAACCGAGACGAGACTTACAAAAGTCTTGCCGAGTCTTGTCTCGTGGCCAGCCTTGCTCGTATCATACTAAACCAAATTTTCGTTCATATAAACACGTCCAAAAAATTGACAGCTCGTGCAAAAAATTCACTAACATACCTCATTTTGAATTTTTTCGTTCAAGACTAGACTTTTTAACCAGTATCATACTAAAAAAGAATTAACATCGTACTAAATCGACAAAAATCTTGCGCCAATATTTGATTGGTTTCCTAAGGTTTGTTTTTGGTAACTTTCCTGGTTTACATTTTTTTATAAAATCTTAAACAATGAAACTTTTTGAATGAAACAACAACAACTAAAGTGTTCTACCGCCAAGTTATTTGGCTGAAGTTATAGCTATTTCACGAGTGCCAACCCGATCATCAGGCTTCTTTGTGTGGTTCTGAGTCTTAATATGTTCATTTTTATTTGAAAAGATTTGCCCGTCATGGGGATTGAACTGATTGAACTGTGACTGGAATTCGGAAGCCGACGGCCTACCCATCGCGCTACCGAATCCACATGTCAAGCTCCATCTCAGTGCAGGTTTTGCTGCTTATCAAATGCATTTGAACGACTAGCATTTTTATTAGAGCACACATGCTTGCTGTTGTCACATTCGATTTCTTTCATTTTTCCTAGTACCCGATTCGTATTCCAACAATTCGTTGGTCATACAAGGGGTAGAGTAGTGAAAGATTTGACGCTGGTCAAGGGTTTAATTTTGAAATTTATTAAGATTTTTGTATAAACTAAAGTTCATACAATGCAGTCACGCTGCGCAGACAACAATTAACATTGAACATTTTTGAATGAAACAACAACTTAAGTGTTCTACCACCAAGTTATTTTGCTGAAGTTATAGCTATTTCACGAGTGCCATGGCCAACCCGATCATCAGACTTCTTTGTGTGGTGCTGAGTCTTAATATGTTCATTTTTATATAAATTTTTAAATTTTGAAAGAAAACATAATTTCCTTTAAAAAGTGAGTTAAGTTCTTAAAATCGGCTTAGTTTGAGAATTTTTCCAAAAATATTAAAAAAAATGACAAGTGCGATTATTCTGTCAAAAAAGTATTTTTGCATTTGTATTGTATACGACTTTTGTATTTTAAGCAAGCATTACTTCCAGACAAGCATAATCAATAATAAAATCCCGTGAAAATTATTGTTGAATGAGGTTCATCTTTAATTAATTTAAAAATTGATTTCAATTTCAAAATGTTGAAGACAAAATTGGAAACAAAATATTCAGGTACTGCTTCCTTGAATAAATAACAAAAAACTGCTTCCATCTAATATTCGAAATGATTTCTTTGATATTAAGAACATAATTTTCACAATAAAAATAAATAAGAACTAACAAAAATTAAAGTGAACTGACAACTTATAATATGCATTTGTGGGGTAAATCTGGTGGAAGGGTATATCTGTCGAAAGATTTAGATCTGCAAAATTGATTTCAAATTAAAAAAAAAAAATCGTTTTATTTGCCCAATGAAATGTAAAATCTGCATTTTGATAGATCCAAATCAAAAATAAAATGTTTTATTTTACTAATAGAAAACACCATTGGAAATAAGGTTTTAAGCCTAAATTATTTTTCATACCACATATAAAATAGAATTAATTTTATTTCTTAATTTCTTCATCCTCGTTATTTTTCATACCACATATAAAATAGAATTCATTTTATTTCTTAAATTCTTCATACTCGTTATTACATTATCAATTCGCATTCAGAATAATCTGACTAACCAATACATTTCTTAATGGTTTTATGGAATTCATTATTATTTGTTTGTTTTTTCTCTCATTTTAACTTTTCTGTCATAAGTTTTTCCAAGTACGTTTTATTTCATTACCAAATGTTTTTATATTTGTTCACGCTTCCTCCTAACTGTTTTTTTTTTTTGTTTTTAATTAATTTAATTTTAAATATTGATGTTACAGACGACTCACGTTGGGAAACAATAGCTCGTTCAACAACAGGTCCAATGCAAGATTTTACTGTGAGCTATCAAAGTCTTCTTCCATCGACTGCTTATACATTCCGTGTTATTGCCTACAATCGCTACGGTATATCCTTCCCAGTCTATTCAAAAGACTCAATATTAACCCCATCCAAATTGCACCTGGAATATGGCTATCTACAACACAAGCCATTCTATCGGCAAACCTGGTTCATGGTTGCACTTGCAGCAACTTCAATCATCATCATCATCATGGTCATAGCTGTTTTGTGTGTTAAAAGCAAAAGTTACAAATACAAACGTAAGTGTTCTATACATACCTAGGTACCAACAAATTAATGTCTCGTGTTTAAGACTCATGTCAAGATATTTTAAAACGTATACTCTTTCTTTTATCCCCTAAAAACATACACAGAAGAAGCACAAAAAACCCTCGAAGAATCAATGGCTATGTCTATCGATGAACGACAAGAGCTGGCACTTGAGCTCTATCGTTCGAGACATGGAGTTGGTACTGGTACATTAAACAGTGCCGGCACTCTGGGTCGTGGAACTTTGGGAACATTAGGTAGAAAATCAAATCACCGTCCGCCGCCGGCTTCGACATTGGGCAAAAGCCCTCCCCGACCATCGCCAGCCTCTGTGGCATATCATAGCGATGAAGAGAGCTTAAAGTGTTACGATGAAAACCCCGACGACAGTAGTGTTACGGAGAAGCCATCGGAAGTCAGCTCTTCAGATTCACAGGTAAATTTTCTTACTTTAGGTGAAATATGACCAGCATTGCAGTTTTTTTAAATAAAAAAAAACATGAAGAAGCACGTTGCTTTACTTTCCAGTTAAATTTCCAATAAAAAATTGTCTGCAATGCAATTTACCATCACATCCATGTTTGAAGTAGAAACTTATTTGTTTTTAACAAACCGCATTGCTATCATAAATAATTCAATTAATTAAAATCTTGTTTTCCTTTTAGCATTCTGAAAGTGAAAACGAGAGCGTACGGTCTGATCCTCACTCATTTGTGAATCACTATGCCAATGTGAACGATACACTGCGGCAGTCATGGAAGAAACAAAAACCAGTGCGAAACTACTCCAGCTACACGGATTCGGAGCCAGAAGGTAGTGCGGTTATGAGCCTTAATGGTGGCCAGATTATTGTAAATAACATGGCCCGGTCC
Source organism: Melangyna quadrimaculata (assembly GCA_949320155.1). NCBI lineage: Eukaryota > Metazoa > Arthropoda > Insecta > Diptera > Syrphidae > Melangyna > Melangyna quadrimaculata. The sequence continues at coordinate 33,741,648 of OX439484.1, read as the reverse complement.
AGAGCTCCACTTCCAGGTTTCTCCTCATTTGTTTGACAATCAACGGAGTTTTAAGTTTCAAAATCTATGATAGTTTTAATATTATTTTTTTTTTAATCAAAAAAAAAAAAAATAAATAAACAACACTTGTACGACTATTTATATAACTTTTACATTTCGTGTATGTATGTTATGTGCATGATAATTAAGTTTTTATGTCTTTTTTACATATTAAATTAATTTAACTTAATTATATTCAATTGCGATATTTTTTTAAGCGATTGTCCATCTTTTTCTACTTGTGATAAAAGATTTTAAATAAAATAGATTATTTTTTTTTAAATTAATAAATTGTTTTATGTTAGGAAGAAATAAATTTTTAAATTAATATATAATTTAATTTAAGTTTCGTCTCAAACTGAAAATAAAACAAAAAAAAAAAATATGTACGAATTCATATCATTAATATTTTAAGTTAAAAACATAAATATTTTCCAATAAGTAGATTTTTTGTGTTTAGATTTATTTTATTTCTAACTTTTTTTCTTTACTATAATTAAAATGAAAAACTATAAAATATAATCTCAATAAATAATACAATCGGATGTAAATATTAGTAATAAGTTGAAGAGTACTGACGGATATTACTTAAAGTTCCCAAATAAATTTATAATTTATATTTTTTTTAACAAAAAGTGTCAATTATACACATAAGAGTAAAAGAGTGTTAACTATGTTCAAATTTTAAATTACTGAGGTTAACATATGTTTTTTGTTTCTGTTTCTTGCTAAAATTGTTTTTGTTTGTGTGTTATTTAAATTCTGGTTTATCTTGAGCTCATTTGCTACTAATTTAAATTTCAACTCGATCGATATAAGTATAACGAATCCTGAAATGTAATTACTATAAAAACAATATAATTTCTATTGTTTAGGTTTTGTCTTCTTTAATAAATTTGTATAAGTAGGAAAGATTGTTTGAGGTAGAACTTCTTTCAAACCTTATTATAACATATTTTCATTCATTGAACCTGAGCCACTGAGGTTTTATTTAAAAAAATAGTCTCCTTATACAAAATGTCTGATAAAATGTTATTGGCTTTTAATGTTATGATTGTCTAAAAATTTCGATCGATTTCATAATTTCGAAATCACTTCAAGCGTCATTTTGATTGATATTCGTTCTTCAATTTTGATTTTATTTTAGTAAAATTTAACAAAAATGAGTGCTGTTTTCAATGCTGCTTCAAAAAAAAAAAAAAAAATGAAATTGATATCGATAAAAGTGAAACCTGCAACACCAAATTTACTTTCACATCGATTTCAATTTTATTTCGATATAAAGTGATTTCTGGAACATAGCTGATGGTATTGTAATGTATAAGTATTTAAATGTTATGTATGTTAGGGCAGGAAGCCATTAGCTCGACAGGCTCTATTGTTTTAGAGCATTGTAGATGTAGATGATTTATTTCTCTAATATTATGTTAGATTAATTTGCAGCTATCCTCAATAATTTCAAGTGAATCATTTTACCAAAGTATTCCAGACAAATTGCAGATCAAATTTTGTAGGCAAATATATGCGCAAAGCCATTTTTCACCTTATGTCGCAAACATTTTAAAAAAAATGTAAACTTTAAAATTTTGCCAACGAAAAATTTGTATCCTTTTTCAGTTAATTAAGCACAAGCAAAACGACACGAGCACACAGGAATGGTTGCGAGTTGTTAGTCACTAGGCTACCAAATTACTTCTTTAATTTATCAGCACACACAAATGATTTGTATAATAATTGTGCTCGACTTGTGCTGCTTGTTCCTTAAATAAAAAAAAATCCGATTTTAATAATTTTGCGAACGATCAACTTTATATTCTTTTTGATTTTCCTATAAGCAAATGTTTAGATTTATAATGAATGCTCAATTTGTGTTGCTAGGTGGCCAAGAGAAAGAGCTTGTACGGCAAAAATTACTTTTGAAAAGTGTGAAATTAGCTCTACGTTATTTGCGATTTTCTAAAAAAACAAAAAGAAAATATGTGCCCAACAGGAGCGGGTTAAAATTCTGCTTTTCAAAATTCTGCCCATACACAAAAAATTTTGATTTTCAAAATTATGCAAAAAAAAAAAAAAATCAATAAGGCTTGTGCAGCGTTCTTCTTTTTAGAATCCTGGCTATTCTTGTTTATGGTGTTTTCTATTTGTAAAATAAATCTTTGATTTAAGTCTGACGAAAGTCAGATTTTGCATTCTCTTGGGAAAATAAATCGATTAATTTTTTTGTTTATTAAAAATCAAATTGGAAGATCTAAATTTTTCTTGCAGTATAATCCACAGAAGCGAAAATTGAAAACTCAATTTTTTTATTAGCTCCACCGATAACAGTAACTACAATACAACCGTTATGATAACAAATATTTATCTTAAAAACGGCTGTAACGATTTTGATAAAAAAAAACGAAAATGATCTTTATTAATGGTAACTATGGTTAGTGTTTTTCTTACAAAATACTACCAACAACGGTTATTAGTACCGCCATAGAACGGAAATTTTTATTTTCAAAATTGGCTTCACCGATTTCGACCAAATTTTCTTAGCAAGAGATGCTTTAAAATTTTAACAATTTTGCAAATACATATACATACCAACAAATTTTGAAAAAAAAAAAAAATATTTTTGATATTATATGATATTTGTTTACTTCTTTTTAAATTGTATTTTATTAAATAGAATTGGAATACCAAAGTTTATATTTAAAAGAAATTAATTTTTAAGAAAATAGCTATTTTCGTTTCTTTTATCATAAATTTATATTTATCAAACTTATCACATGGCATATTTTATTTTGAGCTCTAGCTATTTAAATCTATTTTTAGCCACACAAGCTAAGGACAACACTTTCAGCATAATGTTTTTTTTTTTTTTTTTTTGATATTTACGGCACATTACTTAAAGTTGAGCACTTTGCAGCATTAGCGCATTTGTGCTAACTTCAAACTTAGCCCTTCATGTACAGCCCTGCAACCAACAAGTATTTCATTTTACACTACAATATCAAAATGCACCAAGTTAATAGTTTTCAAAATTCAACCTCATTTTCGAAATTATAGAACATGAAATTTAATTCCAAGTGAAATTGAAAATTGATTGCAATTTTATTTTGATAGAAATGTCAGTTAAAGGTTAGAAGAATAAAAAGAGCTAATGTTTCGTTTATCTGAAAAAAAAGTTCTTTCAGATTTTTAACTGACTATTGCAAAATTGGAATAGATCGTACCAGGCGCGAACGCAGGGGGGTTTGGGGGTTCAAACCCCCCCCCCCCAAAATGTATGAATTTAACTTCCTCGCCATACAATTTCACACTTAATTTTGAGTTTTCAGTTTAAACACACCCCCCCCCCCGAAATTTTTTCCTGCGTTCGCGCCTGGATCGTACAAACTTGCTATCAAAGCTAACAACTTTAACGTAGCTAGAGATTGACAATGTACATATGTTATTAGTTCAATAATATAAAGATGTCGTAAAAAATAAAGTGTTAAACAAAGTTTAGATACAAATTATAATGTATTTTTTTTTATAAATGTATTATTTAAATAGCTTAAAATATCACTTAAAATATGTAGAGCTCAAAAAAATTATGCTATCTGTTTTTGATAAATATGATTACTATAAAAAAAAATCAAAAATCGTAAGACAGGTTTTTTTAAAAATAAATTTTTGTATATAATATTTTTTTTTGAAAATAGAATTTGTTACGCCAATGTTAAGTATTTAATAATATACAATTTTCAAAAAATTAAAAACACATTTTCAAGATGTTGAATTTTTAAAACAAAAATTTAATAAGTTTTTAAAAAACCAAAAATAATTTTTTAGGAAATTTGTGTAATGTTAAATTGTTAATATTTCTAAAGTCCTATTTTATAAAGAAAAAATTAGTCAAAATCCGTGAAGCCGTTAAAGATAAATTTGTAAATAAAAAAATTGGTTCTTTGACAGGTTCTTCATATTGATATGTTCTATTTAGTTAAACTTAAAACGAAATTGATTTTTTTATCAAAATCGTTATAAGCGTTTTTTTTTTGTGTGGCAGATACCGTTATTTATTCAGTTAAAAAAAATCATAGTCCTCTCTCGGGAATCTCCTAAGAACCTAAAGTCCAAAGTTTGAAGACAATCGCTTCAGCCGTTATGCTGCAGGTGGAGGTACAGACATACAGATTTGCGAGACCCACTTTTTTTACGTTCTTCATCATAATGTTAGGGAAAAGTACTCTCTCGAGTTCAATTTTTTGTTTACGAATTCCAAGTCCCCATAGTACCTATATCGCATGTGAAAACAATTTTTCACTTTAAATCTGAATTTATCAATGGAAACCTACATTAATTTTTCACTAGAAATAGACAAAATTTAGAAGAATAACATATATAGTGTTACATTGTGTTATGTATCTTTTTTAAGAAAACAAAAAAAAACTTTGATATAACATTTTTATCCGTCAGTACTACAAATAAACTCTTGCGTGTGATTATTCATTTTTTCGCATCATAAACTCACACACACTACTTACATAGATAGAATTTATAAAAATAAAATCAAATTATAAACAAATGTTCATAAGTATTAGTTTTAAGCAGAAAACTATTAGGCCATATAATGCAATCTTAAGTAAAATATATATTAAAAAAGAAATTAACAATTAACACAAGTACATACATAGTTAATTATATTGCTTAATCTACAAAAAAACGACTGATTATTGTTTATGATAAAAAAAAAAAGAATTCAAATTTCAATAATTTTGTATATCTTGACACCACGCCTTAAAAGCTATTAGTATTTGTAAATGTATGTAGGAGTATTCGAATTTCCAAACTTTTCTACCGTTTCTATCAAAATTAATATTTCTTTGATAAACTAAATCATCCTGTTGGAATTTCATCATTATAATAAAAAATAATTATAAAAATAGTTGCTCAAAAATAATTAAAAATATGTATTTATGAGTCTTACGCAACGGCATCAAACAAAATAAACTAAAAATCATAAAAGGATGTTAGAAACATTTTCTGGTAATATAAAAGATAGCAATTAGTAATTTATAAGAACTAAGTTAAGTCTAACATTTTAAATTAGTTTTTAAGTTTGTGATTAAGTAATAAATTATACTGTTAATGTAGAAGAAAAAAAAAGTGCGAAAAAGGAAAACAAATATATATATACATACCTACTTAATAAAATGGCATTTAAATTTAAAAATTGCTGTGTTCTTGTTTTTCTTAATTTTCGATTCTACTGTATCTTCTGTCAACAAAAAAAGAAAAAGCATCTAGTTGATTTTTGGACTTTAATAAAGTATTTTGTGAAGGAATGTTAGAAATGAAAATTTGATTATCTCATCCTGTATGATCGGATAGGTTATGTGTGTTACAATGGATTAAGAGGACTTTCAGCATCAGCAAGATTGCTTGTTGAAAGCTGAACATAATTTATGTGAAGCGAATGAGGGTCTTGAGTGACCACAAAGACTTATTATTATACAATATACATAGTTCAAAATATGCTTGTTCAAAGTTCATTGGATAATGAAAATTGAACATGAATATTATGTTCTTCAGCATGAGGGGCTAATTGCGATGGTCTATTCTATTCTTGGTCTACTATAATTGATATTTAAAAAATCTATTCGTTAATATTTGTCAGATTATTATACATTTTTGAATTTGAAAGGAAATAAGAATTTCTGATCGACTTTTGTCGAATAGACTTTTTCGAAATAGACTCTCGCAATAAGTGTCTGACATATGAAAAGATATAGACATAATTAAATGATTGAATTGAGAGTAGACTGCATTTAAAAAAAATAAATGGATTAAAGAAAATATACCAATTTTAAAAGTAATATTTGTCTTCCATTTCCACAGAAAACACATTTTACGTACATAATGTAATGTACATATTCGTGTATGTAAAATTTCTTTTTACATGGTAATCTTAATGACTTTAATGTATCGCAATCATGTTAATTATTGTTCAAAATTGTCACAACTAAATTACAAACTGATAATGTGTCTGAGTATTCCTATAAGAGTACTTATCCCAACGGATATATTGGAAACAATTTGAAAGGCAGCGCACCCTCTCAATAGCTTTGCTTATAAGCTGTATAATTATTTCGTAAAAAAAGAATATTATATATCCGTTACCATTTTTTTTATTTTTTTTTATTAATTTTTCGATACAAAATAGTGTTTTTTTTTCCCAAAACTGGAACACAAAAATGTTTCCAATGCTTTGTGTTCCCTTCCCGGTTCTCGTCGGTCAGTATTATTTTTGTGATGAACTCTAACCTCAAAGTTGGTTTTGTATGGCGTATGTACAGCTGACTTTTGAATGGTGGTTTGAAGTTTTTTTTGAATTTTTTTTTTCAATCTTTTGAGTTTGAAAATAATTTTTTCAAAAATTGTTGCTTAAAGCAACTTCGTTAACAAATAAAATAAAAGGACAATATTAGTAGTAGCACAAAGTTTAATGTGTAACCTATGCTTTTCAATCAAAATTACAGGATATTTTGAGCCGCTTTATGTAATGTTCATTCAAAGTTTAGAGATAATTTTAAAAAAACTATAAAAAAAATTATTTTTTTCGGAAGCAAAAAAAATATTATTAAAATAGTTTTATTGTGTTTAGAAGAAGTGGGCATTTTAGTACAACATATCATCTTCAAAATCCGACATAATTTTTGTTTTAATTTTTTAATACACTTGATATAAAGAATAAAATAAGTTGATTACAAAATAATCCCCACCAAATTAAATTTTTGTTTTTGTTAAGAAACTGTGGTAGATTTTCCGCAAGTACCGTTTGGTCCAATGAGAAAAAGTGTTGTTTTTGTTTGGTATTTTATCTAAACAAAACAACCGTTACTTATATTAAAATCGAAAATGTGTTTTTCTATTTTTGACCAGTGGCGGCCGCACTGTGCGGCGGTGGGCACAGTACAAGCACAGTACATATATCTAAGGTATTATCAGGCTCAGCTTGTCAAATTTCAAGATGGCTGCCCCTTGTGTAAGTACACCGTAAACAAAAACAAATTATGGCTGCCCCTTGTGGAAGTACACAGTGTTCGTTTTTCTTTTTTACTTCAGAGTAGAGCTCTGAACAGAGTCTGAACACTCTGAACACACTCTGAGCGATCTCTGAACTGAGCGTGCTCTGCTCTGAGAGCTCATATCATTCGCCATTATTTACTTTTTTGATTTGTTTCCACTTGCCAAATTGTGTTCAGCTATTCAACTCCGTCTGCTCTATCAATTTATTCTGAGCTCATAGAGCGCGATCTGAATATGCTCTGAACATGTTCAGAGCAAAAAAAGAAACAAAGTTGGAGCTCTGAATGCTCTGAATAAGTAAAGTAAGTAAGGATTTTTTTGTTGACAGTTCAGGCTCTGCTCTGAACTAAAAAAGAAAAACCCCCAGTAAATAAAATCAAAGGAGAATGGGCATTTTTGGCTGTGAGCGGCCACGAATGAAATTAGTCTCAAATGAAAGGTCTGCTACAAGGGAGTAACTTTCAATATGGCTGTTTCGTTGCAGTGCATTTAGGAAAGAGGAGATATGAAGATATTTTCAAATGCATTTTTAAATGCATTTTTGGGGCAGGTGGCGTTTTCAATTACTATCTGATACTTATCCTGATTTGAAAACGTCTAATGACACAATTAGTACCAGGTCAAGATATAGCCCGCGGTAATTTTACTCCTTATACGAGTTTAGAAGGCAACAGTATAAGATTATCTAGTTCATCACAGCTTTTTAAAAAGAGGGTACCAACCGATTCTTTTAGTACAATCATTAACAAAACCGGTGGCGGTGGTCAGATAAGCTTATTCAGGCTGTTTCAGTGGGAAAATGCAATTTTCCTTTTGCATGTTGGTCTAAGTTAGGTTAGTAAGTAAAGAAAGAAAAAACCTAAACAATAGAAGTTATATTGTTTTTGTTTTTATTTTAGTGGACTGTATTGAATGAAATTCAATAAAAAGTATTTAAGCGACCTTTAGTCCAATGCGTTTCGGTCCTGATAACAATTACAGTGGACCTCATCAGTTAGAGCTGTAATTGTTACCTTTCTAAGACGCAACATTTTAGTCGATGGCTACCGACGTTTATTTACAGCATAAACACACTGCAAATTATATTTTTCTAGGGGAACATGGTCGCTTAAATACTTTTTATTAAAAACAATTAGAAATAGTATTGATTTAACTACACAATTTAATGTAATTTAATTTATGTTGTTTTTTTTAAATATTTATTTGTTTATTTCCAAATTAAAAGCTCAAAGAGCCACGAAATTTGTTAAAAAAATATCAACTTTCAAGTGACAGCAGCTGATTTTGACAGTTGTCACAAACCTGTTCTAAGTTGTTTTACCTAAAAAGTAAGAACAGAAAATCCTGTTCCAAACTGTTCGGAACAGCCTCACTGAACAGCAAATCAGAACAGTTTAGAACAGAAAATTCTCATTGAACAGCAAAAACTTGTACTTTTCTGTTCTAAACTGTTCCAAACTGGTCGGAACAACGTCACTGAACAAAGCTATTATCAGGCTCAGCTTGTCAAATTTCAAGATGGGTGCCCCTTGTGTAAGTACACAGTAAACAAAAACAAATTACGGCTGCCCCTTGTGGAAGTACACAGTGTTTAATTTTCTTTTTTAGTTCAGAGTAGAGCTCTGAACAGAGTCTGAACACACTCTGAGCGATCTCTGAACTGAGCGTGCTCTGCTCTGAGAGCTCACATCATTCGCCATTAGGCGTTTTTCTTTTTTAGCTCAGAAAAGAGTTCTGAACAGAGTCCGAGCATATCGAGCATGCTCTGAACATCCTCTGAACAAAGCGTGTTCTGGTTCTGAGCGCTCAGAATTATTTTTACAACACACCTAAATACTAAACTGTCACTTTTTTTCCAATTTCACCTATCAAATGCTTGTGTTCAGCATTCCACTCGGTCTGCTCAGTTATTTTATTCTGAGCTTATAGAGCGCGCTCTGAACAAGCTCAGAACACGTTCAGAACAAAAAAAGAAACACAAATTTGAAGCTCTGAACGTTCTCTGCTCTGAAATAAACTTGCGAAATTGTGTTCAGCTATTCAACTCCGTCTGCTCTATCAATTTATTCTGAGCTCATAGAGCGCGATCTGAAAATGCTCTGAACATGTTCAGAGCAAAAAAAGAAACACAAAGTTGGAGCTCTGAATGCTCTGAGCTAAAAAGAAACACGGATTTTTTTGTTGACAGTTCAGGCTCTGCTCTGAACTAAAAAAGAAAAACGCCCAGTAAATAAGAACAAATTTGTGGTGATTGTTTGAAATTCAATTTGTTTCCTATTGATTTTGACAACATGCGCAGAACCGAACAAAAATGAAAACGCTAGTAATATTCATGCCTATCTAGCGCAATCTTTTATCCTTTTATTCTGTTATTCTTTTACCAATTTCCATACAAATTTTCGAACTGTCAAAAAACTTTGTATTCTTTTATTAATTGGTATTCTGCATATCGAATTCTGTTATGAAATCTGTTATAAACATTGCCAGAATAAAAGACAGTTTGTTTGACTTTTACCATAAAATATTTCGATACATGAAGTAAAAACTTTTATTTCTCTAATGAATTGTTCTTCAAAGGAGACAGATATAACAAAATAATATTAAAATGCATAATTACAAACACAAATAAGTAATTTCAAACTAAATTATTTGTATACAATACACGAAAGCATAGAACACAGTTAATGGATGAAACGTAAAAAAATTAGTCGCTTCATCTTGCCGGTGTGCGTTTCACGAACTGTTATAGCCAAATAAATAGAACAATAAATAATCTACGCGAAACAATAAAGACGACCATTCCGCAGGTTAATTTTATTTTGTTCACCCGTCAGTGTCGATTTTTTTTATTTACTACTGCTGATAACAAATTTTGGGTCTGTTCGTATAAACGTTTCTTTTTCGAAGTTCCATAACAGACTTTTATAAAAGATTGAACTCCAGAATACCAATTATAAGAATCTTTTATGGTGGACATCTGTTATGCATCATAACAGAAAATTCATAGCAGAATAACAGATAAGGCAGAATAGGCATAATTACCTGTAATATACAGGGTGTCCCGTAAGTAATGGATAACCCTGAAATGCCGCATAGTAGACTTTATGACCGTCCCGAAAACTGATAAAAAAAAGTTCTATCCCAACCACAAGAAAAGTTATATGCATTTTTTTGTTCAGTGCATTATTTTTTTTCTTACTTTACATTTTTGAATACCACGACTACAAGTGAATGAGTTCCATCATTTTTTTTTTGCAGGAATATTTAACATTACTTGTGCCAACACATAAGTAGAACAAAATTATTAAAACTGTTGGACTTCTTAGAGAAAAAAATTATTTAACATTGAATTTCAATGCAAAATGTGAAAACAAATAATTTTTGAAAAAGTTAAATCATAGCTGGTATAAAAAAAATGCATGCGCGTTAAATGCAGATTTCAAAATGGTATTACTTATTATTATATCTAGAGTCAATAGCAAGTTATTGGTAAAAATCTGCAATACTAGAGTAAATTTAGCAAAAACAAAAGTTTTCAAAATTAGCACAGTAAACGTGAAAATAATACCAAGCGTTGAACATAGCAGATTTTTGATTTATTGGCTGTTTCTACGATGTTGTCCTAATGATAAATCCAAGCTTTCAACTTCTAGGGCCGAATGCATTATTGATAAAAATGTCAAAAAAGTGCAAAAAACGGTTACATTTTCGAGCTTGTTTTGAATTTTACCTGTTCTATTGGGCTTTAACAAACCCATCAAATATTTTGTTGGTTGCTATTTTTTATTTGTTATTTTCTCCAAACAAAAAGTCTTCTGATTTAATTTTAATTGTGTTTTTTGAATAGTAAATTGTAAGATCCTGAGACAGAGAGAACGCATAAAATCGTAAGTTTTTGAAATTTTGAATTAAAGGTTTTGTAATTTGATCTTAATTCATAAGATTAAGACCACGACGAACACTTATTTATATCGATTTTATTGTTCATTCTTCAGAAAAATTAACGGTTTAAATAGCTGTTTTCCTGAACCTGCTTTTTGATAATTATGACGTTTGATTGAACTTTTTCGATGCCACGTATTCTGTTTTCTGCACAAGAATATGCAAACATGCATTTCATTTATGGAGAGTGCAGAGGCAACAACGCAAACGAAGCTGCGACTCTGTATAGGGAAAGGTACCCTAACGCACGTCACCCGGATTATCGAGTGTTTATTAGAGTCCATAGCTGTTTCTCGGAAGGAAGGCTGCCTGGTAGTGGTGTTGGTGGTGCTGGCGTGGGACGACCCCCTCGAGGAGATACCGAAGACTTAGTGCTTGCGGAACTTGACCGAGATCCTACAGTATCAATCCGAGCAATAGCACGACGCACTGGGATCGGAAAGACGACTGCGCATAATGTGCTAAGTAAATATAAATATCATCCCTTTCACCTAACACGGGTGTAAACTCTCCAGCCGCAAGATTTTGAAACGAGAATGAGTTTTTGTCGACAAATGATAATGAAAATTGAAGAAGATCCGCAGTTTTTTGACAAAATTCTTTGGAGCGATGAGTCGACATTTAAAAGAGATGGCTACACTACATAATCTCCACTTCTGGGCACTACAAAACCCAAACATTATGAGGGAAGACAGGTCCCAGTACCAATTCAAAATAAACTATTGGACTGGGATTCTCAATGGGAAAATAATTGGACCCTTTGAGTTGCCGGGGATTTTAACTGGCCAAGGTTATTTGGAGTTCCTCCAAAATGATCTCCCAACCTTGCTGGAAGAAGTGCCTCAAGAACTAAAGGAATCCCATTGGCTCCAAAATGATGGTTGTCCAGCACACTATGCTGTGCCTGTGCGGGCATATTTAAATGCCAGATATCCAGGCAGATGGATAGGACGTCTGGGACCAATTTTATGGCCACCCCGTTCACCATACCTAAATCCACTTGATTTTTTTTTATTGGGGATGCATTAAGGAAATCGTATACAGCAAGCCGATCAGGTCTTTAGAGGAGCTAAGAAATCGTGTGGAGGCAGCTGCATTACAAATTTCTGAGCAAAACCTTGCACGTTCACTAAGACGTTCATTTATTCGGAGGTGCAGAACCTGTATAAGAGTGGGTGGAAAACAGTTTGAGCATTTGCTTTAAATAAAAAAAAAAAATAAAAAATTATCTATTTTTGTTTTTGTTTTCTAACTAAGTGATCATGTGATTAAAAGCTGGCTCAAAAACTTTTTGTTTAGAGAAAATAACAAATAAAAAATAGCAACCAACAAAATATTTGATGGGTTTGTTAAAGCCCAATAGAACAGGTAAAATTCAAAACAAGCTCGAAAATGTAACCGTTTTTTGCACTTTTTTGACATTTTTATCAATAATGCATTCGGCCCTAGAAGTTGAAAGCTTGGATTTATCATTAGGACAACATCGTAGAAACAGCCAATAAATCAAAAATCTGCTATGTTCAACGCTTGGTATTATTTTCACGTTTACTGTGCTAATTTTGAAAACTTTTGTTTTTGCTAAATTTACTCTAGTACTGCAGATTTTTACCAATAACTTGCTATTGACTCCAGATATAATAATAAGTAATAACATTTGGAATCTGCATTTAACGCGCATATTTTTAAAATAGTTGGCCACTCAGGTATTCATGCATTTTTTTTATACCAGCTATGATTTAACTTTTTCAAAAATTATTTGTTTTCACATTTTTCATTGAAATTCAATGTTAAATAATTTTTTTCTCTAAGAAGTCCAACAGTTATAATAATTTTCTTCTACTTATGTGTTGGCACAAGTAATGTTAAATATTCCTGCAAAAAAAAAATGATGGAACTCATTCACTTGTAGTCGTGGTATTCAAAAATGTAAAGTAAGAAAAAAAATAATGCACTGAACAAAAAAATGCATATAACTTTTCTTGTGGTTGGGATAGAACTTTTTTTATCAGTTTTCGGGACGGTCATAAAGTCTACTATGCGGCATTTCAGGGTTATCCATTACTTACGGGACACCCTGTATGTAGGCAACCTGCAGTGCAAGTAGGTCGTATTTGACATTTCGATAGTTTCCAAAAAAACATTTTTTTCGAAAGAAAGGAATAGATCATAATGTGCACAAAAAACTTTAGAATTTAGACATAAGAGTTAATAAACAAGAAAGTATTCAATTAAATGCACTATGCTGGATCGCAAGAACTTTGCCCATGTTGTTTAAACTTTTAAACTATAGACATAAGCCATCTGTTTTGTGCACGCTGCCTCGCACCTATATCTACTTAAAAATAATTTAAGTATAAAATACTACTACATTTTTATTGTATTAAACATGGAAATTTTGTTTAAAAATGGCACTTTGCAACACTGCTTCTAAGGAAATGCAAAATAAGCTTTAAAAACTTTTGTTAAACTTCAAAATTCAAGTTAACTTATACAATAAGCTTAAGCAAAGAAAATAAAGTTATGTTTACGAAAGCCATATTTAAACCAACAAATTTTACCTATTTAAAAAGTTATGTCTCAAAAATATACACATAAAGTACTTATTATTTGGGTTTATGTCCAAGTTTTCGAAACATTCAATAGTCCATATATTATTTTGCGTGGTGTCAATGCAGCATATAACGGACATACCTTCTACAAAAAAAGCCAAGAACAATCAAGTCAAATAAATATTCGCTTAAAAGTTTTTCAAAACTAAAAAAGCTTCACAACTTTAAATCAGTACTCACTTTAACAGAGAGCATGGTTTTTAATTTTAAATTGTTAAATATTTAAAACCAATGTTTCAAAAATAAGCAATAATTTATTTTTATTTCAGAGCATATTTGTACAAAATTTTAAGCAAACTCGTAAACGCGTTAAGGGTCTAGCTCGATGTAAAGTGGGCGTCAAAAGGAAATTTTTAATGGACTTATCAGTACCACAGATATATATAGGTAAAACCTAGTTACACCATGCTGTATTAATTAATTTATTTCTCCTTGCACCCGATTAAACAAATTAATGTGCCTTTTAAGACACATCAACATCAGGTAACGTAATCTTTATAATAATTACCCAAAAAGCTCTGCTACAAAAACGCTTTCTATTTCAAAACTTATTTTAACTTAAAATAGTTAAAAGAAATCCATCACAACTTTCAATTTAATAAGCTGTTTGCATGCACGATTATAGCACCTAAAGCTTACCTACAAACAAAAAGTTCAAGGCCCCGATGCATTTATGAAGGCGTTATGATAGACAAAGTAAAAGCTTTGATTTATAAGGGCACGTGCTGACTTATAAAAATATAATATTATTTTCTTTATGGTTCCACAGACTACTGGAAAAAACAGTCTTTTCCCGAATTTTGAATTTCTAGGAAATATTTTTACAACGACGGGACATATAATAATTTTGTTCGGGATTTGTAGTACGAATGTATTACGACGGGGCCTGTGAATAGGCAGAATAGCTTTAGAGCTTAAAATAAAAAAACTAAAAATGTACAAATAAAAAGCTAATTTCTAAAACATGATTATAAATCTGTATCTATTTCAGATTTATAGGAATATGTTATGCCTTTAACATGGCATTTCGATATTATGGGCAAGAACCTTCGGTAAGAATACATTTTATGGGACCTTCATTCTTATTTTCGGACATCTTGTAGTGACTATAATATATAGGTATGTATCTACACAACAGCTTTCACTCAATTCATTTATATTCAAAACTGAACTTTGCAACACTTTGCTGATGGTGATTTCATGCAACATAAGTATTGCAACTCTGTGCTTGAAAGATTCAAACAAATTGAGCAGTAACAAAATGATTTCCTTACACCTATTTACTAAAAAATAAATTTCCTACCGAAATAGAGACATACATTTTAAATTAGTTAATACAAATTTTATGTTTAGTAGCATACTTAACTTACCTCGATTTTGGGACACCATGCACTTAGCATGGTGTCCCAAAATAGACGTTGTCACAGAAAGAAACTGTTTCTTTTGGATTGCACGAACGTCGAACATGCGCTTGTAGTAAGTTCAAAGTATCTAATTAACTCCTACTGGATTTTAAGACCAAGAGCCCACAGCAGATTTTGGGGTCCGAAAGTGAACCAAAAAAATATTATATGAATCGAAAGGTATGTTCAGGCTTATTATGGAAGTGCAAGCATTGCAGTCCTTGGTGGCGGCTTATAGGTGGCCAATTGTCGAAAATATTGACTTAAAACAGAAAACGAATTATTAAAAAGCAAGGGTATCATTTGCAATGCCCTGTTATTACTTTTATGTACTGCCGGAAATCCCTTCTTTCAATAACTTTTTAAATAAATAGTTTTCAATAAAAAGTTTTTGAATTATTAATTTTGGAACTCAAAATTTTGAAAAAAAATATTTTTTTTGCAAAATTTTATGTAATTAAGTACTATTTTTGTTTGCAACATTCAGTGCCCCTATCAATTTGTAGTCAGATATTGAAAACTGGATGGTTCTATAGGACTTTTACTTTTCAAGATGTTAAAAAGTAAATGAACCAGCTTTCTCATAAAACTATAAGACACTTCCGGGTAAATTATCATTTCAGCAACCAGTTGATATACAGGTAAAATAAGACATACAAGCGAAAAAATTGTATTTCTATTATTAAATTTAACACACCTTCTGACTCATATAATTTTTTTTTTTTTTTGTTAATTTTCGCAACACCAAAATTTGTATTAAAGATATAATTCATCCATCGTAATATTGTTCTGTTCACTCTAGACGCTAAAGTCATCATGCGTTACGGTGGCGTATGAGTGATATTTTTTTTTTTCAGTGTAATCGATATAATTTTTTATCGACAACAATTCGTTTTCGACAAAAATAATACCGTCCTTTTCCCTTATTTTGTGTACCTAATAGTGTCTGTTTTTAGTAGATTTTGAACGTCTAGGAAACAATATCTACAAAAAAATCAGTCCAGTCACTTGGGTTAAATCGCTAGAGAAATAGTTTTCTATTTCTCTACCGATTAATCCCAAGTGACTGGACTGATCTTTTTGTAGATATCGTTTCCTAGACGATTACCAGATGAGTTTTGGGTATTTTGTTTAAGGGCCAAAATAACAAATCTACTAAAAACAGACACTATTAGGTACACAATAAAGGAGAAGGACGGTATTATTTTTGTCGAAAACGAATTGTTGTCGATAAAAAGTTATATCGATTACATTGAAAATAACTTAATAACGAAAAATTAAAAAAAATATAATTTATGAAGTTTTGAGTTTGAAAATTAATTTTTCATAAACTATTCATTTAAAAAGAAAATAAAACTAGCGATTTCTCGGTTTAAAAAAAGCATAACAAGGTATTGTTAGTGCTAACGTTTTGTTTTAACAATTTGTGTTTTGTTTAAAGTATTTTTTTTTTTTTTGAAAACTGCCCCTCCTGTCTATACGGGGCAAATAAATCCCTCTTCCTGTACGACTTTAATTATTGTCTCGACCTAACCATATCTCGTTCAGGCATTTTGTCACACCTTGTGCGAATCACACTGCGTAATAGCTTAATGAAAGACAAAGTTTCGACATCATTGAACTTGGCACGAGACGAGACTTTTGCAAGTCGCGTCTCGGTCTTGTTAAAATCGAAAATTTTCAGTCTCGTCCCGGCCTCGTTTCGGTCTCCTATAATTATGTCTCGTCTCCGAAAAATACGATTTCCGGACAACCTGTTGATTATTGGAACAAAATATTTTCGATTATAAATAGTTTGAATATGTGCAGAAGAATATAAATATTTAACTGAAATTGGATTTTTGAATTTATTATACTCTCTGTAAATTTCGGTCTAAATATACAGTCTCGTCTCGGTCTCGTCTCGGTTGCTTAAAAAGCAGTCTCGTATCGTTTCGGTCCCGTCATGCGAGATTCTCATTTCGTCTCTTCTCGTCTCATGAGCAGTCCTAGTTGGAATAAAGTTTTGTAGAAATTTTTATAGGGTTTTATTTATAAGATTTTAAATTTAAATTAATTTTTGGAAAAAAAATCCATTTCTTCGTATTTTTCCCCGTTTTAATAATTCGATTGACCTTAGAAATTATTATTTCATAATTTCTGATAATCACTAAAATATCTAAACGAACATCCACAAGGAATTTCACTTACATTTTCTTATTGCTATAGATACCTTCGTTTTGTCCGTCGTCGTCGTCAGCTAAAATTTTTGCTCTACAAAACGTGCTCAAATTCTTGCTGAAACCTTTTTTTTTTTCTTTTTTTGCTCTTGATAGAAATAGAAAAATCAACACCAAACAGGATTGTCAGGAATTTTGTAAATTGAATTCCATACAACAGGATAATGTCGTCACCGAGAATGCAACACCCCTTTTTTATATAAAAAAAGAGCTTAACTAAAATATAATATTAATGGTAGGTGGGAAAAATCGATATCTACCTGTCCTTGATACAAAACAAAAATATCCCTATTTGGAATTTCATCGTAGGAGTACTTTTTGTATTATAAGTATATGTGTGGGCTAAGAAGGTCTTATTAAAGACAAAAATTGAGTATAGTCAGCTATATAACGGAAGCGTTTTATATTGTAAAATATTAAACTTTAAATATCTTTTTGAAGAATTTTAGTTCGAATATTTATATGCAGCCAAGGAAAAATGTAAAAAACAAGGATTCCAAGTGGAAGACTTTTAAACGCAATTATCCTTATTTTGGTATTAGCAATACAGTCGCAAAAGTTTATTGCCAGATCGTGCCGGCCGGCGCGGCGGCGGTGGCGTTAGTAGTTATTCAAGGATAAATGGGAAAAATATACCAGTTTTTCACCTAATACTTTGAAACGATAAAAAAAATGCTATCGTAAAGAATTTCATACAAATCTTGTTAAGAAGATTTTCGACATGTCCAAAATGTTCGTTTTTTTCAAGTTTAACTCCTTAATAGTTCATATTTTCGAAAACATCTTAATGCAAGGTTTGTATATCATGTGAACCCTATAGACACTATTATTATTAAAAAAAAAAAAACAAATGTTTTAAAAATACATATAATTAAATTGCAAAAAATTGAATAAAATCTTAATTTACTGTATTTATGCGTTTTACTCTCAAATGACGTTTTTTTTGAAAAAAAAATTAAGCTCACTTTGTAGATCATAATATTTTCTAAAGAAAAATGATACCATTTTTCCCATACAAGTCTTAACTTCATTAGCGTCACATATGTTTGCATATTTCTTTTCAATGACAAGTTTTATACAAAAATTGAGTGAACAAAATTTAAACATTATGTAACCTCTTATAAGTTTGCATTAAAAAATTGTTTCTGACATAGTTGTTATGATATCATTATATCAGAAAATTTACTCTTAAGTAACGAATTTGACGGAATATATAAACGTATTATGTACATAGACTTTAATATTTTAACGAAAAAATATTACAACACTTTTTACGTATATACTAGTTGCAAGAAATCTCGACTTCAAAAACGGCCAAATTTCAAATTTTTCAATAAAACGGTGAATGTTGTTTAACACGTTATGAATATTACACGATTATGAATAAATACATGCATAAACATGACAAAGGTAACGTGCATTAGTTGCACACAAAAAAGTGCCTTACAACCTTTTTTAGTTCCTTACAAATTATATACTTAGGTATGAGGAAAGTTGATCGTTTGGGTAATGTACGCGATTTTTTGTTTTAAATATATTTTTTTTAGAAAGTTATTTTGAAAAATTGTAGTTTTGTAAGGTAATTTTTAAAATGTTCAGGGGCCTAACTTTAATTTTTCAAAATAACTTTTTGAAAGTGTAAATAAAGTATTTTTAAAAATTTCTTCGCTTGCCACTCGCAAATTCATAGTTCGCCTTCGAACTGCGTTACATTTGCTTTAAAAATAGAAACAAAAAATGGACTCGACTGGATCGCACAAACTTGCTCTCGTAGCTAACAACTAACGCAGCTAAAAATTGATGATGTACAAGTTCAGCTCTAGGTTCAAAAATATTGTGATAGAATTAAAAAATAAATAAATAATTAAAAAAATTATTACTATAAATTACTATAAATTTACAGACGAATCTATAACGACATTTTAATGCTTCTTAACTTTAAACTTCCTCTTAATATCACTTACGTAAGTGTGAAATAGATATCTATAATCAATTTTCACATTTAAGCAACGTAACTTAAACCCCTCGTAACTTAAACGCCATCCACCGCGTTTAAATGTTACGCAAAGCCAACTTAAATATATTTTGACACAATCATGAGCATTGTTTTTATTTTGTATGAAAACAAATTATGCGTAGGTTCAGTAAGGAAATATTTATGTGTGCACTGTGATTGTGATGGCCGAGTTTTAATTGTTTTTTTTTTTTTTTCAGAAAATAATATAAGAAATGATGTTTGGTTCGTTAAATAAATTGAGTTGCTGAAAATTGTTTTATTTGTTTAGGTCCCCACATATTTTCTCACCAACACAGGAAAAAAATGTCTGAAAACAAAAAAACAAACCCAAATGGAATGGTTTCATTTCTTCTGTCTTTTGTGTTTGACGATGCACATACAAACAGTTGCTTCTCTTTCTGCCTAATTATTTGTGCGCTATTTTGTGTATGCTTTTTTTTTGCAATTTGACAGAAATTAGCCTGTCAGTGAAAAATGTTCTAGAAATTTGTACCTACCAATTTTGTCAATTTTCTTGCATTACGTTATATTACGGCTGTTTAGTTTAGTATGAAATCAATGTTGATTATAGACACAAATTTAAGTAACGTCATTTAAAGACAACTTTAATATTTAATCAAGCTTAACTAAATAACCTCTAAAAGGCATTTTTAGATTATTTTATAGATACGGCTGTTATTATTTTAATGGCTTTGAGAGCAGGAGCTCAAAATCAAGTATGCCATCTGATTTGTTTGATAAATATGAATTTATGAAAAAAAAAAAAGTAAAAAATCTTTGGAGCGGTTTTCTTAAAAATTGATTTTTTATATATAAAAATTTTAATGTGTTTCGCCCAAGGTATAACAGTGGGCTCTTCAGTCAGTCTGTTATACCCTACTAAGACACAAATTTTGGTCGATGTTTACCGACTCTTATAAAAACCACAGCAAAAAGATACTGTGAATTTTATTATTCTAGGGGAATTTGTTTAAATTCGTGCACCTAGAAAATAAATACCCGTGGTCAGGTTTTTTATAATAAGAAGATGAAGAAATTTAAATATTAAAATATTGAAATTACTTCTGTTTTAAGTGGAGTGAATGAATAAAATTCAATTAAAAAGTACAAGTGACCACAACTCCAGAAATTATTGTGTTTCGCCCAAGGTACAACAGTGGGCAGCCCACTGTTATAACTTGGGCGAAACACAATAATTTCTGGAGTTGAGGTCACTTGTACTTTTTAATTGAATTTTATTCATTCACTCCACTTAAAACAGAAGTAATTTCAATATTTTAATATTTAAATTTCTTCATCTTCTTATTATAAAAATTTTCGCTCATTTTCAAAAATAAAATCTAGTATGCCAGCATTTAGTATTTAATAAAATACCATTTTACACAAAATAAAAACAAATTTCATTAGCCCGTTTTTAAGATACCTACTGAATTGTCAAAAAAAAAAAAATCAATATTTGTATATGCAAAATTATTTAAATTGTGAAGGAGCTCTTGTATAAAAATTTTGGTTGAAATCGGAAAAATCGGTTCTATGACGGGTACCGTTAATAACCGTTATTCGTAAACTTTGTTTTCATCAAATTATTCACCATATTCAAAATCAAAATTCTTGGTGCTAAAGTGTTAACGATTTTTCAACATTTGTATGGAAGCTACCGTTATTATTTAATTTAGAAAGATGATTTTTTCAAGTATTCTACAATATAATAAAAAAACTATCTTATACCTAGTTTTGAAAATATTGACCAAGTCGTTTTCAAAATATTTAGTTTTCAAAAAAAAACTATTTTTTTTAATTTTTTTTAATTTTGGTTCACAGTAATGTTTATATTTTTTAGAAGATTTACCATACAAAATGAATACTTTCACGGGTAAGACTTTGTCGTAGTGAGGGGGCTTACGCCCAGGCTTTCAGCAATCCAGCTGCAAGTCTAGGCAACTTACATAACCCAAAAAACCGAAAACCGAAATGTTGAAAAGTAAATAATATGAAAATGAGTACTAAAGGGAATAAAAAGCGAGTGGGGATATCCACTCAAAAGTCGGTAGGAGTCGCGACTACCGGCGATGGCTTGGCCTCTAACGAGGAGAAGTCGCCAGTGACACTTAGTACACCTGGTATAACGAAGTGCGGAAGGTCTTGCGAGCCGACCACAATCCACGGAAAGACTGATAAGTCATCCGTGGGGGGTGAATCGACTCGTTAGCTAGACGCTACTGCTGGTGAAGAGGGCTTTGTCCTCCCCGCCAGTAGTACAAATCCTTCGTTCTCGGGGGGACCCCCTACGGCCAACGGTCGTGGGGGTCTCTCTTCGGGTACGTTGGCAAATGCCCACCGTAGTGGTAGTAGTGGCGTGACGTACACTGCTGCTGCCATTACCTCTGCCCGTAAAAAAGCGAACTCCGGAGCGGGTGCCTTCTCCTTTACCGGACGAGGCAGACCGCAAAAGAGTTCGCAGAAGAAACTCCAATTCGTTGGAGGTCGGCGTGCGTTAGCAGGTTCTACCTCCACCGGATTGGGGCGAAAAAATGCACATGTGCTTAACTTCGGGTCGGGTGTCTCGCCCAGTGGTAAGCTTTACTAAAAAAAGCTTTAAAAGCTTTACTACTGGTAGGAACATACCGACCCCTGTTGCAAAGAAAGTGCTCCAGCCCGTTGGAAGTGGGGCTATGAATAATAGTTCTGCTTCCATCGGGATGAGGCTCAACAAAGCCACTCCCCCGCTGATGAGCTCGGAGACGGATATCACATCCGGCAGCGCGTCCGTGACTTACGGATCCAACACTGCTGGGTTGCTTAAGCCGCCTCCATATTCACAGAAGAACCCCCAACCCGATGGAAGCACGGCCGCTGATAACGGTCCTGCTTCCATCGGGATGGGGCTCAACACCCCCCCCCCTCCCACGTTTTGGACCCAGGGGCGGGTACTTCTGCCAGCAGCGCGTCCGTGACTTACGGATCCTGCACTGCTGGCCGAAGTATACCGCCCCTGGGCTCAAAGAAGATACCACAACCCGTTGATGGTAGGGTCATGAAAAATGGCTCTGCTTCCACCGAGTTGGGGTGGAACAAAACCACACACAAAGAGAGGCGGAATGCCGGAAGGATCGTGAAAGCTATCGGTGACATTCCGGTAGTTGATCGTGACTCGCGACAAACTGCCAAACTCCAATGGGCCATGAACATTATGGCTCTCAGTAAGACCAGTGGAGACTACACGTCAAAGCGTCAACGGTCCATCGGGAGCACCATCCCCGATCCCAAACAACCCAAGGTGCAAGGCACCGACAAATCACTTAACGTGAATAAAGGTCTGCCCTTAAGTGACGTACTAAAGGACAAAATCGTCATTGCAGTCATCGACAGAAGTAATGCAGATGGCAGGATCTCTCCTGAGAATTGGTTGAAGGTCATAGTGAAGCTCTCAGCTGCCTTCATGAGTTTAGTGAGGGAGCATCCCGGACCTCAACCAATCACAGACGGTGCAGGCTGGCACCAAGGACGTGTTAAGCTCATCGCCTGTGCAGATCAGAGATCATGTGGTCTGTTTACGCTTGCTGTTAGCAGACTGGGAGAGGACTGGCCAGGTGCTAGTCCCGAAGCTGTTGCTAGTGATGATATCCCCTTCAGGCCTAGAGCTCGTGCCTGGATCCCAATCGAACCAGCCAGCAAGGATGAAATACTCCAGATGCTGCAGTACAGCAATCCAAGCCAACCTACAAAAGATTGGGTAGTCGCGAAGCTAGAAGAGATCAGGGCTTCCTTTAGATCTGCTATCATAGTAATCAACAAGGAATCTCTGGCTCCTCTGCTGTCGACCGAAAATGTGATTAGGTACGGCATCCACAAAATCGCCTTGAAGGTATATAAAAAAGATGAGGAAGTTGTACAAGAAGCCCCTCCACAAAACCCCCAGGACATGGCCATAGACGGAGATCCTGTCGTCGGCATCGAAACTCCAGAGATGGAGATAGATGACAACGACTCCGGGTATGGTAGTGCCTAATCCGCCAACCGAAAGGAAGGCTCCTTCCGTCGATGACCTCTCCGACATGGAGACCGTAGACTCCACTATCAACGTTCTTCTAAGCGAGGAAGAACTTTAAAGATCTCCCTCTGAAGCCGAAGACGCTGACCAAACGGTGTTGGAAGTTGATCTGACCGACTGTGGTAACAATGCTGCAGCTGATTCAGATTAATCTCCAACACTGTATTATGGCTTCGGCCTCCCTTCTTCTCCGTCTGAACATAAACGGGGAAGATATTGTCCTGATCCAGGAACCATGGATTGCTAACTCCAGTGTTCAAGGACTCAGGACTCCGGGCTATTACACGCTGCATGCGCCGGATAAAGGTGAACCTAGATCTTGCATAGTAGCTAAATGTAATACTAATGTATTTTTACTCCCTGAATATAGCGATCGAGATGTAACGGCCGTCAGATTACAAACCGAGGACAGACAGACAGACAGAATTGCGGGACCTTCTTTTTTCGCGTTCTCTATCATCATCATAATGTTAGGGGAAATTTTTATCTCGAGTTCGATTATTTTTTACGAATCCATAACTTACCATATAGAACCTAGCTATATCGCAAGTAAAAACTAAATTATTGGCAAAATAAACTAACTACCAATTATGTTAATAAGGACTTAGTTCGTTGGGACTAAGTACGCAATGAACTAGGTCCCAACTGAACTAATTCCTAAATTTGTGAACAAAGCCCCACTTACAAGTTTGCCCAATAGGAGTTAATTCTTCCTTCGAATAAATTGGCTATAGACATGATCCCAATGCATTAAGGTAAGTAATCATAACTTTTCCTTTTTCATGCGGACGATCATCTCGTCTATCATAAAAATGTTTAGTTTGAAAAAAAAAAATAAATAAATCGGGTGGCACAACGGCTCATGAAGAACCAGGGCCTAGTGACTAACAACTCGCAACCATTCCTGTGTGCGCCTGTCGACAGGAATGGAAGGGACCTACAATTTTTATGCCGAATCCGAACGGCTGGACGAGCGGCACTTATTCGTGACAAGTGATACTCTTGGAGGATTTGTCAATTCCTCGCAAGAGGCAGTAGCCCTGAAAAAAACTTTTTAGTTTTTAGGTGGACGAGGCTGGGAAGCGAACCACAGACCTCCAGCGTGACAGTCCAACGCACTAACCATTACGCTACGGGCTACTACAATGTTTGAAACGGAAAGTCATAATGGGTTACGGTGGCGTATGAGTGATATTTTTTTTTATTTTTTCGAATTTCACCTATAATTAATTACTTATCAAGATGCTATTCAAGTGTGGTTTTGATGTAAATGTTTAAGGCCCATTAAAAATGGCATACCTACCTGCCCTTCATACAAAGCTATTAAGGATTATAATAATTAATATTCTCGAGCACAATTTTGTGCGGATATTGTAAGCAATTTTTATATTGATTTTTAAAACTCTTTTCATTGTTTCTAACTTCTAAACAACGTTATAAATCAACAATACCAATCAATAGGTCTTCAATGTCTTAACCACATCACAGCCTAGAACCATAAGAGCAAGCACCCCGTGAAGCCATCACACCGCCTTCTCTCTTTCCATACACAATATTCTCACTTAAAATCCGATCAATTCAAATATTTCGTTGACTGATTTTCCATGAATAAATCCTTGACAACATTTTAAATACAAGAAACACGATGCCAAAAACATTAATCATGTGAAAAGTGTTAAGCCTTAATGTCATTCAGATGCGAGTTCATTGGTCTACTTACATTCATCACTTATGAAGAAGCCGGATGTGGAACAGTAATGTTTTTAAGTTTTTTTTTCTTAGTTTTTCAGAAAAAATAAAAAAAATATAAGAAAAAAACAGAATGTCAACGACTCCCAGCAATATATCATGTCCTCAAGTTGTCGTCGCAATACAAGTGTCGTGCTTCGTGTGCAACTGAATCCTTTGCAATGGTTTTGTTCAGTTTGGTCCTTGTTTTTTAAATAGTATGCCATTTGCCATTATATGTATTTATACTAGGCACATACATATATACTGAATTCCCCTTTTCTGTCTGTTAATTAAAAATTAATGCCTGTAATTAACTTGACGGCAAGAATGCAGAGTATTGTGCTAATTATAAACGCTTGCAAAATGCAAAGGCTATAAGGGGGTGGCACGTGGCGCAGTATGGTGCAAAACTGCATGTGCATCTTCCTCGCTCTAGTACTATTCACCATAATAATCTCACTTCACGTGGATTGTTTTGTGTTTGAGTGAGAGTGTTCTTAATTAGTGCAGTAGAGATCGTCGGCAACCGGCTTCAGTTAGCGGTTGAATTGCATATACAAATACATATGTATAGGAGGATTTTGAAAAATGACGGAAACAACATAGGTACATAGAATATAATACACACCTATCTGCAAGTGCAATCCTCTGTTTAATTGCTCACCCATATTTTGAAATACATATACGAGTATATACGTTTTCCACAGGTAAAAATAATTATTTTCAAATCCAAAAAGGATTTCAGACAATTTTCACATGATAAACATTGGAATATTTCATCAGTTTTTTATCCAGCACGGCACGGACTCTCTTATTATGGAACATCACACATATATAATACCCGGTCTTTGAGTGGTTCCTTTTTTATCACAAATGGAAAGTTTTCCACTTCGACAAAGCAAAATATAAGTAAAGATAACATCGTTCTTTTCTGAAACAAACAAAAAACCTAGGTATGCTGCACCGCTCAAAAACTGAAACTCATCTGATATTTTCAAGGAAAATGGGAAAATAAAAAGATTTACCAGGTTTTTGTGAGCGCGAGACCGTAATATCCTAAAAACTGAACTGTGTGCTTTATTCGTGTGTGTGTTAGGATTTTTAGGGGTTTTCTCTGGCAAAAAGTTTCACGTCCTAATATGCAGTTTATTTTTCTTTTTCGCTTTTAAAACGTTGTTTTCCTTGCAAGGACCATCAAAGGGTTGCCAAAATAGAATGAGCCGATTTTATTCAAAAACTATTAATACATACACATACATATATAATTAAATTATAAATATATGAAAAATGTGGGTCGCAAGGTCAGTAAAGTGTTGTGGATTGAAAAAAAAGCATCAGCCGAAGTCTTTCTTAAGTTTGAACTTTCCTAGAAATATACATTTGGACAACTTTTTTTTTTTTTTTAATATTTTGTTTTACAGTTTAAGGTTGACCTGTCAGTTTACCAATTTTTGACAATTAAGGGTGATATGGTATGCAACATGTACGCAAAAACTAAAAATATAATTGAACTTTTTTGTTGGTTACGATTTGTATCCTATTAATAAAGCGCAAAACTAGTATAGGGAAGGATTAAGTAGGTTAAATACTCAAAACATTAGTTTTGAACATTGAAATGAGAGGGAATATGTATATACTCTTCAATTGTGCTATGCTTCGAGTTGGCTCGGCAAATAAGTACCATTTTATGTTGGCAACCCTACCAAAAGAACAAGGAACTACGTAATACTACCAACGTATCCTCTTCATACACACACATTTTTTGGGAAAAAGAAACTTCAACGTATAACCAGCACCATCCAAGAAAGAAGTAAAACATTGTAAAGTGGAAAAGTTTATCCTTCTCTATTGATTTGAATGAACGGTTTATTTTTTGTTGTTTTTTTCCCTATTTTTTTTTTTTTAACTTTATTTTTGTTTATCTGATGGAGTCGATAGAAAACTCGAATTCAAAAGTTGCAAATTCGATTTTTGTTGAATACTATTTATTTTTTTGTTGCTGTTGTTGTTTCTTTACTTTTTGATTTGTTATTTTGCAACTGAAAGTGGAAAAGTTAAGAGATATATTCTGAGGGATGAATAAATTGTAAGGTGTTTTGAAATTTTAAAAATCACTTAAAAGGATTTAGAATATATGAATCTGCAGTTTTGGATAATGTAATGTAGTGTGAATATAAAATACCATCAAATATTGGTTCTTTTTTGTGGAATCTGACCGCATCAGACTCTGTGGTAACTTCAATGTATTAATACAATGGCGCTTTATTTTTCTTTATTAAAATAGTCAGTAGTCCAGTGCATTTACAATCTCATCCAGCAGTTTGTACCACCCCCAATTTTCTTTTTTTTTCGATAGAGAGTTGATCGAAGATGATAAATCTCAGCTTTCGGATTCGCAACATTTAAATTTTGCCGACATCTTGGATTTTATTTTTTACTAAATATCTCGGTTCATATTAGTCCTGCAAAAAAATTGTAGGACATAAAATGCGTAGAATAAAGTATCCTCTTTTTTATGTTAGTAGCCCGTAGCGAAATGGTTAGTGCGTTCGACTGTCACGCTGGAGGTCTGGGATCGCTTCCCAGCCTCGTCCACCTAAAAAACTAAAAACAAGTTTTTTTCGGGACTACTGCCTCTTGCGAGGAATTGACAAATCCTCCAAGAGTATCCCTTGTCACGAATAAGTGCTTCTCGTCTAGCCGTACGGATACGGCATAAAATTGTAGGTCCCTTCCATTCCTGTCGAAAGGCGCACACAGGAATGGGTGCGATTTGTTAGTCACTAGGCCCTGGTTCTTCATGAGCCGTTGTGCCACCCGATTTTTTTTTTTTTTTTTTTATGTTAAACCTTTTTTGTTATTTTTAAAAAAAGTTCCAGGCCATCATATATTAATTATTGCAAATATATTTATTATTTAATTATATTTATTTTTAAAATAAATATAAATTCACAAGAAAATTTACATATAATATAAATTAATAATATATTTTTTAAGCTAAAATAAAACTTTATAAAATAAATATAATATTAATAATAAATAATTTAAATTTTATATATTAAATGAAAATAATTTTATAAAGTAATTATTATTTTTGAAAAATTGTATTAACAAAATTAGTATTATACTAAATTAATGGCATTTTAATCAAAAATTTGAAAAACTTTCTATGACAAGTTTTTTGAGCTCAAAATTTCAAACAATTTTGTCTGTATTTCAATAAATAAATGAATTATGAATATTTTTCTATTAAAAAAAATTTTAATGCCAGAACTCGTTTTCTTTTTGTTTTTAATCTGAGATCTCTTGGCTCTAGGGTTGGTCACGAGACGAGAAAATTCTAGGTCTCGATCTCGGTCTCGAATCCAATGTCTCTTTCAATTCGGGTGACAACGCACTTCCCGATTCCGATTTTGAGTTTATGACATATTTGAAGTAAAAGGGCATTGTTTCTGTTTTATTTGTATTTGCTACTTAATTCTAGATCACCAAATAACACAATAAATCCGAATATCCAAAATCCCCAAACCAATTATAACTATGAAAACATTTAAACAAAGGCATAACTTCCACACAGGCCCTATCAGTTTTAACAACTGAAAAATGTTGCCAGTTTATTAATTTTTTTTTTATTAAAAACTACTAAGAAGACTAACATTCCGCATGTCATATTTTAAGATGTGTTTAATATGCACCTACTTTTCTTAGAATTTTGAATTTCATAAAATAAAGGGTGTGTATATTTGGCAACAACTTTCGACACAGTAGGCTTGTGAATATCTTTAAGTTATTACATACCTCTTTTTACAATAACTTATTTTTAGCTGAAAAGCCTTATATACATTTTATTTCAAAAGCTTAATTTTTTTTAACTTTTTTGAAAAATCAAGATCTCATTAAGCTCAAAAAAAAATATCAAATTTAATTGTTCTGACTTTATATGTAGGAGGTTGCAATAAGCAATTTAGTTTTTTCTTCTATATTATTATCCTTAACGGTATTTTTCTATTCTATTTTAAATTCATGTTTGCCGTTTTATTGCATTAATATCATATTGTTCTGTTTGGCATGAAAATGAGCAGGTGTTTATTATTATGTTGATCCTTAACACACAAATCCTAAAAACCACTTCTGAAGAACATTTAACTAAAAAGAGTTGATTCACGACTGTGGCCCAACAGAAAGACATAAAATAAAAACAAAATTACTCATACGCCACCGTGACCCATTGTACAATAATCATATTTATTGAACAAAATAATATTTAGGTAAAATGTGACTTATAACAATTTAGATACGATGATACTATACGTTTATTGGTACATATGGGCCTAATCTTACTTTGTCTCTTTAAAGTATTATAAAATATAAAAAACAATGCCGACAAAATTAAATATAAAAGACGATTGAATTTATTGTCTTCGGGGTGTTCCTTCCCGGTTATAAGGTTGTGGTTTTAGTAGGGGACTGCCGTGACCAATGATGACTACCTTAGTAAATCAATTATAAACTTGGACGAAATTATTCTAAATTGTCTCGATAGTACATAGAACAAACAATATATACAAACCTCTTAAATGCTGTCCTTAGTATTAACAACCTTGAAACAGGATTCAAAAAGTCCAATACACATTTTTATATGCAAGTTTGTTTCCAATTCATTGAAAAATATGGAAATACATATCTTTGAAAGCTAAATATTTTCATAATAAGAAGATGAAGAAATTTAAATATTAAAATATTGAAATTACTTCTGTTTTAAGTGGAGTGCATGAATAAAACTCAATTAAAAAGTACAAGTGACCTCAACTCCAGAAATAATTGTGTTTCGCCCAAGGTATAACAGACTGACTGAAGAGCCCACTGGTATACCTTGGGCGAAACACAATTATTTCTGGAGTTGATGGCATTTGTGCTTTTTAATTGAATTTTAGCTAAATATTTTCTATAAAATTTTTGCACCAAAATTGTTTTTTTTTTCTAAAATTTACAGCTCGTCTATTCCAAGTTGAATCCTGTTTTCAAACAAAAATTAAAGAGAAATCAATTGATATTATTTTGTAGGGGACAAAATGATTAATTACGAACAAAATGATAAAAAAGCTAAGTAGGTCATACAGAATTTTTAAAAATTATAATAAATAATTGTTATTAAATAACGAAGGATGTTATTTATCAGAAAACAATCTGAATTTACGTAAAAAATGGCGAACTGTTATGTGTTCTTGAAGCAATTAAAATACACGAATAAATCGCGCTAACTTCATTCCTCAATTCAAAAAGAAAACTAGACATTGAAGTTGTTTAGTAACTGTCCGATAATGTTTTTAAGTCATAAAGGGCTTTTCAACAGGGACGCTACAAAAGTAGAGCAACAGGGACAGCAAACGACGCCATATCAGTAAGGTTTGCCATTTCATGATGGATATACGAGTCGAAATTATTAAAATTTACTACCGAAATTCGGAGTCAGTGGCCTCAACGTTAAGAGCGCTACGTCCAATTTATAGTCGTCATAATCGTAATTGTCCTAGCAGATCAACAATTGAGCGTCTAGTGGAAAAATTTGAATCCACAGGAACAGTACAAAATGTTCCCGTGCCAGTGAGACAAAGAAGTGCCCGTAGTGTCGAGAATATTGCTGCCGCTGAGGCTTCAGTTGCAGAAAGCCCAAGCGTTGGGCATCTCTGTGACGTCGTTGTGGTGAACTTTGCGAAAAGATCTTGGCCTACATCCTTACAAGATTAAATTGACGCAAGAACTGAAGCCACTTGACCACCAAAAGCGCCGTATGTTCGTGAATTGGGCTGAGCAACAACTTGAAAATGATTCGGATTATCATCGAAAAATCATCTTCAGCGATGACGCACATTTCTGGCTGAATGGCTTCGACAATAAACAAAATATGCGGTATTGGTCAGGCAGCAATCCACACGTACTCCAAGAATCATCATTGCATCCCGAAAAAATTACGGGTTGGTGTGGTTTATGGGCTGGCGGCGTCATTGGCCCGTACTTTTTCCGTGATGATCAAGACCGGCACGTTACTGTGAATGGGGATCGCTACCGTTCAATGATAACCGAATATTTTTGTCCCCAATTGGATGATATGGACTTGGCGGACATGTGGTTCCAACAGGACGGCGCCACAAGCCACACAGCGAATGTCACAATCAATTTATTGGAAACCAAGTTTGGAGAACGTGTTATCTCACGAAATGGTCCAGTCGCTTGGCCGCCTCGGTCGTGCAATTTGACGCCGTTAGACTATTTCCTGTGGGGCTACGTCAAGTCTATGGTCTATGCCAACAAGCCAGCGACGATTGATGAACTTCGTACGAATATCGAACGTGAAATTGCAGCAGTATCGGCCGATTTATGCTTGAAAACCGTCGAAAATTGGGTTCAGCGTCTGGACTTTTACAAGCGTGCCCGTGGTGGCAATGCAAAAGAAATCGAGTTTCATACATAATGGCATCGCACGTAATTTCAGAGGAATAAAGAATTTCATTGATTTCCAAAACCGTTTTTGTTTTATTTAAAAAAAACTTTTGTAACGCTCTTATGGAAAAACCCGATATAAACAAATTTTAAGTGCAATACTAACTAAGAAGACTGACTAAGAAGGCTAATATAGAAGTATCATATTGCAAAGCTATGAGAAAATCAACCACTATAATAAAGCGATATTCAGGATATGATAGCAAATAAAGGCAATATGCACAAAAAACCTTAAAACTCTTTTTCTTGTATTCAAATAAAACCTGATTATAGAGTATTAATAAAACTTTTCTATAGATTGCATGTTCAAAGTCTTATCAACATCGTTTGAGTAATTTTTGATACAACCGAAATCGTTTTATTGTAGCTACCCGCCTTGGAGCTAAGATAGCAATCTATATAGTGAATCAGAAGAAAAACTTCACACCATATATGAATCAGTCAAACCATTTAGGCTGCAACCCGATGTACATATGGATGCACAGACAAAAAATGGGCACGACTGGATCGCACAAAACTTGCTCTCGTTGCTAGCAACTTTAACGTAGCTTAAAACTGGCAATGGTTCCATAGCATTATGATAAATATCATTAAAAGAAAGTTTTAAAAACAATTTAAAATATAAATTATTACTAAAATAAAAAGTACAAGTGACCTCAACTCCAGAAATTATTTTGTGTTCGCCCAAGGTATAACAGTGGGTTCTTCAGTTATACCTTGGGCGAAAGACAATAATTTCTGAAATTGAGGTCACTTGTACTTTTTATTTGAATTATATTCATTCACTCCACTTAAAACGAAAGTAGTTTTAATATTTTAATATTTTAATATTTAAATTTCTTTTTCTTTATTATAAATTTGTACTATAAATTACTATAAATATGTTTTTTTAATAGCTAAAACAGATAGAGCTCAAAAAAAAGGTATGTCATCTGATTTGTTTTATAAATATGAATTTATGAAAAAAAAATTTCAAAAATCGTTAGACCGATTTCTTTTTTAATAATTTTGTATATATAAATTTTCTTGAACATATTTTAAAATAAAATTTGGTATTCCAACTTTTAGTATTTAATAAAATACAATTTCTCACAAAATTAAAAAAAAAAATTTATTGACCCTTTTTCAAGGTATTTTTTTAAAAATCCAAAAATAATTTTTTCGAAAATTTGTATATGCAAAATTGTTAAAATTATAAGCGACCTTTTGTAAAAATATATTTGTTGAAATCGGTGAAGTAGGTAACGAGAAATTTGAAAACCAAAAAATCGGTTGTACGACAGGTAGCATTAATAACCGTTATACATTTTTTTTTTCCTACCAAAATATTTACCTTAGTAATTTTAGTACCTCGTATTTTTTTTTTTGAAAATCGATAGAGCCGTTTTTGAAGTAAATTATTCTTGTATATTGGTTGTATAACAGGTACCGTTATTTTTTGAACGAAAAAAAAAATTCAATTTCCCCTCTAGGGAAGCACATAAGAACCTTAGGTCCAAAGTTTGAAGAAAATCGCTTCAGCCGTTTAGGCTTCAGGTCGAGGTACAGACAGACGGACAGACAGAGAGTATGGCAGGTACCGTTATTTTTTTAACTAAAAAAAAAATTCAATTTGCCATCTAGGGAATCACATAAGAACCTTAAGTCCAAAGTTTGAAGAAAATCGCTTCAGCCGTTTAGGCTGCAGGTCGAGGTACAGACAGACGGACAGACAGAGAGAATTTCGAGACCCACTTTTTTCGCGTTCTTTATCATCGTAATGTTGGGGAAAATTCTTATCTCGAATTTTTTTTTCACGAATCCTAAACTTGCCCTAAACTACGTATATCGCAAGTAACAAACAGATTAACGTCTGATAAAATTATTGTTTTTGGGTTCTCCATCATCGATAAAAATTACAACTACTCACATAGATAATATAAATCTTGTTTAAAAGCCCTGTCCAGAGAATAATATTGAATTTGGATATTCAATTTTCATTCATTTTAATTTTAGGGTCACATTCGTTTTAAGTACAAAATTATTTTATTTGGATCTGAGCATTGTAAAATCTTGAAAAACGTATTAAATTTATTATTTGAAGGTATTCATACATATTGCCAGGAAACAAACACTCAAAACTGTGTTTAATTTACCTTAAGACATAATGATCTTATGGATTTCAACTTATTACGGTGATTTGTGTAACCAGGGTTTTGAAAATAAATTTTAGAAAAGCAAAGATTTGACGAGAAGATTCGTTTTTTTTTATATTCTGTTTTTCAAATCTAATTTTTGAAAATACAATTTATTTAATATTTATTAGTTATTACTTATACATACATAAAAAGTTTCGTTTCTACCCCGAATACTTTATGTTAATTTGGCAAAGGCATTTTATCTTATAAAACTAATGGAAGCTCTTTTCAAATATTCATACTAGCTACCTTTTAGAAAATAATACTATACATAATAACATACTTATTTTGTGTTTCTTTTAGAAGCAGTGATATCCCATACGGAATTATCTATGCAGTAGATGACACTCTCATTTTATGTACCATTCACACCAGCATCGTCTACATAAACCAAAACATAAATTATTCAATAAAATTATGTTGTACGTGATGTGTGTAATCACTCCAACATCATCATTTTAATTAGCTTTACCCATTTATAACCTCAGGTCAAAAAGTTCAAAGAGCCATCAGTGTTCAAAAAATGTAAATCTTCTGCCATCAGTTTTCATCAAAACACCGAGTAAATATCAATAATTTATTTGAAAACACCGCCGCGCTGCGCTGAGTCCATAACACCAGCCACAAAAATAATTAAAAACCGCACTCGTCTCACCACGCGCCTAAAATAATTATATACATATGTATGTATGTTGTATACGTTTTTTCTACATATACAAAATGCTTCAAATGTACCTACCTATTCAATCATTTTGTAGTATGTTCAAGTATGCTTTTAAATTTTAAAAACACTCTTTAAAAATCCTTAACATCATTAATGCATGTATACACAATTATTTTACTCAGTATACATTTTGTTTCATAGTGTAGGTAGGTACCTATGTTTCAATTAATATTTCATAAAAAAAGGGAATCATTAATAATTCATTAATTTATGTCCATTAAGATGCAAATTGAATATTGTCACTCAATTTGTTGGCGAAATGTTTTATCCAATTTTAATAGTTGTAATTACTCGATGGTTGTTTTTGTTTTTTTTTTTTTTTTGTTAGCTAGGAAGTTGTTAATACGAGAACAATATGGATTGCACTTATGTAATGATTTGGCACTTAAAATAATGAGTGCAGCTTTGATTTGGTTGTGAATTTAAGACAGATTAAATAGTTGTCAGTCGCGGATCTAGAATTTGGCTGGGGGGGGGTCTTTGAAATCTTCTTTGAGACAAAATGAAATCTCACTGAAAAAAGCTCATAATGTGTTTCGGCAGTATGGGCCCCCTGGAGATCTCATTTTCTCGAGCTACTCAAATCAACTAGTAGAGTAGGTACAAGTTTTGTTCGAACTGTCACTGGAAAGCACAGAAAACAATATTTTGCCAATTGAAAAAGAAAATGTCAAAACTTCAAGTCTTTTAGTCACATGCGGCCTAATTTTGCAAGTGTCAATGAAGTTTCGTGTATAAGCTGCAAACACTTTATGTTCCTGCTCAAAAATAAATGTCGATAAATTTGCGCATTACTCTAGAGTCTAGAGAGATTGCCAATATTCATTTGCCTCTGCATGATTTTCTGATTGCACAGAGGAAACTCACGCTTGTGGAATATGGCTCCATGACTAGATTTCTTGTAGGTAATTGCTTAATGCTTAGTGCAAAAATATTTTGTATGTTTAATTGACTTCGACCTTGTAAATATAAGCTCCAAGATTCTCTAAGCCCTGGCTGACCGTAAGAAATAATTCCTGTTGTATTAAATAATTACACTAAAATTGACAAGTCGTTTTTCTCCATTTCTGCATTTTTTTTGTAAGCTAAGTTTTTAGGGTAAATTTTTGTTGCATTTGACATGTTAATTGTTCAGCCCCGACCCCGTTTTTTCAATTATCTCTATAAGCTTAGGCCCCAACTTGGAATTTCACAGTCCCTAGAGTTAAGCCATATGCTGAATGTTTCTAGTCTAACCATGGCCTTCTTCGATTTGTATAATGTTTTATGAAAATAAATAAGATTCTTATACAAACAATTTTATTTCATAGAATTAACATTTTAATATTCATGACATTTAAAGACTTCTGCAGTGAATTCCCTCCCACAACCAACAAACTGCCCAACATCGCATGCAAACGAAACCTACCAACAGAAATTACATCGTCACTGATGATGGTCCTCGTTGAACGTTTAACACTTTGACTATTTGCATAAGTTAGTTAGCAGGACGATACGGACGGACGCATTCCAGTTGAAAACTATCTATTTCCCCTGCTTGCATTTGCACATTTAATTGAAATTATTATCAGACACTGCTCCTTTTGCGGAACACAGAACAGAACAGCATAGCGCCAAGGTTGCGAGCAATTTTAATTATTTCTCAAGCTCTCATACAATATTCAAGACTCATTGTACATAAGGGAAAACTTTGTTATTTCCAAGTAGTGTACAAAATATTTAAGGAAAAGGATACGGAAAGTATATGTATCCTATCGCACTTCTCACACAGTAGATATCCAAAAAGAAGAATTCCAAGCGCATTTTCCCTTGATGATTTGGGGAGGAGGCGCCACGATATTTAGTGCTGTCTTCGCCGGAATCCTTTACTGGTGTGAATAGGAAAAGAAACTCACACAATATGCTTTTGCTTTCGCTTTTAGTTTTATTGCTTATGTTGCCTTGGGGCTTGTTGCAGCAGCTTGAGTAGAAACAAAGGCAGGCGAATGCGGCAGCACATGCAAAACTTCCTGACTTTTGGAGAGTTTATGTAAAATAAGACATTAACATTAATTAATGAATAAATGTTTCTGTTATAAAGTTAACTTGCCAACAGCTTTTCAATCAAAAAAAAAAAATCACAAAAACTTAGCTGAAATTGAAAAAGAGGTCACTTACAAGAAATTTGTATTATTCAATTATTTTAATATAATAAATATTTAAATTTCTAATTTTGTGTTTTTGTCCTTCCTTCGCAATGAAAAGTGTTTCCTCTTAACCTTCAACTACGACTACCTTATCAAACAGCTTATGAAGTTAAAACAAATTAAATGTTAGCCATAGGTAGTTCCGAATTTCTCAAGTGGGATATCTGGGGCTTGCTATTTGAGACGAGAAATAACCGTTGCCAGAAATCTATTATTATCTATTATACCGTTTGAATAAAATTGTGTATCACGTTAATTTATTTCAAAGGATAAGTAGGGAAATATGAATTTTTAAGGTTTTAAAAATCTTTATAGCAGGGCAGGGACCGTTATTTTTCATTTTGGGAGGAAGATTATTTCAAGTTATCATATAAAATGTTAATAGTCCTATCATTAGAAGATTCAACAAGAACTGACCAATCGTTTTTGAAATATTCAGCCTTGTCGGGAACAAAATTTCCCTAGGATTCCTCCCCCAGATTTGTTTACTGGTGTGATATTTACGAATCGATAAACATTTTCGAAAAAGTAAAAGGTAAATCTATTTCTTAGTTGGAAATAATTGATAACATTTTCCTGGAAAAAAAATAGATTTAATTTTTTTTAATTTAATTTTGAAAAGCAACCCCACTTTGAATTGACGATAAGGCTGATTGAGTTTCAAAAAAATAATTTTTCAATTTTTTCTTATTTATTTTAAAAACATGTTATGTTTTACCTTGATGTAAATACAAAAATCTCTTTTTTTAAGGTTGAAAACTTTAAATTTTGAAAAATTAATTTTAGAACTCAAAATTTTGAAAAAATAAACTATCTTGTTTTCAAAATTGAATGCTCTTATAATTCTTAGTCAAACAATGATATTGTTGATGCTGCCTCGGTGACTCACCTCTTGTGGTTTTTTCCATAGTTAATAAGGTTCTTAAGATTGTGGTTCGCAAACAACATTAGAGCCTTCTCCAATTTTGTGGGTTACGATGTTTTCCGCTTCTCTTTGTAAGCTAGAACTTATTTGGTTGATGATTTGCTTCTGTCCAATTTTTTTTTTTTAATAAAATTAGCGGATTATATGAATTAATGTCTTGATTTGAAGAACTAAATACTCAAACTGCCCTTTTGTTTGATTCCGAATATTATAACAGCTATGGAGATTCCTTTTGCCGTACATTTTTTTTAAATATCATCACAATGTCTATCACTGTGTTAATGTTTTTTTTCCAGTTTATCCAGTATTTTTCAAAAATATTGTTAAATTTAAACAAACACACTTGTGTTTAATCAATTGAGACGGATTGTACCTTTTAATTGATTTTGTAGAAAATTTTCTTGGCTTTATTTTTATACAGGACAATTTTTTGATACGAGAAACTGTTGCCAAGATAAATGGGAAAAACTTAAAAAACTATATGTTTCTCTTAACTATACCGCTACAGTTATGTTCTAAACTATAACTAGGTCTGATCCTTTACTTTGTGTACAGAAACCCACAATCTGTCAAATTTTGGAGATCAAGGATGTTTTCTCAGAAATATCAAAATTATGCAAAAGTACGGTAACGCAATTTCACACAAATTCCGTATTACCATTGAGTTTATACACATAGAGGAACCCCGTCAGAGTTATGATATCACCAATCTAGGTGGCCCCCTTATTTGCACTCAGAACAAGAACCAGCGATAATCAATACTGGAACCATTTACTCCCTAAGGTAGACTATTTCCTCACTATTTCCACAAACAGTCTATCTTAAGGTGTAAATAGTCTATCTTAAGGAGCAAATGGTTCTTGTATTGATTATCACTGGTTCTTGTTCTAGATACAAATAAGGGCGCCACCTAGATTGGTGATATCTTAACTCTGACGTAGTTCCTCTATGTGTATAAACTCAATGGTATTACCTATAATGTGCTAGACAAGTAAAGCACGATGTTTGGCTTTCGTTCTTTTACTCTCAAAATGACATTTGGTTGCGCTGTGATTGTCTGCCCTATCAAATTTCTCGGACAGAAAATCAGAGGTAGGGTAATTATTTACTCTCTCGTGAGCGTTGTTTTTTGTCAAAAACTGTCAAATTTTTGAGTACGGGAGTGGCTTTAGACTAAAAATATCACAAATGCTCAAGAAATCGTAACAATTTAAAGTAAAAGGACCGACTGATACAAACAAATACTTGTTTTTTTTAGGAAATAATAAATGTAAGCTTTATTTTTGTAAAAGATAATTTTTTGATTCCAGTAACGTAAATTCCAGTAGTTAACGTGAAAATCATTTTTGTTCTTCTACGTGTCGACTACAAAATTGTCTACATTTCAACGTCGACAATCGGTCGACAATATAAAGACAATGTAGACAATGTGCCGACAATGGCTTGACAATGTAAACAATAACCTTAATGTCACAAATAAAATCATTCCAAAAAGTCCTGCTACAACCAATAGACACGTGGTTGGATAATTATAATATTATCATGGAACAAGATAATTTTCCGCTATGAAAAATAATATCACTTTCCGCAAGATGTTTACACGAACATTCCCTTACCCATCCTGGGAGCTACACTAACCCTACCCTGGGGTCTTGGAGACCCCAAACAATTTTTGGTCTTCCACAAAAAATCAAAACCCAATTTAATAAAGAATTATTATTTATTGAGATCATACGAAAGTTAAAATGTTAAATATGCATTTAAGTTTCGAGTCCAGGCACGTTTGGCACACAGAGCGGCTATGTTCGCCACAAAGAGGATTTCGGCAATAACCACACCTTATTTTCGTCTTCCGGTGTTTTCCGCGTGGACAAAAGGCGCATCTATTTTTTACAGCAACAGCAACAGTTGAATCAATCAATGGTCGTTTCATTTTCGAAATATCTCCAATCAATACCTATAGATTTGAAGGCAAAGTTGGCCAAGTGAACCTCCTGCATTTGGGGTTTGATGAGGTCCATTGCCAATTTTTTGAGGAAGTTTCTCGTCTAATTTATTTTTGAGTTGACGCCATTTTCAGGGAAAATAAGAATTAACACCCACACTTTTCAAAATCCCATAAAATATAGCCAATGGCCATCGTCTGGTCCGTCTACCCTGGTGTCTATTGGACACAGAAGTTTAAATTTTCGCGGCTGTACCACTCGAAAATAAAAAAAATTACCGATAATTAGGCGGCTAATAAGATAATGTAAGAGTACCTTGAGTGGCGCCGGCATGGGTTGCTTAGTTTTTAAAATATTCAAATAAATATATTTTTTCAATTACGCTGGACCCCAGGGTAGGGTTTAAGGGTTAAAAATACTTGCGTTAACGCGAGAAATAATCAAATTAAACATCATACATGAATTATCCTAGTTTATCAGGTTTATTTCTGCACTTTCCGCAACAAATTCGTGAGATAGAATTATCTGTTTTGCAGAACATTATTGCCATACAAATTTTGACAGCTCATTTCTACCGAGATAAAATTATTAGTTTTACCAAAGTTTATCTGGGTTTTACGCCGCGCCGCGCAGCGCCGTTGCATGAACAGCCCAAATTTTGTCCATAAAAATAAAAGTTTCAAACACTTGGGTGGAAATAAAACTGGGAATTGCTTCCTTCTCCCAACTATTGCTATTTAAAATCACATACATATAGCTTTTTTCTGTTAGGGAAATGGATTTTGTTTCTTTCTTCGACGTTACGACGTTAGATGAAATTTGCATCAAAATTAAATTTTTTGAAACTTTGGAACTTATTCCCCTTTCAATTAAAAAGAGCTCTTCGGACTGCTGTCGGATTATACGGAGTACGCGTAGAACGGTAGGTCTTGAAGTGTATATACAAAAGAAAAATCGAAAGGTTGAGGTCTTCCGTTTGGGGGTGGTATCCACCAACTCTTCTAAAATCGTTATCAGTTATGAAGAACTTCCGATTGCTGTAGAAAAATGAAATTCGGTAGAGTGATATGATTTGAAGTTGATAATAGTATAAAGGTAAAAAATGAAAACTGGAGATTTTGTACGACTGTATTGTTGCTACACACATATTTTTGTATTATAGAAGTACTTGGTTCTTTTTTTAACATTTTTGTTTTTGGTTTGACAAATTTTGGTAGGAAAAATTATGAATTATGATGGATTTACGAATTTTCTACACTGTCGACAAATTTATGCCGACAATTGTGAAACTAAACTAAAGTAAACTAAAAAGTTTTTTTTCATGGCTACTGCTTCTTGCTAGGAATTGACAAATCCGCCAAGAGTATCTCTGGTCAGGAATAAGTGCTTCTCTTCTAGCGGCATAAAATTGTAGGTCACAATTGAAGGTGCACAAAGGAATGGTTGCGAATTGTTAGTCACGATAGGCCCTGGTTCTGTACGAGCTGTTGCGCCACCCAATTGTGAATTGTCGGCGCAAGAAAGAATGGTTGCGAATTGTTAGTCACTATAGGCCCTCTGGTTCTGCACGAGCTGTTGCGCCACCCAGTTGTGAATTGTCTACATTGAACTCTCTACATGTAGACAATCATGTAGTCTACATTTTTATAGTCTACATTGCACAACACTGGAA
Source organism: Melangyna quadrimaculata (assembly GCA_949320155.1). NCBI lineage: Eukaryota > Metazoa > Arthropoda > Insecta > Diptera > Syrphidae > Melangyna > Melangyna quadrimaculata. The sequence goes on along the minus strand of OX439484.1, from coordinate 33,700,447 downwards.
ATAAATGAAAATCTACATGTTCCTCTTCACTGTCGCAAGCGCTCCGGTCGAATTCCTGATGACTTATGACTGGGCTTATGGGCGAGCTTTTTTCAAAACAGTGGCGCCAATGTATACTCTCGCGACACTGAATTGAGAAAACTGCCAATAAAAACGATTCTAACCCACTGAACAAATTACAGGAATTGTTTTTGTAATGCCCTGTAAAATACCGTACACTCCACGATGACCGTTCTCATTGCATGCTCAAAGCACACTAAGACTGATCACATAATCGTTTCTTCTCTGGCTGTGTAGTGTGTGAGCAAATAAAATATATTTCAATTGAAAAGTACAAGTGACCTTAACTCCAGAAATTATTGTGTTTCGCCCAAGGTATAACAGTGGGCTCTTCAGTTAGTCTGTTATACCCTACTAAGACACAAATTTTGGTCGATGTTTAACGACTCTTATAAAAATCACAGCAAAAAGACACTGTGAATTTTATTATTCTAGGGGAATTTGTTTAAATTCGTGCACCTAGAAAATAAATACCCGTGGTCAGTTTTTTTAAAATAAGAAGATGAAGAAATTTAAATATTAAAATATTGAAATTACTTCTGTTTTAAGTGGAGTGAATGAATAAAATTCAATTAAAAAGTACAAGTGACCTCACTTCACTTAAAACAGAAGTAATTTCAATATTTTAATATTTAAATTTCTTCATCTTCTTATTTTAAAAAAACTGACCACGGGTATTTATTTTCTAGGTGCACGAATTTAAACAAATTCCCCTAGAATAATAAAATTCACAGTGTCTTTTTGCTGTGATTTTTATAAGAGTCGTTAAACATCGACCAAAATTTGTGTCTTAGTAGGGTATAACAGACTGACTGAAGAGCCCACTGTTATACCTTGGGCGAAACACAATAATTTCTGGAGTTACAAACAGAGTTACCCTTGTCCCTTACCCATTGAAAGCAATACACAAGAGCTTTTTCAGTGGTTTTTATAAAATAGCTTTCAGTTTTCAAGCTTTTGAGAACAGAATTAATTAAGGTGACATATAATGCCAAGTACGGAAATCCTATTATAGCTTTTATTTGAAATAGGTATATGCAAGCCAATGCGACCAGACAGAGATACAAACGTCCTATCTTCCCTGTACTGACAATTTTTGTTGAACAGACTATAGTCATTATTTCTTAAGTAAGTATGCCAAATTTTAAAACTGTTTAATTGCTTTTAAAGTGAAGGCAGTTGTTTGCAATGTGTGGGGGACAATTAAATAATATTTCATTCATTACTGTTTCTGAAAACCTAAATTCAAATTTCTGAAAGTTAACATAAAATTTACGAATGTGTCTTGCTCTTAGTTTTCTGAGCAGAGATCAACAAAAATGTATAGACATTTCAATAATTTGTTTAATAAACTAAGACCATTATCATTCTGCATACCATCAAGCATCAGTCCAGTGATCTTAAATGGCATTTAATCTGGCACGTAGATAGGTTATACCTATTCGAAATGTTTGTGCATTCCAAAAGATATGATTTTCCATTTTTATATGAAAAACTACAGGATTAAAAGGTTAACCGTTCGCACACAATCATCTACATACCTCTGGAAAGTCAAGAGAAAACGAGTTTTCAAAAACGAAAAAAGAAACAACATTTATTGCAATGAACTGCGGCAGCAGAAGTTAATTGTCATCGAATCTTTACATATATAGGTGAGTCTAATGGAAACCAATCTAAACCGTACAACCCAAGTCCAAGTTTCAAGGACTTATTGGGATTGGGAATATTTCTCGTCTCCCTGTTTCTGCATCTACCATCATGACGATATGATGATGGTTGTCCCATTTCCATTTCTGACGAATGGACATTTTCAAGCAACTATCCTCTTTCTTCAATTGCAAACATATGCAACAATGTATGTATAAATATATGTATAGGTATGTATATGTATGTATATACATATGTATGTATGTATATTGCTGTGTTGTACAGCCAGTGTGTATAAATTTTCGCGTATTATTTGCAGAAGTAGAGTGCTCAGCACCTATCGAACCATTGCCATTGTCACATCAGAAAACTACGCCACCCTTTGGTTCACGAGAATTAACATAAACCAATAAAATCAGTCAATTGCATGTTGTTGAGTTCTGGATCTGAAACTGGCTCCAGTTTGAATTCAGATCCTTTATCGTTACTTCAGACCGCATACCTTGATGTCTAGCTATAGAAGGACATACCAGGTATCCAAAATATGCAATATGCCAGTACCATCATCGTATATAGGTATGTATGTGAAGACAAAACCTCATACTTGGAGCATCAGCGTCTAAAAGGAATAGTCGCTAGGCTACTACGTTACAAACCAACTCAAAATCCAGCAGTGTTCCCACTTTAAGTTAACTTTCTCTTAAAATTTTAGTCAAACTTGATAGATTATGCTGACGAAAAGTAAAAAAAAGGAGACTTTCACCATTCCGTTCATTGCGTCGTCGACGGCACCGCACGCTAAACCGCTGCATGGAGCCGCTTGTCGGATGAGAATGCGTATTACATAAGCTCCATCAGACTTCTGTTACGTAGTTTTGTTTACAATAAAAATTAACCATACTAAGCACAAGCGCCACACAAAAAGCAGTCTGATGAGGCTCACTTTAACCTAAAAATTTAGATGAAGAACACTCAAGTTGTTGCTGTTTAATTCAAACTCAGCATTCATAACACTGATTCAAAACTCCTTAGCCACGTACTGCGAGTATGTAATCATGGTAGTGCACTCTACTTACCTTAAGCTAAAATTTTTATTTATATTTGACGTGGAAGAATTTAGGAAGGCTATAATGTAGTGAGAAAGCAAGTTACTTGTTTATAAAGTAAAGTGGCAACACTCCCAATCCCACTGATAAAAGATGACGATCCAAGTTTCTCTATGGTATGTGCTTATATGTATAAATGTTTGCTTCGTGCACAATTTGCCCTACATTAAATGAACTTCGATTGAACGAGCTTCGACAATGTTTGAACAGTTCACACCGTTAACAAATGAAGGAGCTGATGCACCTGAGCATCAACCACCTATCCCATCATCATATCCTCGCATGCCATGCCATCATCCAGTGCATTCGATGGCATAGAATCGACGAGAAGTTGGTTTCTGGGCGATGTTAAATGGGTAAATGATAAAATGGCAATGCTCGTATTTTTTATACAGTTCCGGGTCCACATTGGTAAATCCCTTCGATCCGATTAGCATGATTGGATGCAGGCAGCACAGCACAGCACAGTCCTCTCGTTTTGGTAAAGCAAATAAAAGGTATCTCCTGGACACGATTTTTGATTTCGTTATCTCTGGCTGGAATACTAAGCCATTAGCAACCACACTAACTTTCCCTTGTCCCTTCAAAGGATATTTAAAAAAAAAAAATCGATTGAACAGTAAATTAAGCGAATATGAAATCATGCAAATTTTGTCAAATCGAAAAGGAGTAACTCGGAGGAGTTTGTGCTGTGTTCATAAGGAAGATTGGGTTTTTTAGTGACCGCACATCACGTAGTAGTTAGGAGTTTACACAGCATAGGTAGGTCTGTACTGATCTGATCGAAGGACAATGTGCGAATTATAATTGCTTGTACTGTGGCCTATGTACCTTGTTTGTGTTCCTCTACCTATCCAGTGGCTGTGCAAAATTAAGATTTTATTTTCTTTCATATACGGAGTATAGGTTCCTATACCTAAGTAATGTACGTGGCTGTGTTCTTTAAGATGCCTTACCATTCATTGTATTCTTTATATCCGGTAATGTGGAGAGCAGTGTTCCATATTCAAGCGAAAACAACGAGTACGAGTGGACCCACACTAAACATATTATTTTTCAGGCTTGAAAGGTTTTTTACATAACCCATAGCTAGATGTGCCTCAATATATTTGTATATCCATAGAAACTTTTAGGCTACATCCTTGTCCTTTACTTCATTTGCATAAAACATGCAAATTGCCATACCTATCGTAATAGACGGTCAATTGCTTTAACCTAAAGCTTACATTTCTGAAGAATATTTTGAATTAAATTGACTGGGATTTAAATCTTTTGTTAAAATTAAAAAAAAAAATTTAAGCCAAATGGCAAAATCTTTTAATAAATGTCGGCTCTTAGGACCTCGGTACCTTTTTACACTTGTCCAGTTTTTACAGCCATTATGAAATAATGCTTAATATTTTACTGAGCACCTTGTCAATGTTAATAAAAGAGACAGACAGAAAATTTAGTTTTTGAAATCAAGCTTATTTGTTTGTATTGCTTAAAATTAAAAGACGTCTTAACTGTAGTATTGGGTAATTTGGGTGTGGACAGGAATTGCCTCCCACTCAGTTAATGTTAAATTTTTTGAAGGCTCAATTTGTATATAGACCCAGAGGTTTATATGGTAAAGGGTGGTCCAACAAAAATGCACGATGTTAATTTTTAATAAAGCAAAAAGTTTTCAGAGAATTATCTTAATTTTGTTTATTATGATAGAAGGAACTATGACAATTATGTTTAAAAAAATATCGGCGAAATGGTCGCAACGGCTTCGGTGACATACCTCTATCTGATGGTCCATATTTTCAATGGCTCTGGTGCCGTTAATGTGCCGAGTTATCTCATCCTTTAGCTCTTGGATTGTTCTTGGATTATTGAAGTACACTTTTTCTTTTAAACATCCCCGAAGAAGGAAGTCCAACGGTGTCAGATCAGATGATCAGGGCGGCCAATTAACACCGCCACAACGCACGTGAGATAACACGGCCATTTTTTTCCAATAAGAGGTGTTATTTTCATAGATTTCCCTCTAGTGAGCTATAGGTCAGTTTTTGTTTTTTGTAGCTTTCAAGTGACGTTTCGGTTGTGATTACAACCTTCTTCAGACCTATGGTTAAAAAATGTTAAATTTGTTTTTCTTTAAATACCTATAAATACTAACTGCGAATACTTACATCTTGGGTATTTAAAAATTGCCTGTAAGATTTGATGATTATAGTTTGTTTTTTTAATTTTTTATTCAATTAAGTTAAAATCTTTAAAAATATTTCAAAACATTTATGTATGTATATATATGTAAGTCTGAGCTATGTCTACAAATGTTTAGTGTCTGTTTATGAACTGACAATATAGGTTACTAAGTCCATCACAATCAGATTGCCAATTAATGCTATTTTCTGTGTTTCTAATATGCAACATTTCAAGAAGCATTCTTTTCTTATAATTCTTCTCAGATTGTAGAATTCTAACATTTTGAAAATCTGGACGATGACTCTCTTCTATGCAATGTAAAGCTAATTTTTTTTTTATAATTAGCGCGTGCTAAAGGGGTTGTGAGTATACTCTTAAAATGTTATACACATGCACGAGCGTTTAGGAAGGTTCGAGGGGATTTAAAAGGAGATACCGATGCACATTGGTTTTGAATGTCTGTAAATCATAATGGGAGGGGAAAATCTGGCATTCCACATTCGTGCAACGGCGTATACAGGGGGGGGGGGTCACGGGGTCATGTCCCCCCCCCCGATAACATAAGATTGTTTGTTGATCTGAAATAATTATTTTTTTAGTAACCACATAGAAAAAAAAAGAAAGTTGGTTACTTAGAAAGCTAGTAGGATTTTCGATTGTTAATTTAGAATTCAATAAAGAATTTGAATGTTGGTAACTTTAATTTAATAAGAAATTTAATTTTCTTGGCAATGGAATATGTACCTACGTTATTTTGTGGTCAATCGATGATACTTTGATTTTCTTCCTCGTACCTCAAATTTAACATAACAACAAACTTCTCATAATATGATAATACATTCAAATCTTAAAATATATGCATATGCTAGTTTCCGTTTTGAGATGACAGCCAAAACCTGTTAAACCAAACAGAAATCAAAGTGCGGAGTTGTTACCAAATTTTCACTCAGTAAAGTAAAAACTAATAGGATTTTCAAAAAAAGAACAATTTTTTTTCTGAAAATAAAATCTTTAAACACATTATAGAACACATACAGAAATTGTTTTGTTTGATTACTGTATGACAGATTATTTTTAAAAGCAAAAAAAGTGATAACTTTCGATTTATAGTTATTCTAACCAAAAAATATTAATGTTAACGATAAAAGACAGATATATAAAACTATGATAAAAACCTATTATGAAAGGATTTTGTGTGCACTTATTCAACATTTACGATTGAAAAATATTGTTATTGATTTGGATGTGAATTACTTTTACAAAGTAACCTATGAATCCCATAATGCAAAAGCTAATAGCTATGGTAAAGGAGATTTTTTGGAACTCCTTGCGGTGAACCGTTTGACCAGTCGGATGGAATTATTGACGAAAAGCGACTAGGCTCGTAGAATTTAACAACTTTGTTCATTATTTTTATCCGAAAGGCTTACTGGTAAGAAAGATTAGGTATATTCGATGTACATATTTATTTAGTCTAGAGACATACATTTTTTTCAAATCAGAGGCATATTAAAATCACTCGTGAACTTTGTTCAAACATTTCTTGAAACGCAACGAAAACGAATTTTTGTATTCAATTATAATACGAATATCTAATGTATTTTAGTTTTTCCACTATTGTAAAAAGAGCAATTTACACAAGTGGTCATTTTTGAAAATCAGAAACAGAAAACAGTGCTTTTTTACTAATTTTTCCTGCTTCAATTCGCTGAAATAAAAACTTTGATAGGATTAAAATAAATTCTGAATAAAATTCAAAAGAAATGATCAAGCGAATCCAAAAATTTTTTTCCTCAGTATTTTGACAGCTAGCCAAACTGATTTTTATTGGTAAGGCAACTGGAGATTGCTGTATGCTGCTGCTGAGGCCCTCCGAAATAAAAAATGTAACAGTCAGGAATAAAAACGAAGAGCGCGGTCACTGGTCCAGCTAATAAAGTTTCGTTCGACTTAGTTGTTCATTTTAATTTTCTTTGGAACCAAAAATGCCATGAAACCGCTCGTGCAGAGTATCGATTGTGTCTTAAGCTGTGTGGCACGTAGCGCCATCCTGTTGAAATCATATATCTTCAGTGTCCATATCATCCAATTTAGGTCACAAGTAGTTGGTGATCATCGACCTATAGCGATCGCCGTTAACAGTGATGGACTGGCCAGCATCATTTTCAAAGAAGTACGGACCGATGATGCCTCCAGGCATCCCGCCCAAAATCCACACAAAACAGTAACTTTATTTGGATGCATTGGCACCTCGTGAATCTCGCGTGGATTAGTGTCGTCCCAAATCCGGCAATTTAGCTTATTCACGTACCCATTCATCCAAAGATGGGCCTCATCGCTAAAGATGATTTTTCAACCAAAATTGGGATAAACTTCTAACTGCTCTAAAACATCATTTGCACGTGTTGCTCGACGCTGTAACTCACCATGATGATTTGTCTGTAGTGAATGATTAAAAGACGATATTTTGACCGAAAGTAAAAGAAACAATATGGCCGCCACGAGCTGCCAAAATCAATCCGTCCCTATTGGAAAACCCTTTAGTATAGTTAATTATGATTTTTTCGCTTTTATTTTATATAGCTACGCACAGTAAAATATAAAAAAAAAAAAATATAAGGCACTTGACTTTTAACAAATATTAGTTTGTGTTATTTTTTTTTGCACGACCCCCCCAAGAACTAAAGCTGTATACGCCCCTGCATTCGTGTAGTGCGACTAAAGAAAGAATCTCTGTACTTACCAGAACGTCCGAAGTTGGGCTCAAGGGTAAACTGATGGGCATTCCTAGAAGCGCGAGTATAACGGTTGAATTGTTTAAGGGGAGGAATGCAACTGGCTATTTCACTAGAGCACTGTTTGTGTAAAGTAACGAAAAGCATGAAACATTTCGACGGTGCCCGAGAAATGAAAATGTTTCCGTTATAGTTCTTTCATCTATCATTTTAAGAGCTCTCTTTTGAATTCTATCCAATGCAGTTTGTTCTGTAATACCAATATTTAAATCGGATCTGTGACCTGCTATTCGATTCTTTAGTTTTTACATTGACGGTCCCACATAAACAGATGGACATGATGTGAGTGTTTTATCTTTTAATTTTGAAAAAACTGAATTCCGAAGAGTATTAGCTGGTTTAAAAGCTATACGGATTTTTTTTTATCTCTAATGGGTGCGTTTAATAATCGGTTAGACAAATTTGGAATATACCTATAAAGCACTTTTATGTATAATTTGTGGAACATCTGCTATTTGATTCGGATTTCTGAAAATATTGGAATAATCATATATGTATATTATTTTTGTTGTCAAAATCCTTTTTTCTCATTCATAAAATAGTCAAATCCACTAAAATAGGTATCACTGAATAGGAATTTACACATACCTACTCATGACACTGCACAAAAACTTTATGTTATACCACACCATTTTCTATAAATTTCGGAAATTTCAAATAATTCAATAAATGAAAATTTTGACATAAAGAATACCTCACTTTTAACCCATTGAATGAGTGAAAGAGAAAAATATGTATTACTTCTGTAACTTAAAATTCTCTTTTTCTTTTCGCCGTACCTTGAGTGAGTGGGGGAGAAACATTCTTTAGTTACACCATGTACAAGCGCGGATCCAAGGGGGGGGGGGAGGAGATTCAACTTTTGTTTTTCTATATTAGTTTGTTTAAATTAGAAGCAAAAACTATTTCTGTTGTGCTCATGAGCCCCCCCCCCCCCCCTTGAGCTGCATGTTCTCTGCATAGCTGCTATCAGTATTGGTAGAACATTAATGTTTGGTTGGGTAATACCCCAAAGCCCAACGTTCAACGTCAAGGCCAAAATATTGGCAAGGCATGATCTGATCACTTACCATATAGTGTGTCATGCAGAATTACAAAAACTCATCCAAAGATGATGCTAAGTAGTTATACATTTTGTAATGGTAGTCTTTTATTGTGTTATTCATGCTATGTATCTTTGCTCACATTTACAAAACCTATTAAAATACTTTAAAAACTAGGTATTTAAAATTTAAAATTAAGTTTCTCCAAGTCACCTGCTAATGTTCCCATATGAAACCTTCATACATGATACATCAAAGTAAATAACAATTTTATTGGATCGGGAAATCGATATTTTTCATCATCTACGACTATTTCTTAAATTTCTTTTTTTTTTGGGTGTTATTGGCCAAACAGATTTATGTAAATTCGCAATCAAAATCATTTTGATATCTCTGGACGCAATTTAATAGCCAGTTTTTAAGTGCGATAAAACAACAAGCTTACCAAGTGCTTTGAAACACGTTTTGACGTTGATATAATCAAAAAAAAAAACCTCTGAAAACTATGAAAATGTTGAATCTACGATTCTTCCATTGATAATTTGCTTGCGGTCTTCAATGGTAGAAAACCCTGAAGCTGAAGATCGCTGCATCCGAGTTTTTTTCTCTTTTAAAGTAGCAGACCTCCAAAAGTATCAATGATATTGGAAAATTTCAAATACCAAAATATTGGGCAAATAATTTTCAAGGGGCGATGTCTGTTACTTTTTCAAATTCGCATCCCGTTATATTTTTTTTTAAACTAGTTTTTAACATTTTAAAATTTCTGGGACTTTGACTTTTCAAGATATTAAAAAATAAAGAAACCAGAATCTTAGTAAAAACAAGAAAATAAGAGGTTGATGAATGATGGTAATTAACTCGTTGCTGAAATTATCATTTAGCCGGATTCTTCTTAGTTTTATAAGAAAGTTGCTTCATTTATTTTTTCATATCTTGAAAAGTTAAAGGCCTAGATCCATACGGTTTTCATTGTTTGACTTAAAAATGACAAGAGCATTAAGTTTTGAAAACAAAAATTATGCTTAATTACATAAACTTTTGAAACAAATTAGCTTGAAATTATTTTTTTAATTTTTTTTTTTTTTTTAATTTTGATTTTTAAATTTAATTTTTCAAAACTATCCTCTCGAACAAATTAACTTAAAAATAATATTAAAGAGCAGACTTTTGGCTTTTCAAAATGCTATAACACGACTCTGTAGGTATTACCGTTATTTTTTAATATATTTTTTTCTGTTTTAAGTGATATTTTTTTTGAAAATTGCCCCTCCCGCCTAAACGGGGGGAAATAGACCCCCCCTCCCAGACGATTTTTTTGTTGTCTAAGTCCAACCTACATGCCCTAGCCTTTTGTGACACCTTATGCAAATCACCCTGCATAAAAAAAAATTGTACGATGAGTCGTTCTCGAGATATAAGCTTAATCGCGTTTTTCAAAATTGCGGCTGACGCACAACAATTAAAGCCATGTCGATTTTTTTCTATACTCAGAGACAAGCCATTTACCAAATTTCAATCATAAAATTCGAGCGGTATTTTTTTGCAAATTAAAAAAACCTGCCGACTGGCCTTTTTGTTATTTTTTCGTAAAAAAAAAATATAACAGGTTGCAAATTTGAAAAATTGACGGACTTCGCCCCCGGAAAATTATTTGTACAACATTTTGGTTTTTGAAATTTTCAAATATCAGTGACACTTTTCGAGGTCTGCTACTTTAAAAGAAAAAAAAAATGCAGCGATCATCAGCTTCATAGAAAACCACCTTACAGTTGCTCTCTGTAAGGTAATTTTCAACCATTCCTGCATATTTCCACAAAGCCTTATAAGCTTTTTCAACAAATTAATTACGTACTTTAAGGAGTAAGGACATATTAACATATAGAATAAACGCTTAGAAGCCAAAGACATACTTATGTATGTACCTACATTTTTTTTTAACAATTGGTTTCACTAAAATAAAAGAAATTTTTTCAGTGTAAGGCTTTATTTGGTTTGTATGACCATAGGCGTCGTCGCGACCCCCCCCCCCCCCCCTTGGCTGAAAGTCTGGATCGGCCCTGGACCATGCATGAATGAAAGAAACATATTTATTAATTCTTTAATTTAAAATCTTAGAAGAAATAGAGGAACGGGCATATCGAGGAAAAAGTGAGGCTTTTTTCAAAGTAGTGTGAGTTACACAAATACAAATGCATTCACACAGGGTCGGAATGCAGTGAGATAGGTAAATGCTGGTGCCCCCAAAAGAATTTTTTTTTTGTTTTTAAGAGATTTAATTTTTTTTGAGAATTAAGTTTAATAGTATAAAAGCTTATTAAACTAAATAAAAAAGTGAAATAAATGTCAATATAGTGATTAAATGCAAAACGTCATTGAAAAAAAAATATATGAATTTTTGAATAGTTTAAACCCATCAGGCTTGCCAACACATAAATTGATATTGAAGAAGAACACTATCGTGTTATTTTGATATTAAAATAAAAATGGAATTTTTTGAGATAAATTATGGTATGTTTATTTTAAGGTAAAGAGGAAAGTATACCATTAATAATGGAAAATAATATCAGCCAAATGGCCGGCACGGCTACGCTGACACAACAATATCCTTTTCATGAAATTTTACATCACCAAATCGCAAAGTGGCTGCTGTATGCCCTCAATAGCTTCACGAATTCCATCTTTGATGTCTTGGATCGACGCTGGGCTGTTGGCGTAGACCTTATCTTTCACGTGGCTTCAAAAGGAAGAAGTCGCAAGGCGTTAAATCACAAGGTCTTGGTGGCCAATTGTGATCACCTCTTCGACAGATAACACGGTCCGGAAACTATTCCCGTAAAAGATCGATGGTTTCGTTGCTTGTGTGGCACGTAGCGCCGTCTTGTTGAAAGTAAACGTTGTCCAGGTCAAAACCATCCAATTCCGGCCAACAAAAGCTAGCGCAATCCATTCACCGTAGCTTTTGCTCCAGCCTCATTTTCGAAGAAGTAAGGTCCAATGACCCACCGGACCATAAATCGCACCAAACAGTTACTCGTTGAGTATGGAGAGGCTTTTCAAGGTTCAACAATAAATCTTGGGTTTTCCGAAACCCAGATGCGACAATTTTGCTTATTGACGTAGCCACCGAGGTGGAAAGATCATTTTCATGCATTTTGTATAGTGAATTTTAATAATTTCAAGGCGTTGTTGAATCGTATTTCGTTCGATTTTTATTAATGGCGTAGTTTCTTCTTGTCAAATATTAAAAAATTACAGCCTCAAAAGTGACAACTACCGAAATAGCGGGCTAATGAAAATAACACCTCTTATTAACACCCCTTTATTTCTCGTGCAAAAGAGCCATTGTTTAGTTGGCTGTGTACTAAGTGGCACCATCCGGTTGGAATCACATTTCGTCCAGGTCGATATACTCAATTTCTGGCCAGAGGAAGTCCGTTATCATCTCGCGATAGCAAACACCATTCACGATAACTGCTTGGCCTGCTTCATTTTCGAAGAAGTACGGCCTGATGACGCACGCCGCCAGCCCATAAACCGCACCAAATAGTCACTCTTTGTGGATGCATCGGCTTTTCAAAAATCACTCGAGGATTCTCATTTGCCCAAATGCGGCAATTCTGCTTGTTAACGAATCCACTGAGGTGAAAGTGTACCTCGTCGCTGAAGGTGATTTTCTTTGTAAAGTCACCATTCACTGCTGTCTGTTCAACCAACCATTCGGCGTATTGACGACGCTTGAAATGGTCAGTAGGCTTCAGCTCTTGAGTCAATTGAACCTTGTAAGCGTGGTAAATTCAAATCTTTATTCAAAATTCACATCAGTGATGTTCGTGAGATGTTCAATTGTTGGGCACGATGACGAGTCGAGGTTGACAGCTCTTCTGCCACACTATCGCGAACAACAGCAAGGTTTTCCGCAGAACGAACTGGGCGAGCATGCACAGGTGCTTTCACATTTCCTACAGACCCGGTTTGCTGAAATTTGTGCTCAATTCTACCGATTGCGGACTCATTTGGTTGATTATGTTGACTAAAAAATTCACGAAGTGAAGGTTTCAAAAGTGACACATAAATGTGATAGACATAATTTAGTTGGTAAAATATATTCGACAATATATTATGTAATATATTTATATTTGTTCATATAAATACGTCTTCCACATTACTTATATGTCACTTTTGGAACCTATTTATATGACAAGTTTGTCATAAACACACAATATATGATAATGTTATAGCTCCTTAAGAGCCGACAGCAAATTTTGGGAGTTTGGAGTGGATGGATAACCAACAGGCGCGAACGCAAGAAAAAATTTCGGGGGGGGGGGGTTAAACTGAAAACTCAAAAATTAAGAGTGAAAGAGTGAAATTGTATGGCGAGGAAGTTAAATTCATACATTCCGGGGGGGGGGGGGGGGTTTGAACACCTCAACCCCCCCCCCCTGCGTTCGCGCCTGATAACCAAAATATGAGTATGAGAGTTTGTAGATGCAGCCTTTGTGGTGGGCGTTTGTGTTTTCAAAATAGGGATTTTCCATATTGTTCCTCAGAGGTGTTATCACTTCAATAAATTTAATAAATATAATATGTTATGATGCTCTGTCATTTTTTCTAAAGTCCGAACATCTTAATCTGTCTTAGCAATTCGACCAGCAGAAAACTGAAGATATTAGCTTTTTAAGAGGACCTTTGTCGGCTTTTTCTTGGTAATTTAGAAAACGCAAAAAATCAACAATCAACCTCAGTCAAAATAGACATTTCCCTGCACAAAATTCTGATAACACTTAAACTTGGTAGGGACCTTACGCAGACTATAACGAAGCAATGGCAATACTAAAAATAAACAATATTTTCGTCATTTTATGTTATTGTTTTTTAAATAGCTATACTTTCTTAGTCATTTGTCGTAGGAAAAAAGTTTATGCGTCTTTTTTGTAGAAAATTTTATGATCTACAAACTGTACTCAAGCAACTTTTCGATAGCATTTATCGATACAAACGTTATTTGCTTAAATCTGATTTTTTCGACACTTGACCATGCGTAAAAAGTTCTGATCCTGTCGGATTGAAAAGGAGACTTTTCGCCATTGCTTAGTTATGGTCAGTGGAAGGTCCCTACCAAGTTTAAGCCTTATCGGAATTTTGTTAATGTTTTGAGATTTATATGTCTATTTTGACAGCGGGGTAACAAAAGAAAAGTCTCCAAAGAAATGGATTAAGGTTCGCTTAAAAAGTCTATACCTTGAGTTATATTGTTTGGATTGCTAAGATTATGATGTTTGAACTTAGGGAAAATGACCGATCATCATGATGTATATCTTTAACTTTATTGGAGTGGTAATACCTCTGACAAAAAAAATTGTAAAATCTATAGCACTCCATTTAAAGCATTTAAACTTCAACTAAGAATGCATTGTTTAAATTTTATAAACAATAAGATCAAATCAAAAACCAAAAGACCTTCGTTTACTATAGATACAAATAATAAACTTCTTAAGAAAGTAATACTGTCTATCCATCTGGCTTCACCCAGAAGCCTATTCAAAAATTATTCATTCAATGATATAAACCAGAAACTAGAATCAAACGAAAAAAATATCTTCCTTGACATGAACTACTTTATTTTCTGGCACATAAAACACACTAGGTATATTGCCATTTTACCATTCCTGTCTTCCCTAATACTACAACATCTTCTATATATGTACATATAGTTATGTGTGATGATTTATACAAATTTCTACCAACTTTTCACAGAGAATCAAGAATTTAAGCCAGCCTCATATTCATTTATGTGTGTTAAGATGGTGGTATGGTTGAGGTTTATCCTTGCAGCCATTATGAAACTGCAAGACTATGATGAAGTGCCATCGCTGGCTGTTTGGTGTTCTGTTCACCTGCTGTGCTGTGTGCTGTGACTACTCTGGCAGCTACCGTCGAGAGTGAACAGTATATAGATCTAGTGCAAGTAAATCTGTCAGTTGATGGTTATTACAGGAATGTAGGCTCATATACTTGTATGCAAACCCGTGACTTTGGTGAAGATAATGATCCTATGCTTTCGTCTTATGATTTGTGGTTTTGCTCGAAATGGGTATATAGTGCCTTTAAAGGAAATGATACCCACATGAGTGCCAGTTGAGACTATTATAAGTATTATGAATTTACTTTGTTCTTTCTTCTAGAAAAATTAAGGGAAACTTGGAAAAATCTAAAGATTCCTATTAGCATTCCACAATTAGCATTGTGTGGAGGAACACCATTTTAGTTGTGGCAGCCTAAGTGGAGGTGCCATTGTAGTTTAAAATATCGAAATATTCTAAAAGTGGAAATAAGCCAAATTTTGTTTTCAATCATGTATGTTATCTAAAGTTGTTATAAATATAAAGAACTTGTAGGTTAGGTATAGAAAGTTTTTTTGTGTGATCTTGCTATGATAAAAAAGGCATTGCTGCAACATTTGTATATGCAACTTTAACACTTGCTACCTCCTAGTTGTCTCCGGATTGAAGATTCTTAGTACCCATTTATTGTTTGTTAGAATAGCATCTGTTCACAGAAAAATCTTAGCTTTGAAAAAATAACGTTCATATGTCTTGCTCATACTCTATAACGGCATTGTCTCCGATTTATTTATACTACTTATAACACGAGATCGAGACGAGACTGACATTTTTTTTTAACGAGACCGAGACGAGACTTACAAAAGTCTTGCAGAGTCTCGTCTCGTACTCGTGGCCAGCCCAACTAAGACCTCTGAATAAGACACAAATCACAATTTCTAGAAGCCGTAAGTACAAATCTTATGCATCAAAATTAAAAAAGTAAACCCTAACCATATAGGGCCTTTTATAAAACACTGCATAAAGTATATCAATAAAATATTTCGAGGTTTTAATCAAAACTAACATTACGATGATCAAGAAATCCATAAAAGTGATTTTTTTTACAAGACATCCGCATCCGTCGTTTGCTCTGTTTGTCGATGCGCACCCTGATGATCGAGCTAGAGCCTTAGCGAATGTCGGCGAGCCAAGGCGCACTCAAAGCACTGAACTCATGTGCCATTAGTTTTAAACTGGTATGGGAGTGTGTGGATAGTTAAAACGACCTTGGCAAGAATAATACTGTTACACTTCATTGAGTACCTGGGCTCGTAGGTGTCCAGGGAAATGAAGAGGCAGACTCATTGGCAAAAATAGTAGCAACGACACCCTTAACGGGTCGTGAGCCCTAATTGTGCTTATGGAGAAAATGTAATAAAAATAAAATCAAAACAGAAGAGGAAGGCAAAAGATCCAAATTACGAATAGAACTCCCTACGTGAGACAAGCGAAATTACTTCTTGGGAGTTACAACCAAGAACGCTTTGTATCATGTGCCTACGTTCTGTAACTCTCGCATCGAGAAATTTCTCGTAATCAGAACAAAAACGATGTGAACGATGCATAAAATTCATTTTTTCACATTCGTCCGGTTCTGTAAGTTTAATTTTCTCGACTTGGAACGTTGTGGAACTAAACTCCTCAGGAGCCTAGAAATATGTGAGTAAAACTGTTTCTGTAAGGGGCCAGCTATAGCGACCAGGAAAACTCATCAGGAAATGTTGAAACAGTATGAAATTGAATATTTTTTCCTGATGGTCGTTTATAGCGAACAGGAAAAAATATGTCAGTAGGCCAGCCAACCGCCAAGTTTTCCTGATTGAAATGCACACGAAAAACTTTTTCGTCTGCAATTCTGTCATTGGAATCAGTGAAATTGGAATTCAAATCGTTGGAGTTTTTTGTTCCATTTTGTGAGAAATTACGATCAGCTGGCACGAATAATGAATTTTCATCAGTAAAATACATAAATACATTTTTAACAAAAAATAATTGTTTAATTGAAAATTTTGTTTGATCAAAAAAATTCTATGAGTGATTTATCATCGATTAGTGTTTCAAATCGATTGAAAATAGTGCAAAAAATCCACTTGAATGTTTTTCCTGATTCGTTTTCCTGATCGCCATAACCGGTCCCTAAGACAAAAGTCGAGATAATTTCTCGACTGAAATGTCAAAAGAACTCGACAAGAAAATTAAGTGAGAGATGTAAAAATGACTGAAAATAGAGAAACTGCTCCACACTTTTTTGATATACCGCACTTAAACAGCAGCGGCTTTTCAGTACGCGGCAATTTGTGCTTCTTCTTTAGTAAATATCTGCATCTTTTCTTTCTTATTTAGATTTTCAATTTTGTATTAGAGTCCCCATATATGTAAAAGTGTATGTGGGAGTTGCATAAACTTGCTTCTATTAGCAATAAAATATTACAAAATTTTGGCCAAACCTTGAATTTTGGGTAGACAAAGATATTTTTTATTTGATGTGTAGAGGAGTTTAGTGCAAGTATAAAATTGAGTTTCCGGGGTCAAAAGCCCTCCGCATTGGCAGACATCTAGGAAAAAAGAAGGCTAACAAGTTTTCCGTGATATCATGAGAACCGTAAGTAACATGAAACACATTTTAACACAATTTGGTGGGTATAAAGTGCTTGCCACAGTTGTATAAAATTTGTTCGAACCTAGCATTTTCGGTATAACAAGAAATTTTTAATTTTATGTGTATGGGCTTTCAGTGCGAGTATAAAATTGAGTTTTCGGGGTCGAAAGCCTTCGGCGTTGGCTACCATCTTGGAAAAAGCAGTGTAAGCATTTTTTGTATCAATTTTATGGTTAAAAGTGACTCAACATAAATTGTAAACAATTCAATTTTCTAAAGTTATAGGGGCATATTCATAGTCGCAGATAGACCCAGGTTTAACTAAACTACACTTTAAGACAATTTTGGCTCAATAAATACAGACCGATTTTAATTACAAATTGTTGGTTTTATATTTTTATAAGATAATTAACTTGGTATACTACACAAATAGCTTCAAATATTTTGAAATAATAACCTTAGAAAAATAGAATCAAAATCCGAAAATTAAACCAAAGCTATGTTCAAGGAGCCAGTTATAGCTATCATTGAAAACCATCATCGAAAAATATAGCTGTTGATTTTGAGACCTTTCGAAAGTTTAATCATTGAATATTTTAATGCAGAAATATAGATTATGACTTCAGAATTATTTCTCATCCAAAAAAAATTAATTTTGATCCATATTTTGCACATAACGTAACTTATAATTTTTTCAATGATCACTGGTAAGGTAGTTCATCATTGAAAAATTAAAAGTCATTTTCTGAGAAAAGTTGTGAAAAACTGAATTTTTTTTTAACTAAAAATAAATATTAATTCAATTAGCTTTACTTTGGCATCAAAATAATCATATATTTTTTCTTGAAAATCTCTCAAAATTGACAATTAATATTTTCAATGATGGTTTCCAATGATAGCTATAACTGGCCCCTAACTTAGACCCAGGTCTAAAATGACTATGAATATATGCCCCATAGTGCTAGAAATTTTTTCGTGAGACTAATGGTTTTCAAGATATCGCCGAAAACTGCTTACACTACTTTTTCCAAGACAGTGGCCAACGCGGAGTGGTTTCAACCCCGAAAACTCAATTTGATACTCGCACTGAATCCCCCTTTACATATAATTAAAAATATTTGGTTATACCGAAAATGCGAGCTTTGACCAAAATTGCATTGCTGACCAGTAGATATAAAAGCAATTTTATGCAACCCTGACAAGCACTTTATACCTAACAAAAATGTGTTAAAATCTTTTTCATGTTACCAACGGTGCTCAAGATATCACCGAAAACTTGTTACACCACTATTTTCAAGATGGCGGCCAATGCGGAGGGCTTTCGGCCCCGAAAACTCAATTATATACTCGCAGAGAACCCCCCCCCCCCTCACATAAAATTAAAAATATCTAGTTATACAGAAAATGCAAGGTTCAGCCAACATTTTGTAATATTTTATTGACTATACTCTGTTCAGTTCTTATTTTCAGTACAGAGAAGATAGGGTGTTTGGCTCTCACCCTTACTTTTATGGATTTCAATAAGCTATCTCCTTTTTTATAAAGCTTTTGCATTTTCCATGGTTGCCTTATCGCGCATTACAAATTGGCATATTTCTCTCTTCTCTCTCATTCAAATGTCAGTAGGGTTACCAACTGCTAATTTAGATTTCATACACAGACAAAATGTAGATCGTAAACTAAATCTTAAAAAAAATTAATGTAAATGCAAATAAAAATAAATCTATCTTTTTCCACACCACCAAGAGGTAAGATAGTAGGCGCTTCTTTTAAAGAGTTCCCCAGAAGGCCTAATTTATATCCGGGATAATCCCGGATATAAATTAAAATAAAATAAAAAAAAGTGTTTTTTTTTATATGGGGTTTTCCAGGTATACTGGTATACTGTTACGTTTTTCATATAAATAAAAACCAAACAATGTTTGATTATTGTTCCTTAAAGTTTTATTGCTTTGTTTGTGTTGTGTATGCCTAATTTTGTATGACTCTTAAGGATAAGGTTAGATTAGATTATAAGATTTATTTCAGGAAAAAGGATTAGTAATGCCTTATTAGAAATTTTAGAAAGGAAATAAATTTAATTTTATAAACCCTTGGTAAAATATTAGCATACAAACTAAACATTATTCTTTTTATTTTCATGAAGAAAAAAAACTATTTGGCAATTCAAATTGGAGTTAATTAATGAACCGAACTCCATCAAAAACATTCTCAAATAATAATTCAAATATTGTATAGCAGCATTTTAATCAGAAAAAAAAAAAAAATAAAACGAAAAGATGTAAGCAGAAAAACACGAAGTGACAACACTTAACACACATACATAAAATATAATGCTCTCAAAAGCTATTATAAAGCTATAATTCTGAAAGCTTCATAGCGAAAACCAAAGAAAAAGGTATTAGAATTTGTATCCCCCGACGTATGGGAACTCTGAATCAATGTGTTGATTTTAATAATCACATTAAGCGAGCGAGAGGCAAATTGTTTGTATTTTGTTCTTTCTTGTTTCAGCCTTCCTCTTCTCACAACCACGGAAAAGACAGGTCGATAATGGGATGTACTTGGGCTTATGGAATATTACAAAAACAATTTCAGTGGAAGTAAGGGGTTCTGTTTTTTATTTCACAGGCAATTTCTTAAGTTGAGTGCAATGCAATATGCAAACACCAGCCAGCACGTGTATGTTTGAAAAAGCTCTCCCATAAGGCCTGTACTGAAAATACGAACTGAACAGAGTATAGTAGATAGATAAATTAAAGCAAGTTTATGCAACCCTGACACACCCTTATTCATTTTCCCACATTTTTTGGTATTTGACTTTTAGTTTCCAATACTCCAGTGGAATGCGAGTTCAAAATGCTTGTTTCTCACACCGAGATACAGAAACAGATAATTTTTCCAGATCGAGAAACGTTGGGATTTCTTGTTCCACTTTATCTCGATGCGAGAAGTTCTCGACCAAGTTACAGAACATAGGCACTGGTAAAGGCTTAAGTAGGAATTAACTCAGAATAACAACCGGTTTCCTCACTGGTCACTGCAAACTCAAAAGACCCCTCAGTATTCTTGGCCTGGTAAGAAGTGCCACATGCAGATTCTGCAACACTCATGAGCAGGGCAAGTTTTTGTTAAAACATATTTTTTTTGGATAAACAATTGAACTAGTTTTTTGAATCAGTAAATTTCCTTAAAAATGACATTCAATCGTTAGAGCATATTTTTGCATATTTTACTATAAATGCATTAAAATGCATTTTTTGGTTTATGGGACATATTTTTAGAACAAATATTTTCAGTGTATATTTTTGAAATATTCGAAAGATTTAAAAATTTAAATATTTAAATAACTACTTTTGCTAAATTTTCGATTCCAACTTCTATAGAATTTCCAACTTGGCAGCTCTAAACACAATTAAAGCATTTAATTTGAAAAAAAAAAAAAAATAATAATTATTATAAGTTCCAACTATGGATTTTTTAATGAAAGTATAAAATGGAACACACTCAAAACGCAAATTGATATGATGGAAGATGCATTTGTAAAAATTAATTCAGTCGAAGGTTCAATGAGCAGAGTTAATTTGAAGAAAATCGAAAATGTTTTATATAAAACCGAGGGATACTCAAAAATAGAAAAATTTCAAACATATTAACGCCGAATAGTAACGAAGATGAGAACTTGGGAAACTATTCAATAAGTGAAATTCTTTCATTCAAGAATGTTCCTGTTACCTACATCTTTTTCAATGTAAAAAAGTTTTTTGCGGCCAAATAGACAAATATTTCTTTTTGAAAATTTCAAGACATATTTAAAGAATTTGGACAACTTACCTTATTTAAATGAGATTGGACTAGAATTTCTTAAATTTATTTTATGTTTATTATTTTCGTTTTGTTTTTCTACGTGCCGAGATTTTGAGACGACAAAGCGATCACCATTAAAATTTTCAAAATCGAACAAGATTAACGGCGCTGGGGACAATCCAAAATATTATACTCAAATTGTCTTAAAAGTTCAGGGTCATTTGATTCGTTGCTTTAGCACCCCGGTAAGTGTTCGCACTTCAAACAAAGAGAAGCGCAGTAGATCATTACAAAAAATGCAGTATATTTGATGTTTTTGCATGAGATTTTCTCTAGGTACTTCTTTTCAATAAAACTTTTAGTGATTCCTGAAAGCATATATTACATTTCCTTTAAATATATCGGGTTTTTCAACAAGAGCGCTGCAAAAGTTTTTTTATAAATAAAACAAAAACGGTTTTAGATATCAATGAAATTCTTTATTCCTGTGAAAGTATGTTTTATGCCATTATGTATGGATTTCGATTTCTTTTGCACGGCCACCACGGGCACTCTTGCAGAAGTCCAGACGCTGAACTCAATTTTCGACGGTTTTCAAGCATAAATCGGCCGATACTGCTACAATTTCACGTTCGATATTCGTACGAAGTTCATCAATCGTCGCCGACTTGTTGGTATAGACCATAGACTTGACGTAGCCCCACAGGAAATAGTCTAACGGCGTCAAATCGCACGACCGAGGCGGCCAAGCGACTGGACCATTTCGTGAGATAACACGTTCTTCAAACTTGGTTTCCAATAAATTCATTGTGACATTCGCTGTGTGGTTTGTGGCGCGCGCCGTCCTCCAAGTCCACATCATCCAGTTGGGGCCAAAAATATTCGTTTATCATTGAACGCTAGCGATCCCCATTCACAGTAACGTGCCGGTCTTGATCATCACGGAAGAAGTACGGCCCAATGACGCCGCCGGCCCATAAACCACACCAAACCGTAATTTTTTCGGGATGCAATGATGACTCTTGGAGTACGTGAAGATTGCTGCCTGACCAATGCCGCATATTTTGTTTATTGACCGAGCCATTCAGCCAGAAATGAGCCTCATCGCTGAAGATGATTTTTCGATGAAAATCCGAATCATTTTCAAGTTGTTGCTCAGCCCAATTAACGAACATACGACGCTTCTGGTGGTCAAGCGGCTTCAGTTCTTGCGTCAATTTAATCTTGTAAGGATGTAGCCCAAGATTTTTTTGCAAAATTCGCCACAAAGACGTCACAGAGATGCCCAACGCTTGAGAATGACGTGTGAGAGACACATTTGGGCTTTCTGCAACTGAAGCCTCAGCGGCAGCAATATTCTCGACACTACGGGCACTTCTTTATCTCACTGACACGGGAACATTTTGTGTTGTGCCTGTGGATTCAAATTTTTGCACTAGGCGCTCAATTGTTGATCTGCTAGGACGATTATGATGACCATAAATTGGACGTAGCGCTCTTAACGTTGAGGCCACTGACACCGAATTTCGGTAGTAAATTTTAATAATTTCGACTTGTTGTTGGCTCGTATATCTTCCTATCATAAAATGGCAAACCTTACTGAAGAGAAGTGTCAAAAGAGCGGCAAGAAATAACGCGTCGTTTGCTGTCCCTGTTGCTCTACATTTTTTGCGTTCTTGTTGAAAAACCCTTTATTAGTGTAAACCTTAAAAATATCTCCTTCTACTCCCCAAGAAATCTTTAGCTGGTTATTAGACCTTCCATAATTATTATACCTGCTACACAAACAATAGGATTTCTCGAAGATTTAAATAGGTTATTTGAAAGATTTTTACTCAATTTTTAAGAAATAGATTATTAACCGCGCAGAAAAACAATCTAGTTTTCGACAAGGCACTAGAGAGTTTTCCTCTCTAGGAAGGGTTAACAAAGGCTAGAACAAGGGCGTTGGCGAGTATGAACACTTTTGCCTTGTCAGGCAAAAAAAAAAGGGTGGATTATGTGGGACTCGATCACGCGATCTGCTACTTGTCAGTCCAATGTCGCATTACAAAAATTCAATTTCGAAAGTTAATAGGTTTCATACCATATTGCATAGCAAATACCTACAGAATAGAACAGGATGTAATGTACTTACTATAAAGGTAGCTAGAAGAACTTAGAACAGGTAATCCTGTAATATACAGATGTCTTTTACCCATAGTAAAAAGTGTGATAGGAAACAGAAGACAAAGAAAAGAGTTTAAAAAGTGGCTTATGATACTGAAATTGCATGGTACAAGAGACATTCCTGATGGTATACCGAAACATGTTCAACAAGTTTTTATTGGGGAGAGCTTCACGAGTGTTTGAAAAGTTTTTGGTACTGAAATTCAGCAAGGGCTTGCCAAGCATCTGACAAGTTTTCCTCGCCTAGATTTTCCATACTGAAAACTTACGAGTGCTTTGCCCAAACTAGACGGAAACTTGGCATTTTTCCAGCCGTGTATCTTTCAGGAATCTAAAAAAAAAATTTGAACAAATTGACCCGCGTTGTTAGCAAACAAACGCGTTCGAAAATAGCAAATAAAACGTTTTTCGGTTTTCTTTTCTTTTGGCAAGCCTGATGTCATGGAATAGCTCTGAGCTCAAATTCTAATCAGGTCACTAAAAACATAGTTTCCATAAAGACCAATTATGCCGAATAATGCGTGCTAAATGACAATATAGACCACAGGGTGCCGACCGGTCCTCCTTTAGAGCGGTTATTTGTATGCATATGGTTTTTATTACAGCTGTGTGAAGTGAGAACCCCGAAGTCAAAATTTTTGGGTTGGGTTTATCAGAATCAGGTTAGTCCAGCATTTTAAGACCTTCGTTCAAAAGTTATTCAACATTTCGTTTTTATAACAAAACCACCAAAGTCAAAAAGCTTGACCAACACCGATTTTGCTAAAAACAAATTTAAATTTTTATAGTGCTGCTATAAAAAAGAAATGTTGAATAACTTTTGAAATAAGGGTGGAAAAACGATTATTTTTAGTGAATAATCTTAAACAGGTGGACAAACGAATGCACTTAGTCTCATCTTCTTAAGTCATTTATTGGGGGTAGTAGATGATTTTTTTATTTTGGGGAGTTGCTATAAAAAAGAAAAGCTTAATAACTTTTTTCCTGAGGGTGGACAAACGATTTTTTTGGTTGGACAAACGTGGACAAACGATGGACAAACGATTCTGATAAATCCCACCCAAACATTTTGACTTCGGGGTTCCCACTTCACACAACTTTTTATTACAGCTGTTCGATTTGATTTAGTGGCAGTAGATTTTTTGTTTGCGAAAAGTGCATTAGATCTACTGCAATTGCAGCAAAGTGGCAATCCTTAGAATTATTAGGGATGGGGCCCAGTAATCCTTCTGACGGGAAGCCGAATCGCTATGAGAGTCAAAAGTGATATAGCTTATCCCTAAGATATTAATTACATCAGGTTCTCAGAAGCGATGAAATGATTTTTCTTTAATCATAGTATATTGCTCCTATAAATTGCCCGAATATTTTTCGATGCAATATAGCCATTTAAATAATAAATTAAAATTATTAATGTTTCTATAATGCACTTTCACACCGCCTTGTGTTCCCTTATTTTTGTTAAAAACAAAAAAAGATTTTCGTTGATATATTTATTCATATATTTATGGCCATATCACTATTCAACTAAGTAGGTATTCAAAAAAAAAAAAAAAAAACAATTTATATCCCCTTAGCAACTAGATAAGTTATTCCAAATTTCTCAATAGTAATGATTCCCTCAATGAAAATCTTTTATAGGAAGTTTGAAATCGTTGTTTATCAGCTAGTTATTATAAGGCAAACAAATTATTTGCACCTCTTTGAAAAAATGGCTTGCACCAACCTAACTAACAGTTACATTTAAAAAATAAACTCAATTTAATCAGACAAAGTGTAGTAAAGCTTTAAAAATTGTACAAATACTTTTGATTGTTAAAATTACCACTGCAAATATAAAATAGTCATTACAATAAAATGTTCACTTTATTTAAATTCTTCAACTTAATTTAAACCACAACATTCTGTCCCACGGACAATCCCAAGCCACTCCTTATCAAACAAAATGCGGATGAGTGTGCTTAGCTTATGTGTTAGGGCAAAACCTACAGAACAATCCATCAGTCATATATCAACATACCCTTCAGAGTCGTTTCGCTAGTGTAGATAGAGTGTGGCATGGCAATAGGAATTTTACTATACGCATACATACATACATATATGACCCTCAAGAGATTCTCAAACATTGCGATAAGAATGAAAAATTTCCTTCCTTACCCAGAATACCCGAATGTTAATAGGACCTTAATCACTCCACTTGAAAGTTTTTACTTCTTAGTCTGTTATGGGAATAGCTGATACAGACACACAACATAGTATAATAGTTGTTGTGCTTGACTGGATCTATACCTACGAGTAACATCGAAGACTACTTTCTATGACGAACACGAACCGGACTATCATGGCCAATGATAATGATGATGATGGAAAGTTTTGACTAAGTTGGATCTAAGTCCATGGACATGGACATGGACACGGCAAACTTGCTGATGGCCACACCACAAGTAAGTGTTGATGCCATCATAAAATTTCCTGAAACAAATGAACTTCCAATATCAGACTACGTCCATACATACATATTTAGCAGGATAAGGCAAAGGAACTAGATACGAGTGTATCAACCACACCCTCTTTGCCAACATGCACAGCACATCGAATACCTAAATAAAGAGTCTTATATGCGAGAGGAGGGTTCCCATTAGGGATTTACCCCCAAAGTCCTTCCAGTTGCGGCTTTGACCATTGTCTTTTCTACATTGACGTTTCAGCCTTGGTGTGTCTGCTGCTTTCAAACTAACCACACTGTCAGTGTTGGGCAACCCCAAGGCATTAGCTCAAAATGGGCTGGCGGCTGCTGCTGGCGGTAGGGGACTAAAGGACGACTTATGTGTGCTCTCTCTGTGTAGAGTACCTTCTATGTCATAGCTGTGGTCGCGCGGATGTATAGTGGGTGTAATAGGTGGACGTATTGGAATTGTAAAGCCTGACACGTTTACTGTTTAGCACCAAATAAAACTGGCATCCTGGGAATTTTCCTTTTATTTATTTATTTTTCACTACTTTTTCGTAAAATACACAGACTAAGCTTTGACACGGGTACACGATGTGGACAAGACAGAGGACAACGGAATTTGGTACAATGATAAGCAGGGTTGCCATATGTAACTTACTATTTTACTTTTTTCTTTCAATAATAATAACAGATTTAACTTTATGTCTGTAAGACCTAAGGTCTTTTAAACGCAACCTTAATTGCACTAGTAAAAAGAAATATAAAGAAAGGAAAGAATTTTAGTTGGCTCAGTGTATTGGGAATGAAAGTGTTTATTATAAAAATTAAATAAAAACAATTGGGTGGCGCAACAGCTCGTGGAGAACCAGGGCATAGTGACTAACAACTCGCAACCATTCCTGTGTGCGAGTGTCGAAGCACTTATTCATGACAAGTAATACTCTTGGAGGATTTGTCAATTCCTTGCAAGAAGCAGTCAGTAGCCCTGAAAAAAACTTTTTAGTTATTAGGTGGACGACCTCCAGCGTGACAGTGCAACGCACTAACCATTACGCTACGGGCTACTAAAAGTGTTTATTAACAACTAATAATAGTCCGCGTTGAAACTAGAGGCATTCCGCGCTGCACGAGTATTAGGTACGGTAAAATTCCCGCGCAAAAAAACAATCTAGTTTTCGACAAGGCACTAGAGAGCCTTACATAGATTCTGGCACTGGAAGTTGCTAGCAAGGGCTAGCAAAGACTAGAACAAGGGCCTTGGTGATTATGAACCCTTTTTCCTCGTCAGGCAAAAAAAAATCTTCTGTTTGTCAGTCATACCATATTGCATAACAAATACATACAGAAAAAAACAGGATTTTATATACATACATACCTACCTACTTGTTTTTTAGGTACAACAACTTAGAACAGGTTTTCTGTTTTAACTTCTGTTCTGCTCTCATCTGACTTTTTCCTCACTGAACAATTATATAATAAGAAGAAGATAAACAGTAACAATAGAAAAATTATTTTTGTTTTTTGTTAAGTGCACTTTTTAATATGAAATATTAATTTGGAAGGTTTTTGCGACCTATAGTGCAGATGTGTTTCGCTCTGACATCAACAATTGAGCTCTTCAGCAAAATTTGTTGTTGCCTTTCTTAGACACATGTTTTTAGTCGATGGCTACCGACGTATTTATAAAATAAGCTGCACTGATGTGCTGCAAATTATATAATTTCCAGGGGAATTTGGTTAAATTCTTGCACCTAGATTTTTTTATTGTTATTGTTTATCTTCTTCTTATTTATATGCCAGACCACGGGCAATTATAACAACTATCTAGGTGCAAGAATTTAACAAATTCCCCTGGAAATTATATAATTTGCAGCACATCAGTGCAGCTTATTTTATAAATACGTCGGTAGCAATCGACTAAAAACATGCCTCTAAGAAAGGCAACAACAATTCTTACTGAAGATCTCAATTGTTGTTGTCAGAGCGAAACACATTTGCACTATAGGTCGCAAAAACCTTCCAAATTAACAATCCTATAACATACAGATGTCTCACGCCTATTGCAAAAAGTGTGATATGAAAAAGAAGACAGAAGAAATAGAGAAAAAAGTGTCGTATGATGATAAAATTGCATGGTGCTTATAACATTTTTGTTTTTAGTGTACAAGAGATATTCCTAATAGGGCCGAAAAGTTCTTACTAGGGAGGGCCTCACTAAATTTCTGGTATAGGGGTTTGGCAAGTGTCCTACAAGTTTGCCTCGTCTTTTCGATTTTCCCTGTTGAAAAATTATTAGAGTCTTGCCCAAACTAAACAGAAACTTGGAATTTTTCCAGCTAGGTTATTTTAGGGGGGAATACAACTGGATATTCCACTAAAACATGATAAAACAACGATAGGCAAAAGAAATTGTTACGGTGGTGTTCAAACGAAACAATTATTTTGGAAATTGATCTTTCACGTATCAGCCTTGAAGCTCTATTCTGGATTCTTGGTGCGATGATATTTTGTATGCTCTAGACCAAATATGAGAATTGAATTCTAGTTTAGGACGTATTATGTATGCCTTATAAATGTGCAAATGTGCGAACTAATGTGTCGAAAAAATAATTATAAAATAATAAACAAATCAAAAATATTATTTGGCAACCATGTAAAAATTGTCCACAAAATTGGACACAAGAGACGTGACATAACCAAGAGTATAGAAGTACACTTTTTATATTTACAAAGTCAGAATAGAAGAAGAAACGGAAACAGGGGGGCAAACAAAAGAACCTTACCGGTTTGCCACTCTTGGATAAGAGGACCCATCAGCTTATAGACTATATAAAGCAGAGCTGCCATGTTATAGGGTGGTACTTGGGTATTATGGGAATAAGAGAAACGTACATATGTTTCCCATTGTGTCCTTTATGCTTCGATTTATTTATTTATTTATTTTTTTGTGTTCATTTTGATTTCAATAAATGAAAGATTTATAGCTGTGTTTATTCCATGTGATGTGTCAATGCTGTCGGGCAAGGATATGATGAGACTTTGGTGGTGAGTTTAAGTTCCAACATAAACTTAACTCTGTTTAGTTCATAGCCCGAGAGCTGGTGAACATTTACTCAAAGTGTTTTATACCGCTCCAAATTTGTTGGCCATGTCGTTTCTTTCAGTGCAAGCTACATTTCATCGGTCTGGCAGGGATATTGCGGCCGCAACACCACTAAATTACACTTTCAAAGTGCAACAACAAAAATAATCCCTCTTAAAGAGCTTAAGACGACTCCAAATTTTCATCACTAAAGCCTTGTGCCTATACTAACCAGAATCCATCGGTCTGGCAGCAATACCACAGACCAATGACCACAAAAATGCATTTTGAAAGTGCGTTTTGAAATGATATTTTATTGGTGTTAGTTCCACGGTATCGCTGCCACACCGATGGATTCTAGTTAGTATAGGCACGAGGCTTTAGTGGTGAAAATTTGGAGCCGTATAAAGCTCTTTTAGAGGGATTATTTTTGTTGTTGCACTTTGAAAGTGCATTTTAGTGGTGTTGCGGCCGCAATATCGGTGCCAGACCGATGAAATGTAGCTTGCACTAATAGAAATGACATGGCCACAAAATTTGAAGCGTTATAAAACACTTTGAGTAAATGTTCACTAGCTCTCGGACTATTACTACATACGTACATTGATTGTTGATGCTCAACATCTATAATTGTGAACTCACAAGTCACATAACCTTCAGTTGCTTTTCGCTTATATCTTTTTGAGCTCAGAGGAATACCAAAGGAAACTGCCATAAGTTGCAACATTTTCTATATTCCGAGGGATTTGTTATTTGTAGGGAATATCTTTGGCCGCGAGGGATTTCTATGTTTGAATTAGTGTTTTCCACAAAACGTGTCTTGAGTTGATAAATACCCAACCTAACCGTATCTGACCATATGTTCGATAAAATAAAATTCAATCTCATATCAAAACTGATGGAATAACAAATAATATTTGATAATGTATGTTATAGCGAGTGAAAAAAAACACAAGCTTTTGGCATTCAAAATCCATACATCAACGACAATGTTAGTATCCTCGAAGCTATAAATGAGATATTCAATAGCTTTTAAGCACTCTGCGAGTAATTATGAATTACCTTTGGGCAAAGTAACATCAAAGACGTAGTTTGAAAACTTTTTAGCTTCATTCTGGTTAAACCTTGCCTCGGTTCAAGGTTTTATTATTATATAATTCAATAAAATATGATAGAATTCGTTTCAAACTGAAAGGAGTAGATAAAGATAAATTTTTGTTTCACAAAAGCTAAGAATGAGTATTTACCCAAGAAAATATAGCCTGTCATTCAGGTTCGAAATAAAGTCAAATACTTATGTTTGTAGATGGAGATTTTTGAATTATGTAGACAAAGAATTTTATAGGCCTTCAAAGAGACCTTTTTGTTTGTTACTTTCTTATTTAAATTCCATTTAAATTAAGAATTGCTTATTGTACAATTTTAAAGAACAATAACTCAATCATATGGCTTGAGAAATTACAAAAAATTGTTTAAAAGCACCTCGTACACAGGGGTTATGACTACCCATACAATGTTCAAGTACAGTTTGTATTTTTAGAAGCATTCGCATT
Source organism: Melangyna quadrimaculata (assembly GCA_949320155.1). Taxonomy (NCBI): domain Eukaryota; kingdom Metazoa; phylum Arthropoda; class Insecta; order Diptera; family Syrphidae; genus Melangyna; species Melangyna quadrimaculata. The sequence goes on along the minus strand of OX439484.1, from coordinate 33,670,071 downwards.
ATAAAAGAGAAAGAGAAATTAATTTTGCAACGGGAGTCAGAAAAAATGGGAAAAAAATTGTAGTTTTATAGGTCGCTAAAGGTAGATATTAGAAGAAATGCATTAGCATATTAGAATTGAAAATTGATTTTTTTTTTAAATCAAATACAACCATTTCTATAGAAGAACTTGATACTGAGCTGTGTAAAATGCTTTTGAAATACATACAAGGCCCAGAACAATAAGTCCACTGTGAGCAATACAATCATCAGATAACAAGTGGATCTATGTATTTCTTCTACAAATCTGGTGTCAACAGTCACTTAGAAGAATAATTCTTCAAGTTAATTTCCTTTAAACTTAGACGATGATTAAACTCTTCTTATGAATGTAGTTTTCCATTCACTTGGAAACAGAACTAGTAGTTCTCAATTGTGTTGCTTATGACTTACCAATGACTTACCTAAATTCATAGCTTTCTGGAAAAAAAAAATAAACCATAAACAAGTTTTAATTAAATTCCTATTGCGTATTATCGATTGAATTTTTTAAAATTTAAGTTTCAATTTCGATTTTGAAATTGTATTCGTGTGGATTTTCACATAAAAACTTTAATTCAAGAGTTTAATTTGAATTTTATAATATACCCAATTTTTAAAAATAATTTATTATATGAATTCCACTTTTGAAAATTTGTGTGTTAATATTCTGGTGAATTTTTATACTAAATTTAAATGATGACGCACATTTATAAAAATAAACTTTAATGGCCGATTTCATGAAGGACTTTTAAATATTTATAAAGTTATTTACCCTTAAAATGTGAATTTCTGGTTTCATTAGAAGTTTTTTGGTTGCACCAACTTTATTTAACAGGCTTTTAAACGATGCAGTGCATTAATGCCCACGAAATTAAGCCCCGCCGGTGTTATTTCCCAAAAAAAAAGTAAATTACACCCGCGGGGGTTAATCCCTTGTTATAAGGCCAACCACAAAAATGAACTTAGACCCGAGGGTGTTTTTGCTTTTTGGAATTGGCATTAAGACCCACACTTCATACATATACATATGATTCTTAAATACCTTAACCCAAATCACTGTTTACTACAAACACTTTGAAAGCAGCACGACTGACAATCGCCTGCCAGGCGACTGAGCATACCCTAACCGGAGCTATGGAGTCGCGAGAGCGAGACAGAGGACCCAATAAGGGAGTTTAAGTCCTTGAACCCGCGAAGCGAGCCACCCAAAGTACTACTTAGTACAACAAATTTGAAAGCAGGCCGACTGATACCATAGGTGCCTGGTCAGATGGGTTTTTTTTTCATTTTAAATTGGAATTAAACCCCACCAGAAAAAGGAATTACACCCCGCGGTTGTTAGTTCCCAGTTTTAAAAGGAACTAACAGCCGCGGGGCTTAATTCCTTTTTCTTGGAACTAACACCCGCGGGTGTTAGTTCCGTGGGTGTTAATGCACTGTACCTTTAAAACACCCTTATAAACTAAAAAGAACATGTTCGTCTCTTTAAATTTTAAAAGCGTGAAAGTCATCACATCCCGTGCACATATACTTTGCTATCCCAAGTGTGATTTTTTTTTTGATTTTTTGGTAGGTTGCAACTATCAATTATGAGTAAGGAAAAAATATTGGGTTTATTTGTAAACAATAATAACTTAACTGATTTTCTTTTAAAAATAATAGATTGGTCATCATCTTCTGACGATGAAGGGCAACATGAGATTCAACGCTAAAGAGTATTTCGCGTCCACAGGAATCCATTCTCGGAATATGATGACATTGATTTCAAAATAAAATTCCTGCTTACCAAACAATGTGTGAGATGCTGTTAGATTTGTTTGGTTGCCATTTGGAAGCGAAAAAATGAATGATGTTGTTTAACTTTTTCTCGTATAGCTACCTACTTCATATGCAAAAGGATCAGAACCTATCTTTTGTATACAGGGATATGAGGTAGACAGAGGTGGGTTTTGAGAAAAACCTGTGGAAGCTTGTGTCCTCTTGAATGCACATAACTACCCTTTTGAACACTCTCAACTCTGTCTCTACCAACTCCGTTACGGCCCAAAACTGTCGATCGTCTCTTGAAGAGATGGCGGAACAGTTTAATATTCACCTTCTTTGGGTGCCGGGCCATAGAGATATTCCGGGAAATTGTAAAGCCGATGAACTTGCCAGAAATGGAACTCTAATGCCCGTTTTGCCTAACAGGTGGAACATAGGTATACCGATCGCTACGTGTAAACTTTTGCTAAAACAAAACTCTGCAAGGAAAGCAAACTCTAGATGGACAAACCTTACTACATGTCTGGCCACAAAAGAAATCTGGCCATCGCTAGACCCTAGGCGCTCTAAAAGTTTGCTATCACTTAGCAGATCACAAATTAGCTCCGTAATAGGTGTCATAACAGGACACTGCCTTATAGGAAAACACGCCACAAGACTTGGCGTTTTCTCAAATGACTTCTGTAGAAGTTGCATGGACGAAGAGGAGGAGGAAACAATTCCTCACCTCCTCTGCACATGTCCTGCTCTTTCACAGAGGCGCAGACTCCTTCTGGGGGACTACTTTTTCAATGGTCCAAGCGATCTAGCTAATACAGACATACACTGTCTCTCTCGCTTCATAAAAAGCTCCGAATGGTTTTCGTAATGAGGATAATCTCCTCATTCCTATCATGTGGTATCACAACGGACCTAATTATGGTCTAAGTGTGTCAGCCGTTTTCCTGACAGCCACTTTAACCTAACCTAACCCTTTTGAACATCAAAGTACTCTAAAGGCGAAGTTTTATTTTATTTTTTTTTGAATTCATGTTTAGAACATTCCATTTGATACAAAAAATTAAAAATATGTCTTATGTAAATATTTCTGGTCTTGCAAAAAAGTATTTCAAGTTATCCTATGTTGCCGTTGTTTTTAAATAATTTGTTTTCTGTTTTAAGTCCATTTCTTAGAAAACGAGGGGGAATAGACCCACATCCCATACGATTTTTTTGCTTGCCTCAACTTACCCTACACGCTAAAGCTTTTTGTTACACCTTAGGTGAATCACCCTGCATAATTGAATATTATCTGAGTTCCAATATTTTAATGGCTTAAGAACATGAATTTAAAAAAATAAAAAACATCGCCTCTAGAGCTTGGAAGATTAAAGTTTTCAGGGTCTTTTTTACGTACCTACCACTCGTTGACCCGAAGTTATAAGGGTCTAAAGATTTCTTTTTCTTTTTTTAACTTTCATTGTTAAAAACACTTTGTAAATCAAATCAAAAACTAAGAATCATCGCCCCTCTACACAGTACGATTTTTCTTTTTTCTTTTAAACCGTTAGTTTGGTCTATCTGCACGTTTAAAAAAACTATAATTAAAAAAAATATAACGGGATCAAATTAAAAAAAAGTAACGGAATATTATTTGCACAACATTTTGGTGTTTGAAATTTTCCAATGTCATTGTAAAATTTTGAGATCTGCAACATTAAGTGAAAAAAAAACTCGGATGCAGCGATCTTCAGTTTCATGAATAAAATCAAAAACCGATCGAAAAATTAAAAACACGTACTTGAATGCATTTCTGAGATAACATCCAAATGATATTATCTCCCTGGATTGCATTCAGGTGATAAAGAAGAGGATTGATGTGATATTGCCGTTATTGCAATCCAAGGAGATAACATCATTTGGACCAGTCGTGATCCTGATGATGGACTGCAAACAGTCCGAAATGCATTCAGGTACGTGTTTTTAATCATTCGGTGGCTTTTTGATTTTATTCGTTAGTGTCGTGTTAAATTAAAAATTGTTATGGTTAAAAACAAAAAAGTGTGCAAACATTAAAATGTATTATTGTAAATGTTTTCAAATGTTGCGATTTTCACGTGTTCAATTAAAGTTTAGTTATAACGGTAATATTTTCAATAACGAAGTTTAAGTTTTTTTTTTTAAATTAGCTGTTTGAGAATAAATTGAATAGGAACCTAATTGAAAACGAAAATTTTCACAATTTTTTACACAAATTATTTTTTTTTGTTTAATTGAATTTGTTGACTTACAAAAAAGTTGCTGGTTTTATTTGTTTTGATGTTTCTCGCAAGATAAAAATTATCTAAAAAAAAAAATGGAATGCAAAACTTATAATTTCAATTATTAATGTTGTACATTTTATTTATTTTTGTTTTCAATCTAAATGCACGTTACTCTAACTGTCTTATTTATGCCATATCATCATAGCTAATACTTTGTTTCTTCTTCTATTTTTGTTTTTGGTTCACGCCTGTCTACTTAGGTACATAATTTGTTTCATTTCGTTACATGAGCCTATATCACGTCAGCTGTAATTAACAAAACTAAGTTCTTTTGTTGACCTCTCTGGTTTATAATGGCATCAATCCGAAGATAGATTCCCTTTATTCTATTCTATGGCATATATTAAGAAAAATATCATAGAATTCCTCCTTTAGTAATTATTTTCGCTCGCAGTCTATTATAGGAAAACTTTCGTGATTTCATGTGGGAAAAGAAAAAATCATAAAAACAATGGAAGAATAATAAACCTTTCATACGTCACATGGTGTCAGAAGTCTGTTATGCGTGGCCAAAGTTCACGCAATAACTTTACTATGGACAAAAACATTCTTGAACATTTCTCATGAACATTATGTGGGCCTGGCTGGGTATACTTACACGTGTGATGGAGGAACAAAAGTTTATAAATTTATTTTTTGTTTTCGAAGATTCCCCAAGGACTATTCTATATCAATACCCACATCACAATAAAAATAAACAACATATAATGCCAGATTCCCAAACAAAAATGAAAATACAGAAGAAGTTATTTAAAGTATACGACGAGGTTGGATGGTTTTGCTCTTGCTCTTAACGCTGTGTATATCTGAAAAACTTAGTTTTAAGCTACAATAACTATTGAAATACGTAGGCAGCGTGTCGAAATACTGGTTTCAAAATTCTGCCTATACCTACAAAAATTCAGCTTCTCAAAATTCTGCTTTTTTCGGTTCTGTTTTACAAAATTCTGCTTTTCAATAGGTATACTGATAAGTAATAGGAAAATAAAATTCTCTGTTTTCTGATTTTTGTATGAAACATTTATTAACGATGTAACAAAAGAAAAAAAACACCACATATAGCAATAAATGGTTAATTGCATTAAAAAAAAAAACATCCAATAAAACCACAGAAACCTATAAATTACTGCTACTCGCTTAGGAAATCCAAGCTTACTGCTGCTCTGATTCTTAAAATTCTTTTTATTGGGTTGTTCTTTATAATAATTCTTTTTTTATTTTGTCTGCATTTTTTGCCATTCGGCTTTGGCTTCGGCTTCAGCTTCAGAAGTGGAGTGACGTTCTTTTCTTAGATCATTTCTTATTTCGTATAGTCCTGCATTCCAACTTGTCTCGTGTGGTGTCGCTTTCGCTACAATGTTTTCATACGTAGGACCACATTATTTGTATCGTATGTTGTGTTACTGTGTGGCGTGTAAAATGCATGAACTCACGGCACTAGTTAGAAGGAATAGAAGGAAAGGAAAGATTTTTGTTGGCACAGTGGATTGAGAATTAGATGTTGATCATCAAATTCCACGGTTGGCATCCAGTTGAAACTGGGGAATATTGAAAAGAATGCTACCAAGACTGGGTATCGAACCCACACGTCCAGGTTAGCAGCCAACACTATATCCACTGTGCCATTGCCACCCGCGACATGACTGCACAACACAACACACGATACAGGTGTGGTTCCGGCTTAACACCCAAAGTCGACAATGTGATATGCATCAACGCGCTTTCTTACATTTTGTAAACTCTTATTTATTATTCGTAGAATTTTGTAGAACAGAATTTTGAAAAGAAAATTTATTAAAGCAGATTTTTGAACAACAGAATTTTAAAAGCAGAATTTTGAAAGTACAGTTTCGAAAAGCAGAATTTTGAAAAAAAGAATTTTGACCCTGCCAGAACTTCGACACCAACCTACATAAGTATTGATAATAAATTTATTGAAAGTAAGTTTTTACGCCTAGCTAAATGAAAGGAAGGAATAATATTTAAAATCCCTAAATCAATTTAAATCTAGATTTTGAATGAAAATAATGGCGGATTCCTAGTTAATATATTTAAGTTAAGGTTTTAAAATGCCTTTTCAAAACTATTTTAATTTTCGGAAATTATAAAACATGTTCAAAAATATAACAAAATATGTAAGTCCACCTCAAGTTAAAGAAGTTGGTCAATTATAAAAAAAAAAAAAAATGATATTTTACCAAACAAACAAGTTAAGCAAACAAGAAAAAAAATGCTTAAGGCTTTAAGCATTCCAAGAACACTAACAAAAATTATAAGGACATTTTTACGTTAATCAGTTGAAAACTTTCGAAGATTATGCGTGAATAACAGGGTTTGGACCCCATGATTCAAATTTCGAAGTAGATTAAGTAAAAAAGTCAAGTAAAACCAAAATTTTCGAAGCAGATTCAAAAATTAGAAAAAGAAACCCAAATTGTGAAAAAAAAATAATTTTTTACAAAAAAAAAATTACATATAAAAGTTAGTTATTATTAGCCGTGTGTTTTGCAGGTAAAATTTTCATCCGAACTTAGCAAAGTCATCGAAACAAAACTGACCATCACTATCACGAAACTCAGAAATGGCCATCACTTACCTTTCAGCTTTTGGACAAGCATGCAAAATAAAAACAAAATACATTAAAATAAAAAAAATCTCGTATAGAAAATTATTCCGATCGTTAATGAAACAAAAAAATGTGAAAAAAAAAACTAAATTTTAAACCACTAATCAGAAAATAATTAATATACAAAACAATAGTCGTCCATTTTTTTTTGATTTTAAAAAATATTTTCATTCGTTGGCTCAGATATTTTGACGTTTTCATACAAACTATCGATAGCAAAATAGTAATTTGAGTTGGCAGTACTTTTTCTTTTTGAACTTAAGTTAAGAAACGATAATTATCTGGACTTATCCTAGTTCACAAATGGACTTCAGTTGTTTTTGTATTTAACATGTAAATTCCTTAGTTCAGATGTTGTTTTTTTTGTCAAATTATATCGAAACCTGCAAAAAAACACGGCTATTATTAGCAAAAAAAAAATAAAAATAACAATATTGCATTCGATTCAGACTTCAGTTTTCAAAATTTTAAAACTATTTTATAGGTACATATAGGTTTGTACTAAAATTGTGAATTGTTATTTTTTAGTAATAATATTATTTTAAAATAAATTGGCCATGAAGAAACTTGTTTTATAGACTTTAATAAATTGTTATTATACGATTATTTATAAGAGTTCGTGACAGCATTAAATTTTCAACAGTTTTAACATTTAATCGGTTTCTGAATTTGGTTTTTATTAAGATCATTTCGGAAAACAGTCTCTCAGTTGCTGCTCAAAGTTGGTTGGAAATTTGAGAGTGAAATAACACAATTTTTATTTATTTAGCTTAATACAAGCACAGTGCTGATGTTAACTGTCATGATGTTTGGTAAGATATTTTAATGTGTGAGAAATCGAAGTAGATCTTGAAAGAGCGGAGTGTCGAAGTAGATTTTTTAATATTTCTTAGGGCTTGTTTCACAATATCTGAGTAAAGTTCCAATTAAGCTACTTCGAACTTATTCGTCAAGTAACTCCGAACAGTCTTAATTAATAATTAAAGTTCCGAGTATTTTACTGGGAAGATGAAGTACTGATTAAAGAACTAAACCGGCAATTTTAATATTTTCAGCTGTTATTGCGACCAATAAAACAAATAAAATTAATGTTCTGGGCTTGACAGTTGTGTTAGGGACGAATTCCATAATTTTTTAAATGTTGTAATGCAATTTTAATTGAAGTTGTGTTGTGTATACCTATGTTTTTATTATATATTACTCTCCAGAAACCCATACGTAACGTTACATAAGTGCAGCCAACAACCATTGTATTTGCATAAGCAGAACTGCATACAGGTTTAATTGATCTGAACGACAAAGAATCAACATCGGTATCATAATGAAAAGTATGAACTAGTATCAAGTTCTTAACTCTTTTCAAATGTTACTGTACGAATAAAGAAATAAATGACTGCTTCATAATCATAACAAAAAATGCAAGTTGTACTAATAAATTAGTCAAAAATATTTTGAACATTTATTTTTTTGTATTTTTTTTTTCTTTAATCCAAATTTATCTTTTTTTTATTCTTTTTACCCATATAGTATGCACATATTTAGACATTATTTTTTTTTGTTTGGTTTCTAGCTGTTCCATAAAGATTTTCCTTGCCATTCTCTCCAATGGTTATATGTATAGGCTGCAATAATTAAAAAAAGGAATTGAATTAAACCTTGCAGATTTACGTACTCTTTGTGCGAGTACCTACTCACATATGTATGCCTCCATCCACTACCCGTGCTATATTTCCATTTTTATAGTCGTATCGCCTATTATTATAGTGTGTGAATATCAATTGACAGTTTTGAAAAAGTTTATGAATATTTTAATAAGTCAAAACAATTTTCACTGGAAAACTGGAATAACTTACGAGTAGCTAATTGCCACATACATTTATTATTTTGATAATTGTGAAACGCAAAGTTTGTTACTGGGAGGATTTACTTTACGGATAATTTAATTGTCGAGTGACTAATTATAACTTTACTCAGACATTGTGAAACAAACCCTTGAAATGGAAGTAAATCTACTTCGATTGAAGTAAGGTTCTAAAACTGGTGACAAACCAAATGATTGATTTTTCTTTATGCAAATAATATTCAATGAAAAATAGTGTCAACACAATATTTACCAGATCAAAATAGGTATACTGATCAAATTACTTCACCTTGCACTTGTCACTATTTTTATGTTAAATAAATGGCGGATTTTAGACCATGTACACTAGTATACCTAAGTATTTAATGACAAATGGTAGAAAATTTCACATTTTATCATTTTCATTCACTAGACAACAAACGTATTATGACAGCTGCTGTGGCTTCAAAATCAGCGAACTGGTGCCCAATAATTTTCCAATGCCATATTTTGCCTAATATTTCAAATATATATTTTTCTACGAATCCATATAAGTACCCATTAGTATACACAGAACCTTAGAAGTAAGGAAAAACATAAAATATGTAGGAAGGTATATATAGGTAAACATTTTCCGATAGCCAATCTCAATTGTATTTTGTCTGCCCAGACCATCCCCTATGTGCCGTTAATCTGGTTTGGGTATTGGGAAACGAAACACCTTCGATTGCTGAATTTATTTCCCAATTTAATGTTATAACGACCGACGAAAAAAAAGAAAAGAAAGAAAAAAAAATAAAACGATTTAAACCATTTTGATATATCAAACTGTAAGGAGGCAAACAAATTTATTTTACGGGTTCCAAAGAGAAACTTGCTTGAATAGACGATAGACCGTCCAAGAGTGCTTCCTCCGGTTTAGATTAAATTCGCTTCTATCACTGATGCCGACCTACCTTCACATATCAAAACAACTCGAAACCACAATTCAGCTGGATGGTAAAGAGAGGATGAGAAGAGGGTGGCCTACCTACCTGCCTTACCTAGTCCATGCTCGACTTGTTCAAAAACACTCTAACAAGTTTCTTATCAAATTTGATCGATCTCTCTTTTCGATGTAGGTATTTGGGGAAAAGGAAAAGGTATACTCTCTCATATACCTGCTGGTATCCATTAATTTTATTCACAGATCCTTCTGTTGATCTCCTCAGCTTTCTTTGACGCCAATGCAGGCCGATGCTATCCATGTTTTATTTATATAGGAACTGTGTATATTGTAGTAAGGATGTTCTCAATAGCAGGAAGTAGAAAAAGGATTTCATCGACAAAAAGAAAACTTTCAAATTCGTTGAGTTCTGACAGGAGTGCCAGCGTGGTGGGGCAGCGTTAGAGTCCTATCGGTGCTCCAGTGTTGAAAATCGATGGTTTATCCTTGATTCTCATCATTGCATCACGTGTAGGCAGAGGAGGGGTATAGTATTTAAAATTCCCAAAGCAACAGCACAAATATACTTGATAAACAATTCTATTTTAACATGTTAAACACGAACGTTCAGCTTGGATGACTTAGGGGAATGAGGGTTGGTGTCTCTTTATCGAAACTACACACAATATTAATTTCAACGGGTGATATGCATAATGTACCTTAGGGGTGTCTCTTAATTTTTTTTGTCAGATATTCGAAATGGGAATCGTGGATCTTGTAGAGGATACTGAAAACACCCAAAAAATTGGTTGATTTTTAAGCTTTGTTCGATTTTAAAGGGCTACTCGGGTTCAGGAACGAGCAAGAGTAAGACTCGTGTTAGAGGAAATTTTGTGGGCTATGACGAGACCGAGACGAAACGAGACGAGACTGCCTTTTAAGCGACCGAGACGAGACTGTATATTTGGACCGAAATATTAAGAGAGTCTAATTAATTAAAAAATCCAATTTCAGGTAAATATTTATTTTCTTTTAAGTGAGATGAGTCACTTTTTATCGGAAATCGATTTAGCTAGTAAAAGTGAGTGAGCGAGTGACTCGCTTGAACTGTCAGATTACTCAGCACGACACACAGAAGTCTCATGATCGGGTTGGCACTAGTGAAATAGCTATAACTTCAGCCAAATAAACTTGGTGGTAGAACACTTTAGTTGTTGTTGTTTCATACAAAATATTCAAAATTGAGGTAGTTTTTCATATAGGTATTTTTTAATTTATTAAAGAAAACTAGCCTTAACAGTTTTAGATAAGAAAAATAAGCTTTAATAATTATTCCTTCTTCGTGACCTTTTTTAAAATGTCAAAAATTCTAAATGGGCTTAAACCTAAGGCCAATAGGAGAACATGCGGCGAAGCTTGGCATCCCCTACAATACTCACTGTCGTTGTTGTGGGGACCAGCAGGAAGAGGAAACAGTCTTTCATTTCCTCTGTAAATGTCCCGCTTTGGCCAGAATTAGGCAACAATCTTTTGGGAAGCCCTTTTTTGACGACCTTCACGAACTCTCCGGAACGAAGATCAAAGATTTGACTTCTTTCCTCAACGCGACGAAATGGATCTAGGATTTACTTCGGTTCCTCTTGCACCGTCTTCTTCCCCAAACGAGCTAGCAGACTAACGGTTTTTGAAGGTGGCTCATGGTGCACGAGGACCGGACGATCACACAATTGGGCCGATCTCCGCTTCAATACCAGCCAACAAGTGCCTAGGTGGCACAGTGTAGATGGGTCTTTGTTGCGGACTTCGACCCTTTTGAGTGTTTTCCTATTTTCAAGTTCAAGAATGTTTCAATGGATCTAGAATTAACTTCGGTTTCCTTTTGCACCATTTGCTTCCCCAAACTCCTATGACTGTGAGCTAGCAGACTACTGTTTTTTGAAGGTGGCTCATGGTGCACGAGGACCGGAGGATCACACGGTTGTGCCAACCTTCGCTTCAATACCAGTCAACAAGTTGCCTAGTTGGCACAGTGTAGATGGTTTTTAGTGGCGAACTTTGGTCCTATCGGGTGTTTTTCCTACGTCCAAATCCTTAATAAGTTTCATCTCATGTCTAAATTCAATAAAAGCGTCTGGTCATACAGGCGGGTGGTACTTTCTCTGGTAACCACAAGTCATGTTGTGCAAACAGACGGAGGTGTACAAAGATTACCATATCCGAGTGTGCGACTAGACGATCACCCTAAGGGATCAGTTCGTATGCGTCCCGGGCAAATCAGCAAACTGCTTAGCGTAGCATACTGCAGCTGAACTCGGGCGTAGGCGATGATCCGTTGGGAGATCTATCACCAAATACCCTCTTTTTCTTTAAAAATGTTCTTATAACCCACAGGTCAAACGAGTTATGGTATCAAAACGGCGCATTACCGCGTTAATTGGGTCATCGAGCAAGGATGCTTGTGACCGCCATCTCTTCCTACCTACCTAAACCTAAGGCTTTACAAAATTGATTTGAACACTCCTAATTCTTTCCATATTATTTAAAGTAAAAACTATTGGACTAGGGAAACAATTAGATTTTTGTTTAATAATTTATTACTAGTATTGCCAGTGGCCGAATATTCGGTCAGCGAAACAAAAACCAAATACATGGATACGTCATAGATTATCTTTTTACTACTTTATATAAGAACCAAGATAATTTTGAAAATTTTAGAAAAGCAAAACTAATTAAATAAAAAAAAAATAATAATGTTGTTACTTATTGTTTAAATATTTTGTTCATTAACTAGTCAATTGTAAACTACTTTATTTTTTTAGTTAAACCAAATTTTGTTCTGCTTTTATTACGAAAATATAAAATTCCAAATTGAAATTCGACATTACGTACACCCTGGCGTATACGTACTTTTATTATTTATTTATTTTTTTTTTTTTATTTCAAAGCTTAGTCTACTATACTTTAACATTTATGTATTTCCTTTGGAAGTTATAATTTTGGTCAACAATATATAAAAATGTTACTTTTTGTGCTTTACGGTAAAACATGGATTCCAAATTGTCCACCAAAAAATCCAAATCAATAATGGTCATCATCTCCCGATATTTCAGACTTCTAAGCCCAAACCGCAATTGATGCTTTCAAAAATCTAAAAAAAAAAACTAATTCAGATTGTGCTTTAGGGGACCAAATTACTTAATTCCAAAAAAAAGTTGGCTTAAAATAAGTAACACAAAAAGAAATCGTGGTTCACTCTAAAATACATTTTTTTATATTTGGAATATTGAATGACTGATCTTTTAATACGCATAGCAAAACCTAAACAAAACCTAACGGTACATTTTTCTCTGTAAATACTCAACGGAACTACATAAATAAATTATATAAAGTTGGAAAGATTTTGCGCCACAGACGTGCAGAAACCCAAAATTATGTCTGCATGTAGCTGTTAAAGCGTTTAATTGACATTTCAATTTTTTCAGATAAATGATTTTTATCATTTTAAGTTTGGGCTTAGAAGTCTGAAATATCGGGAGATAATTATGGATTTGGATTTTTCGGTGGAAAATTTGGAATCCATATCTTACCCTTAAGCACAGAAAGTAAAACTTTTATATAATTTTGACCAAAATTAACTTCCATAGGAATTAAAAAAATGTTGAAGTATAGTAGACTAAGCTTTAAAATCAAAAAAATAAATATTTTGTATATATAGTATTTGAAAAAAGTGAGTTTGTGTGAAATTAAAGTTTATTTGTTATCGTATTTCTCAATATAAACCAGTTTCCCAAGGCCACTAGATACTCGTTATGTTGCAAGCCCTGACTTCATAAAAGTAAACATTCAAAATCAATGTTAAAACAATCGCGAAATTATTTTACTATTAATGTATATTTTTGCTTAACTTTGATAGTATTTCTGAAAGCAAACATCAACACTTCTAAAAGAGTAACATTTATAAATAGGGCTTGAGTGTGGCAGTGATTCAGGATGTTTATTATAATAAACATTATTTGAAACTCGATCGAGACCTGCAAATAATGTTATTTTAAAACTCCAAAATAAGTACATTTTAGATTTTAGAATTCACCGGTAAAACTTAGAGTTTTTCCAGGAACATTGATAAGACTGAAATGTAATGTTTTCATAACGTTTACAACATTTTTTTGGGCATCAGTACGTCAGGTGGCCCACTTCACGGGTTCCGAGGTTCAAACGCCTTTTCTGTATCCTCTGTCTTGCTCACGCAACTCTTTTTAAGCATTAAAAAGACCAATGGTTGTTTGAATTTTTCGTATGTGGATACTCGCCAAAAATATCATATTTAGGACAAAGATTAGTTTAACTTTAATAAAGGGTAATGTTAGCTTGTGTACTTTAAAAAAAAAATGAAAAAAATTAGGTGAATTATATCCGTACATTTTGAACTTACTGAGCGGGAGCATATTTTCATATTTTTTTAAAAGCTTTACAGTTAGACACTTATTTAATTTACAAATTAAAAAAAGTACGTATACGCCGGGGTGTACGTAATTTCTAATTTCAATTTAGAAATTTATATTTTCATAATTTAAGCAGAACAAAATTTGGTTTAAAAAAAAATAAAGTTGTGTAATATGTGCTTTATAGATGAATTAAGGTTTTTTTCGTTTTTTTTTTTAAGTTCAAGACAAAATTTGAACGAATGCTTAAGGAATGTACGTATCCGTACATTTTGTTTGTTTTTTTTTTATTAGTTTTGCTTTTCTAAAATTTTCAAAATTGTCATGCATAGCATTTGTATAAAGTATTCAAAAGATAATCTATGACGTATCCATGAATTTGGTGTTTGTTTCGCTGGCCGAAGATTCGGCCACTGGCGATACTAGTTTATATAAATAGCCTTTCGAAAATTTGTGGTACCATTTGCTCAAAAAGTATCCAGCTGATTTTGATAAATTGTGTATGGTTAGAGACCCTTTTGTGCGAAGATGTGCAGAATATACCTGAGATACGCATTTGCACACTGTTGGTCATTTTGGTTTTTGCACTGCCGATCACTGTGCATACTAAAAGAAAAAATATTAAACAACAAACTAAAAACAAAATATTTTTTGATTTAATTTTCAAACACATTGTTTAACTCTACAGCTAGTCCAGAAACCTTTCGTTTGTTTGGAAGGCACCGTTTGAGTCAAATCTGGTATTTCTGATATTTTTCTGAGTTGTTCAGGATATTAGCCTAATATAAATAACCTAAGGTTTCGACTCCGAGCGGCAACCGCTTCATGGTCAAAAATAAAAAAAACACGTTTTGTTCGTGCCTTTCAGATTTTAAGTATCTTTGTTAGTCTTGATTTCATAATATAAAGCTTTTGCTCAAGCTTCGCTTTTTTACCTTTATATCATAATTTTTTTGTTACGTTAAATTAAAAAAACAAATTTTGATAAGACAAGAGAAATATTTGGTGCACTGGAATAATTCAAAAACACGATATTAAAATTGTCTGCAAAGTTCAGGGTTATAAATTAACTTGTCTCTTTCAGACCTGTATTTTTGGGTTAAACTATTTTAGAGCAGTGGAAAAAGAGTTCTGTATTTTATTGGTTCCAACGATGATACATTGAAGGAATTTTATAAACAACGCGATTAAAGAGTAAACGAAATAAAGTTTAAAAGGAAAAATTATTCAGTATACAAAAATTATAACAAAAGTCATTAAGTAAATTTAAATGTAAGTCCTTGCAATGTTTCATCCTCCTCGTCTATGTGACTTGAACTATAAGTGAAACAAGATAATATACCAAAGTGTTCTTAAAGTGTTTTTATTTAGGTATAACCTTTTATAAAACATTTTCTCGAACACTTATTTCATGAAATTCTACCAAAATCTATGTATTTCTAATCAAGATTTTGAATAAAGTTATTTAAGTCATTTTACATACATAAAACAAATAAAACTATTCCTCTTTTTAACTCAATTGCCAAAAAAGTCCTTGAGTATTGGGATTTCATCACACACACACATGTATACAAAGCACACATGTAAAAAAAGTTATAGATAAAATCAAGAATTCATCAGAAGTACCAAATGAAGTGAGAAATTTGTATATTGTATGAAGTATATGTAATATTCAAAACAAAATAATCTTTCCCCAAATAAATTGCTCTTCTTTTTACAGGATAGAGATAACAATTGAAAATTTGAAAACAAAACACAGTTTATTTTGAAAACTACAACACTAAAATGTAGAGGTTTTTTTTTGTACTGGGAATCTTAGGTAAATTGCACTGCAAAATAATAAGTGATTTGAATGATTACTCTTCCTATGCATTTTATGGTTTTCATTAGGTATACAAATGTAGTTCTCTTTCATTTTTCAGTCCTAGTTTATGAATTCAAAAATACGTGTAGTTCGGTTATTCATACACGTTAAAAGTGTTTTCAATTCTTATGTTTTTAAACTTGAAATGTTATGGAAAAAAGGATTTTGTGAAATTACCCTAGATCGATAAAGTTGTTGAAGTTAAAATAAAATGTACGACTATGTTGCAATTACTTTGTTTTATGTGCAACCACACTGTGGTTTTAAGTTTTTAAAGTCTGATCTGCAATGATAAACAACAAATCATTATTTATGTAAAGGAAGTTTGTCTTACCGCGTAAAGATACAATAGTCTAATGACCAATTTCATAAACATTCAATAAAATTGCTTTTATCGAAACTCCTTTTAATTTATAACAGACAACTAAATTATTTCATTTTCACCAATGTAGAAAAGGGAAATTTTCGGGATATTATAGTTAAAATTGAGTTTGCTCACATCCCTGTATACAAACCATAGGTTTTGCTCCTCTTACATATGAGTATACGAGAAACAACATTATACATAAATACAAAATGTCATGAAATGAAAAAAATTGTGTGTGTTATTGGGCACACAACAAATAATAAAATGAATTCACTTTTCTTATATTTCGTGTGATTATAATAGTAACAAAAAAAAAAACAAAAACAATTGTGCGTGTATTATAAAGTAAAAAAAATAGACCCCAAAATCCAAGCAGGCACATCGGCGAGGATCTATTATGAATATTTCACTAGGGGACGTGTTTTCTTTGCGAATTGAGTTTCTCTTTTTTAATAACACGCACAATTATATTTACTTTTTGTTGATCATTAACTGAAATATAAATCATTTTAGAAATTAAAACACTTTACATTGGTATTATTTCTTAAGATAGTCACATAAAAAATTTCTGCATGGGTACCAAGCTATCAAAAAACCAATCCTGTGAACTCGGAATACCTACTTTGGCGTTGAATCTAATGTTTGGTCTTCATCTTCATCCTCAGAAGATGATGAACAATCTATTATTCGAAAAAAAAACAAAATGTATTTTCATTCATTAGTTCCAATCTGCACAAAAAAAAAAAAAAAAACAACAAATGGGATTTTATGTGTATGTTCAGGGGATGCGATGACTTTCACGAGGCTTTTAAAATTTAATGAGACAAAAATGAGCTTTCAGTTTATAAGGGTGTTTACAATCCTGTTAAATTTAAAAGCAGTTGGTGAAACAAAAAATCCCCATTTTAAAGCTAAATAGCCTTTTAAACAATTAAAAGTCCTTCATGAAATCGGCCAAAGTGATTCTTTTTTTGATACAAGAAGGAACTTTAGGTACTAAAGCCCTTACTCGAGCAACTAAATTGCTACTTCATAATACTAACCATACCACTTCTGGCTGACGAATTGTGCAATTGTGCTTTAGGTTTAGATTGTTTGGAACAGGAACATTTTCGGCATGATTTTTGAACTCGTCTACTGGTAAATACTTTAATTGCGGTTTTGAAATTATAATTGTAGGTAAACATAGTGAGTGGAACAGAAGAAACAGCAAACAACCACAGTTGAAATTATAGATATTAATAGGTAATTGTTGGGTTATATAGAGAAAATGGAAAACAAAAAAATATTTGCAGTTCGTCCTCGTGCCCCAAGGAATTGAGGGGGAGGACGCAGCAGAGGAAAATAGTGACAATGATGGCACTACCAAGTGTAAAGGTGTCTTTCTTAATGAAGGTATAGTTAAAAACTTGAGAAAAGCTACTTAGAAAACCAACAAGTTATGGCTGGAGCTGCTTGTTGGTTGTAACTCAGATTCACCTCAAACTGTGATGCCAACGTCTGAGTTTGCACATTAAATTTTTATGTATCAAAACGATATTGCATAACTAAAGACGAAATTGTCGAATTCCAAAAATAACAATCAAAGATGATATATTTTAAATAAGTTAATTTTTATATTCTTAGGTACATATAAATAAATTGCAGAGCCTTAGTCTTTCAAAACTCGAGCTTGACTGATTTGGGTGATTCTTAATTTGAATTGTTGGTTTGAAACAACAAATTAATTACAAATATACATTATTAATGAAGAAAATTGACCGATAAGAAGTGCTGTGGTAGCGAGAATTTTTTAAATTAAAAGTCGGGCACAATTCCAATGTTACAGAAGTTGGGCTTAGGTGCAATTTTACAGTGCGGATCTACTCAAATAATTGACATTTAAGTGCCCATTCGGACATCGAAAATGAGCACAGAGTATGTATGTTCATATACTAATATGCAAAACTAAAGTCCTATCTTTTACTGTCAGTGGTTTACTCTTAATTCAAGCATTCAGCAGTACATCAAAATTCAAGTTTTCAACTTTTGAATATATCCTACTTTGAATGAAAAATTTTAACATCGGTTAACTTGATGTTAATGTTTACCAATTAAAAAAAAAATGTAAACAAAATAATTTTTTGAATGCCCCTATAATGTATATTGTGTACATACATACCTATCCTGGTTACGGTGCAAATTTGAACCTTAAGCATACCAAAACAACTACCACCAAACTACACAGGAGTTCGAAATTGTGTTTTGTGCTAAATTCAATATACAGGGTGTCCCGTAAAGGATGGTCCAAACTGAACATGGTGATAGGCCAGGTGAATTTGGTAACTAGTTTATCCCGAACCGAGTAACAGCTGTTATTTTGAAATTTGCCCGAAGCCCTACTTTGGACCACTGTTTTGCTCACCCCGTTCATAATTATTTTTTTATTTTTTTTATTTTTAAGCTATAACATTGACCAATAATAAGACTTTTTTTGTGCATTCAAATAATTTTGATATTTTATACACTATTTTTATTTTATAAAATTACTAGATAAAGTCATAGTTTGATCAAAATTATTTTTTAACTTCAATCTTTGAAAGAGCGTCCTGAAAAAAAATCGTTTGAAT